>OY744516.1:136912040-137042040 GCA_963556195.1 Sepiola atlantica
CGATCATGCGCGACCATAGGTTCCACAAGAGCTAGTATTGATTATTTTATTGATATACTATTTAACTAGAATTTTTATATATATATATATATATATATATATATATATATATATATATATATATATATATATATATATATAAGCTATTTATTTAAAAAACTATACATTACATATCGAAGAGACGTACCATGGTTTAATTTAAACGGATAGACTTTATTGTTTAGTAAAGGCTCTTAAAACCCATTTTATATCTTCGACGAATCACGGAATGAAAACAGTTCGAACTGTAAGTTGCTGAGGATTAAAAATGGGTTTTAAGTGCCTTTTCTATCTTACTTTTGTGATTTGTCAAGGAGTTGAAATGAGTTTTCAGGCTGTTTTCGAAACAGTAAAAGTCTATCCGTGTCAATGAAACTATGGTACGTCTCTGGAATACGTAATGTATAGTTTTTAAATAAATAATTTGTATTTAAGCTCTCGCATTCATACAATCGAGTACATTATTGAGTTCTTTTCAAGTGTGCGTGTTATAGTAAAATAAATTCCAGAAAGAAATCCGGATATGATAGATCAATGTAATAAACCGAGCAAGAATAAAATTAAAATAAAATAACACATAATCACATAATCACCGGTACAATAATTTATTTCGATCTTGTGCATTTGTCAAGCATCCAAGCAAATTGATTACATTTTTGAAAATGAAAAAAAGAGAAATTCACACACACCATTTCAATATACATATAAAGAGAGCGCAACATATTTAATAGATATATTGAAAGACGGGGAAATGAGCTATTTAAGACGTAAATCTAGGTGGAGGAGAGTGACAACATATTAATATATATATATATATATATCTAGAGAGGAGGAAATTGCACGATTTATAACGGAAGGCCGACTGAGTAAACGGACTGCCGACTGAGAAAATAGATAATCAGCCAACCAAGGTGAGAGACCATCTCTCTCTCTCTCTCTCACTGTATATATATATATATATATATATATATATATAGACAAGTATACATATAGACAAGTGTATATATACATATATACATACATACATATATATATATATATATATATATATATATATATACATCAATTCAAAAATGAAACAATTTAATTCCCCCTGAAAATTAATGCGGAAATAAATCGTAAATCTATACCATTTTAAATAAATTATTTGATCATTTGATGATAATAATAATAATAAAATATTAGAAGTATTATTAATAGCTAATTTGATTAATTAAAATAAATCACTAGATTATATGATAAAATAATAATAATAATAATAATAATAATAATAATAATAATAATAATAATAATAATAATAATAATAATAATAATAATAATAATAATAATAATAATAATAATGTTTATAGGATTCAAGAGAATATTGAAAATATTATTAATAGCTATAAAAATATTAAAATATATTTAAATAAATGTCGGCTATAACAATATATAAAAATATAAAGTGTAAAATATATAATATGTAATATCATTTTATATAGATACATATATACACATAAACCGCACATACACACATATATACCCAAACCTATACATATATATACATATATATATACATATGCATACACATACACTCACATATACACATACGTACATACATACACACACATACACATATATATATATAATACATACATATATATACAAACATATGTCCATATACATACACATACACCCACACATGCACATACACATACATACATATACGTATACACACATATACACATATATACTCGTCCACATATATATTAATGAAGATCCTAATGCTAATAATTATAATAGTATTTAGTCATGTTGAAATAAAGAGATACATAGATAAATAATCATGAAGGGGATTAAAGGATAACGGATAAAAACAATAAAGGCAGACCAAATTCAGTATCTTCACCGCTACTGATCTAAATGGATCTCGGATTGTGAGTTTTGGTTATTTTAAATTCACATTTATGCCTGCACTTCGCCATTAGTTCATCTATTCTATTCAGAAGATTACCGTGTTCGTATTTCAGTATTCTTATTTGTTCTTCCAAACACAAATTGCATCTTTGCTTAAATCCATTCGAAATGTTAGAATAACATAAGATTGACCAAGAAACCACAGGTGTTCGGTTTTCATTTTTCAGTAGCTACCATTGTTTCGCTAATTCCGTTTTGTTCTTAAGTTCTGGATTTACGAATGAGTGTTTGTGATAATAGAAACGCTGATTCCAGTTTCCGGCGAAAATACCGATATATACTTTCTTGTCCCTGTTGTTATCTTCCGGACATATCGTAACCTTATAAACCACGCTCTCTATCTTACAGTTGCCGTCTAGCTGACATTCATTTTTTACCTGACAATTAAACTTATTTATTTTAGCCTTAATGTTATTAGAATTATTTAATATTTTATGATCATGGGTACTAATTATCCTATCCATGTTCTTGGTACAAGAGTAACTAATTTTAATAGTTTTTCTATTGAATATCTTACTTAGTAGATTGTTCAGGTTAAAATGCTTGTCATTAGGTTCAAGAACGCTTTACGGATGTTGATGTTGGATAGTTGACAGTAATGTGGGTTAAACCATATTATTATCCGGCCTCTATTCCTAGATTTATTTTTATTTTTCTTCCCGGTATATTCGAGTTTTTCAGTGTAACCACTGCTATCTAGTTCTCTATTGTATAAGTGTTTATTCGCTTCAAAAATGTTCTTACTTGCCGAGAGTTTATTCATTCTAGTGTTAATCGTTTTAGATATTTGCTATCTTTTCCCCTCACTGTATTGCCTTCCGTTATACATAGTGCAATCTCCCCACTCTCTAGATATATATTAAATATGGTGTCACTCTCCTCACCCTAGATGTACGTCTTAAATAGCTCATTTCCCCCTCTCTCAAGATATGTATTAAATATCTTGTCGTTCTCTCTCTCTATGTATATTGAAATGATGAGTGTAGCTTTCTCTTTTTTTCATTTTCAAAAATGTAATCACTTCGTTTGGATGCTTGACAAATCAACAAGGTCGAAATAAATGATTGCACCGATGATTATGTGAGTCCGTGTTATTGTATTTTTATAATATATATATATATATATATATATATATATATAAAAATATGAAGGAGCTGAAAACATAAAATGAAATTTAAAACAAGATGTAATTTTAATTACATTAAATAGTATAGCATATAGCAATAGACTAGTAGAGATGAGAACACAAACACATCTATAAAACAAGCTGATATCTCGGTCGTGTCACCGACCTTAATCTATGGTGTAAAAACACTTTATTGAATAAATGGGATGGCATTTATACCGCAAACTGGAAGAAAATCCGGAGACAGAAAAGAGGGCGTAGTATAAAGTTCAAATGAAGATTTAAAGTTAGAAATGATGTATTAAAAAAAACAATGTGAGGCGAAGAAAGAGTTAGAATAAAATGCACTAGGTTCAGTAATGCATTCTTCAGCTCACTCTTGTACCAGCTTCCTGCAGCGCTTATTCCAGCTCATTTCATGCACCAGTTTCATGTAGCACCTGCTCTAGCTCACTCCAGCACCAGCTTCCTGCAAAGCCAGCTCCAGCTCATTCCTGCTACACCTTCTTGTAAAGCCAGATACAGCTTACTCCTACACCAGCTTCCTGCAACACCAGCTCTAGCTTACTTTTGTACCAGATTCCTCTAACGCTAGGTCCAGCTCACTCCTTCACCTGCTCCCTGTAACACCAGCTCTAGCTCACTCCTGCACCAGCTTCCTGCAGCGCCAGGTCCATCTCACTCTTGCACCAGCTTCTTCTAATGCCAGCTGTAGCTTACTCCTGCACAAGCTTCGTTCAGCAACAGCTCTTGCTCACTTCTGTACTAGCTTCCGTTAGCGCCAGCTCCAGCTAACTCCTGCACCAGTTGCTTGTAACACCAGCTGTTTGCAGTTCAGCTACAGCTCTTCTTCACTAGCTTCCTGTACAACTAGCTCTAGCTTTCTTATGCTACAGTTTTCTGCAGCATCAGCTCCTGATAACTTCTGCAACAGCTTCTTGCAGCGCCAGCTCCAGCTCACTCCTGCACAAGCTTCCTGTAACGCCAGCTCCAGCTCACTCCTGTACGAGCTTCCTGTAATGGAAAATCTAGGTAACTCCTGCACCAGCTTTTCGCAGCACCAGTTCCTGCTCACTTCCGCACCAGCCTCCTGCAGCGCAGCCCCAGCTCACATCTGCACCAGCTTCTTGAAGCGCCAGCTCTAGCTCACTCCTGCACTTGCTTTTCACAGCACCAGCTCGTGCTCACTTCTGCACCAGCTTCTTGTAATGCCAGCTGTGACTCACTCCCGAACTAGCTTCCTGTAAAACACATCCTGGCTCACTTCTGCACCAGTTTCCGTCAGCACCAGCTCACACCTGTACCAGCTTCTTGTAACACCTGCTCTAGCTCACCCCTGCCCCAGCTTCTTGCAGCGTCAGCTCTAGCTCACTCCTGCACAAGCTTCCTGTAACGCATGCTCTAGCTCACTGTTACACCAGCTTCTTGTTAAACAAGATCTATCTCACTCTTGCACCAGTTTTTCTGCAGCACCAGCTCCTGCTCACTCATGCACTAACTTCTTGCAGCAACGCTCTTGCTTACTTGTGCACCGGCTTCCTGCAGCGCTAGCTGCAGCTCACTTCTGCACCAGCTTCCTGTGACACCAGCTTCTGCTCACTTCAGCACCAGCTTCTTGCAGCACCTGCTCCAGCGTTTCCTTTACTCTTGCTCCAGTTTATTCTAGCAGCTTCTGCTCATCGTTTCAGTACCAGCTTCTCCAGCTCCTTTTCTAGTGCTTGTCGACATCCTGCCTTTCCAATTCCTGTCGAGGCCCTGATTCCTGCGTATCCAGCTTTTGGCCACATCCACACGGACCAACCTGAGGCACATCCTTACACCTCAGGGACGTCTTACTGTGTGGCGACGTCCCAAGCTGCCATGGTTCCAGATGTCTTTCCTGTCGATCAAGCATCTCCTGCTTTCTAAAATCCAGATTTTTTTTTATTTGATACTTCAGCCTATTCAGTTCTTGGTCCTATCGATCCATCCTTCTTCCACTGACGTCATTCCTCATTCCAGCCTTTCCGGCTTCCAGTGACGTAACCTCAGCTTTCCTTCACACCTTATTACCTTTATGGTAAATAAACTCCGTTATTTTAAACTGTTCATCTGCATTTGTTCTCTCTTCTTTGCCATTGCCGTGATTTGCCTGTGTCACCTTCTAAGTTGTAAGACCGATCACCCCGGTGACCGGACCCTGCAACAGTTACAAAAGCAATCTCTAATAGATTAAATATAGAGAAGAGAGAAGATAATTATGTCATTGATGTGAGTCACGCTTGTACATATAAACATGGCAAACGATTGAGTTAAAAATATTAAAACCAGATGAGTTAGAAAAAGATAAAAAAATGTGTGTATACCTTTCTAGTATTACGTTTTCTTTATATTTCCATTATTCTATCTAATATTTGGTCGGTTTGTGAACATATTCAGCAGATGATGATGTTAATATCGTGCTGTGGTGTGGTCTCACTTCCATGCAACATAGAAATATCCTGCCCAATGTTCAAACAAACAACAGAACTTTATTTTGAACTCCTGTATTTTCAAAACAACACCAAAACAACAGGCGTGTTATTAATATTTAAATGTCCTTCATAAATATATCCAAAGTCATTTTTCTATAGTTTTCTATATTTTAGTACATCTCTATTTATATAAAGTTATATATACATGTATATATTTATATATTTGTGTGTTCAGTATTCACTGCTAGACTAATTAACTGATCATTATGAATTTGGGGAAACAGCCGCTAGACATAAAGGGTGCTAATCTGGATTATATTTAGTTTTAGTTTGATGCAAAGGGGAGTAAAAAGGGGTGGAACTCTTCGTGAAAATTAAGATACCTCTGATTTTTGTAAAATTTTAACAATAAGTATTAAACATAAAATAATAAATATTCCCGGATTTCAGTTTCTTTGGAATATTTGAAAGGGTTGTAGGGGACATAGTATTGGCAGAAACTCTCATTTGAAAATTCAAATATTTCCGATTCACATTAAATTTGATCTATAGTTATTAAACACCAATTAAGCAAGATTCACTGAATTTCAATATCTTTTGAAGACCCCTTAACCTTCAGCCTTACATTTTAGATATTTTCTAGAACAAAAATCATGTAATGAAGTTTCATCAAAATTGTAATAAATGTTAATCCACCCATGTACCCATGAACCCATGAGCTGCCATCTTGCTCCAACAGCAACAACAAACTAAAAAGGGGAGCCCACTCTCACTGTCCTACATTATATAAGGAGATGACTCAGCCCAAGGGGGACAACTCAAAGACACTTTAACATTGCTGGTGTCTTCTTGTGAAGAGTACATTTCTAAAAAACAAATACAACAAAAAAAAACAAAAGCAAAACAAATCATTGTAACAAGTCTCTCAGAATTTCGGAAGAGGCTCCCATCTTCGTCAGGCAATCCGCGACCTGTTCTCGACCCCTGATCCATTCAATTTGGATCTCGTCCTTCACCATCATTTCCTTCACCCTGGCTACATCAACTCTAGGACGCCGGTCACTCACAAGATTTGATGACTTTAAAGTCTCTACCAGAGACGCATTGTCCGTTTTACACAGAACTTCAGACAACCTAGGTAGTCTAAATATCTCTTGAAGCATTGCGGCTATCAACATTCCGGCATCAGCTACTTCACTAAGCGCATGAGTCTCTGAAGCTAACGGGCTTTTTGTTACCCGGTCAAGTTTTTTTGATGACCAACATATAGGAGCCATTCTGTTCATCTTGCCACAAACAAAGATGATAAAACCACCCTGTGAAGATCCATCCTCCAAACCAGCATAGGTGGCATCTGAATAACAAACAATATTCAGATCCGAAGGTTTTCCAAGTTGGGGAAAAGATGCGGATCCTGTCCTTGATTGTAACCTTATTAGCGATTTGTTTGCCTCGAAGAGCAACTTCACCTTTGGATATTTTCCAATATTACTCATTCTACACACATTAAATGATACATCTGGTCGCGTCTGGGTGGATACCCACATCATTTTACCTGTCAATCTTTTTAACTCTGTCTTCTCCTCTTGACTCAATTCATCATTTTTTCTTAATGATCTTCCTTTCTTTATGTCTATTGGGGATAAAGCCGAAGCATATAGATTTTGATCCAAAATAATCCCATTTTTTGTTTGCTTAACATTCAATCCCAAAAATTTGAATGTTCCACTTTCATGCTTCCCAATTTTGAAAATCTTTTCCAATTCTGCGATCACATTTTTCTTAAATAAATCATTTCCACAGAATATGAAATCATCAACATGTATTGCCAGAATGCCAATCAATTCACCAGTGGCATCATGCCAAAGAAACAGTGCATTGTCATATGCACTCACTATTCCTTTTAAGTGCGTTAACTCATGATTAACTCGCTTGTACCATGAACGAGATGCATCGTTTAATCCATAAATACATCTTTTCAGCTTCCACACTTGTGATTCTGGACACACATCAGATGGTGGTCTAAGAAATACCCCTCTCTCCAGCATATTACCTTGCAGAAATTCGGAGGTAAAATCAAGAGTCTCCACCAGCCACGTCATAACCGAGGCCATTAACAATACGAGACGCATAGCCTCACGGCTGCACGTTGGAGAATCTGTTTTTAGGTTATAGGAATCTTCTTCATAACCACATCCAACAAGACGAGCCTTCATTATCTTTTTGTCCTTCACAATTTTTTCTGTTACCACCTACCTTGTTGATATACATTTTTGCCCTTTATCAGACACACATTCATATACTTCATGAATTTCCATATTTTCTAATTCTCTTTTCTTTGCATCAATCACATCTTTTCCTTGTTCTTGTTCAGAAGAAAGCAAAATTGCATGTTCTTGATAATTTACTTCCTCTGTTTGAGAAAATTGTCTCCATTGATCCACATGATCCCAATTGATACATAAGGGATTTTCATTTTCGGCTTCAGGTTTTATATTTAGCCAATGACTATACTTTCCCGTTGACTTTGGTTGCGTGTTCATAACCATTCCTTTTTTCCATTCATTACTCCCTCTCAATTTATACTCTACAACTTCGTTTCTACTCGGTTTTATACTATTATTTTTCACTTCTCTTCTGTCGCAATTTGAATTGGTATTATGTTGTCCTTCATCTTCCTCCTCCAAGACTTCATTCATCTCATTTGAAGAATTTGTATATTCTTCATTTCTGGGACTCCGTAATTCCCTGTCTACCTTCATCAAGTGACATGGATGCATCCTGAAAAATGCTCCTCCATGTCTGATCAATACACATTGTCCTTCTTTACCCAAAACTTTAGCCGGACCACGCCATCCTTTATAGTTTTGTCTTCTATAGTAGACACGGCCACCTGTCACAAAACCTTCATCCGCATAAGTCTTTATATTGGATCTCAAAGCTCTCCGAATTCTTTCACTTGATTCAGCTTCCATGAAGCTTTTCCTTGCTGCATGTAGGGCATTTAAATTTATTCTGACCATGCCACTTGTTGTTGCAGTTTCCAGTGCAGGTAATCTATCATTCAAAACTGAGGGGGTGTTAATGTTAGACCCAAATACAAGCTCATTTGGACTATAGCCAGAATGACTCTGAAGTGCATTTTTTGCGTTGACAGCCCATGCCAAAGCTATTTCTGGCTCACATTTTTCATCATCTAATGTTTTTTTCATTGCTTCCGCAATTATTAGATTATGACGTTCCACGGTACCATTGCTGAATGGACTTTCAGCAGCTGTCGTGCATGTTTCAATATTCAGCTTTTCATTTTTCTGTCGGTAGCCCTCATTATTAAACTCTCCTCCATTGTCACTTAAAAATCGCTTGGGAGCTCCAAAATAAGATATCCACATTAAGAATATGTTGCGAATAATTTCTTCGCTCTTTTTGGTTTTAATTAATCTGGCAGCAGAATACCTAGTGGATGTATCAATTAGGTGCAGAATCCAGCATTGGTTATGTCGATGTTCCTTCAAATCCAAACATACAGTGTCATTAAACCTGTTACCAAGAGCCAATCCTACAACTGGTCGAGGAGGGGGTCTTCTAAACCTCTGACAAACTGAACAAGAATCACAAACATCTTTGATCTGATTCAGAAATTCCTTATTATTAAATGCCTTACTACCTTTAACCAAAGCTATTAATTTCTCTTTAGATGCCTGAGCAAATTGTCTGTGCAATTTCTCAGTTTTTTTTCTTTTTACCACTCTAGAGCATCCTTTTAAAGTCTCACAGTGCAACACTATGTTTGGTGCATTTTTAACTGCCAAAAGCATATTAGTTAGTGGAAGACTATAATGTCCAGAAGTTGTGATTTGCAATTTTATATATCTGCCAAAAATTCGACAGCTGTCAGTTTTAAAATTTAGTAGTATTCCTGCAGTTTTGATAGATTTATGACTTAATAACAGGGGTAAATCATTTTTGACGATGTCAGCCTCAATATAACCTCTGACACCTTTTATACCCCCTATTGTTACAGGACATTTAACTGTTTTAATGGCTTTCACTTCCACTCCATCTCCAAAACAAAATGTTCTGTTAGATCTAACAGTTTCCACCAACTGCTTATCTCGGTCATTCAATGTATCAAAGAATATATTAAACCAAAGCTCTCCAGCAACAGTTCGTGAACAAGCAGAGTCCAATACTGCCATACCCAATGTCTCTTTCACACTATTGGACATTTTTACATTAGAATAAGAGTCATTTATCACTGTTCGATAACATGAATCAACATTAAACGAAGTAAAGTTCACCTGGTCTGAATCCACGACAGTGTGTATATTGTTTCTAGAATTGAAACTCGTACAGTCTCGGGCAAAATGCGTAATTGAATTACATCTAAAACAACGAAGTATCTTACCTTGTCTGTCTGTTGGATTTGTATTGTAATCCCGGTAATAATTTTTTTATATATACTTGTGTTACTATAATTGACTGTTTCAACTTCTTCCTTGACAGCAGGGACGGATTTACCTTCCTTTGACGAAATGTCGGAAAACACTTTCTTCAATGTTTCCTTCATTGTGACATATGTTAAGCTCGAACATGTGGTTCTTGCCAATTTTTCATTTTCTTCTGACACATTTGCTGCATTCAGAACAAAAAAAAGCCTGCACTCCTTCTGGCAAAGTGATTCCAAATTTCCTTAACTTTTTGTATAAAAATTCGTATCGTACCAAAAATTCATTTATGTTAACCCCGGTCTGTCTTTTGTAGGTATAAAATTCCTTAAATGACATATATGCCATCGTGTTCTCGTCCACTAAGTAAATTTCGTCTAATTTGTTGAGAATTATATTTAACCCATTTGGAGTACCAATATCTGTGGTTGCCAAATGTCGAACACAATCTCTTATATGTTGTGGTAGTGACAAAAATACTGCTGGCCCATGTTTTTCTTTAGGTAAATGCGTGAATAGAGACCATATGTCAATGTCTTGTTTCCATTCTGCATAAGATTCTTGGTTCAATAGAAGGGGTGGGGTTTTACTAAACGAAGCCATCTTTTTTTAATGTGTTTCAACTTTTGTTGAACAAGACAGATAAATTCTTATCACACAAAGAAGATAGCCTCTGCTACCAATGTTAATCCATCCATGTACCCATGAACCCATGAGCCGCCATCTTGCTCCAACAACAACAACAAACAAAAAACGGGAGCCCACTCTCACTGTCCCACATTATATAAGGAGATGATTCAGCCCAAGGGGGACAACTCAAAGACACTTTAACAATAAGGATTCAAAACATTAGGTTTAGTAGCATTATATCTTCATTTTTCATCTTCGTAAGGGGACATACACATGGTGCAAAACTTTTCTGTTCGGGGAATTACTTTTACATGGGAAGGGGTATTCTTATTGTCCAATTATAAAATACTATGTTTCTTTTTAAAAACAAAATTTCACAACACTACTGGCACGAGAAACAATAAAACAAATATTTATAAATTAAATAAATTATACTAAAATTTGTTTAAAAATAGGACAAAAAAATTCAGCGTGTGAATTTGTTCATTGCATGATAAATATTTTTTAATATTTTCCTTATATTTTCTTTATTTTAAGACAAGACAAAATTTTAAGTTAAATTGTTATTCAATCAGCGTAAGATTTCTATCTGGTGTTCTGACTGCATTTCTTGTTGTAGGTAGAGGCGCAAGTTGGCGGGGTGTAAATCTTCTGGTTACTATTCTTTCTATTTCTCTTCAGTTCTGTCTGTTTAGAGATGTTGCATCCATATGACACAGGCGGGAAAGGGAGGGACTATTTATTGCTGAAACACTAGGCCTTTAATAATAGATTCCTTGCCAATCAATCAGTGAAGGTGAGCTGGAATTTTACACCCAGCTGGAAAGAACATGCGCTTCATATTACATATATTAACAAACACATTATAAAAATGGTAGCCTTCTTCGTAATGTATACATCGAATGCAAACATTAACAAATTTACTGGCGTGGAAAACCAATTTCTACCCCCCCCCCCCCACGATTTAGACACAAGGTCAGTTTTTAATGTGGGGAAAACCCAGCTCCTCATATACCTACCCTGGTACTTTCAGTTCTATTAGTTTGTCACATTCTTTTTATATTTATAGCTAGCTGTGTTTACACAGTTCTATCTTATTTCAACTTATTTGTGGTCAGTCGCTGTCACCTGGATATATGGGTGTGTTTCGGCACTCTATGATATTCTTAATATTTCGTTGTTGTTTTTTATCAGTGCCATCTTTTGTATGGTGAAAATCCTCCATTTAGTTCCAATTTCTCCTAGTCTATTATTATTTGTACTCACTAGGAGTTTTCACACAGATCATCGTCAGTGATTGCTCACTGACAACGGCTGGTGGTACTTCTTGGAGTCTGAGTGACAATAAGCCTCTCCAGATTTCCAGTATTCTTTACCTCTTTTCGATAACCACCGCAAATAATCTTGCGATATCGTAATAGCTTCTTACCATTGATTTCTTGCTGATAAAAACCATTGGTCTTATCTGGGATTTGAGTGGCAATAAGCCTCCCCAAGGTCCCAGCATTCTTTGCACTCTTCTAGTAGAGGTCTGGTTTGTGCTGTCCCTTCTCGGTCTTATCCTCCTCGACCCTCTACAAATATTTTGTTTGGTGTCAGCCAAGGCCGGCAACATTTTTAAATTTTTAATTTTTAAATTCTTTTAATTTTTAATTTATTTATTTATCTATTTATTTATTTTTTTTATTTATTAATTTTTTTTTTTAATTTTCTTTTTCTTTTCCTTTAACCTTATTTGTTGGGGGTGGAGTAATAGAAGGGGGAGAGCTTATGGTGTTCATTTTTGTGTGTTGTTAGTTGAGGCCGGTGTAATTTATTGGAAGGGGAGGATTATGAAGTGATGTTTCTTGCAGTTTCTGTTCCTTGGTTCATGTTGTTTGTGTTCTTTGTGTAGTTTTGTTTTCTATCTGTTGTAAATTCCTTGTGACTGGTTACCCTTTGTAGATTATGCGTGTTGGTTTCCGCATTCAAGGATTTTCCTTTGTATGGTTTCAATGGTCCCTTTGATTCCAATTTCTCCCAGTCTTCAGTCTTTTCTCCAGGTTTTTTGGGATTGTTCCTAGTGCTCCTATGATTATTGGTATTATACTGACTTTCTTCATGCTCCATATTCCTTTCAGTTCTCAGGCTAATTCTGTGTATTTGCTTCGTTTTTCCGTCTCTTTGATCTTCACTCTGTTGTCTGCTGGAACGGTGAAGTTTATGATTTTGCAAGATTCTTCCTTCTTGCCGATTATAATAACATCGGATCTACTTGCTGGTATGAGTTTATCTGTTTGTATATCCATATCCCAGAGGATTTTGTGTTTTTTATTTTCCAGTAGTGTTTCTGGTGTATGTTTGTACCATTTGTTTGCGTATTCGAAATTCAATTGTTTGCACACTTCCCAGTGTACTGTTTTTCCCACACAGTCATGTCTGTTCTTGTACTCTTTTGGGCGAGTTTGCTACATTCACTTATTACTGTTTCGTTTCTTTGTCCACACAGTCGGTATTTGCTGTTTTCCTGGGTTTTATCTATTTTAGCTTTAATGTAGTTTGTCCTAATCGCATTATTATGTGCAGCCATCAGTAAAGATTCCATTTTTTCTGTTCAAGTTTCCTTTTCTTAGCCATGTCCAGCTATTTTCGTTGGTTTCTTCTCTTGTCAGTTTTCTGAAACGTCCATGTAATTGTTTTTCTTTCCACTTTTCTTTTCTTGTCTTTTGGTTTCTGGTGTCGGTGCTTCCCGAGTTCCCCGTTGGAACGCTGCCTCTTGCTGCGCTGATTAGCCTTTCTGTGTTCTGAGTTATGTATTTCTCCAGTCTTTTTTTTAGTCTCCCACACACTCTTCTATACTTACCAGTCCTCTTCCACCTTCTTTTATTTTCATGTGAAGTCTATCGCATCGTCCTTTGGGTGTAGAGAATTGTGCAGTGTCATTAATTTTCTAGTCTTCTAGTCAAGGTGCCTGAGTTCTTCTTTAGTCCAGCCTATGAATGGCCCAGATTATCTTATTAACAGGTGTTTATACCTTTTACTACCGTCATCGTTGTCGTTATTATTATCATTATTATTATTATTATTATTATTATTATTATTATTATTATTATTATTATTATCATCATCATTATCATTATTATTATCATTATTATTATGTACTCACTAAGAGTCCTCACACAGATCATAATCAGTGATTGCTCACTGACAATAACCAGTGGGGCATAGTTTGTGATTTTTCTCACATACTGTTGGCCAATTAATATTATGGGATTGGGATATATGTAAATCCTATAGACCCAATTGTTCAAACTCAATTTAAAATATACCTTGTTCTTCAGCCGGCCTCACAGTATCCACGTTTTGGTTGCCATATTTTTCCAAAATGAGATTGCATTCTTTTTACAATAATTTATCATTACATAAGTGGCTTTTGACATTGAATTTTGGCATTGGCAAGTAGTGACTAGTTTTGTGACGCTTAATCGGAATCACAATCGGAAAAATCGAAACTTTTTAGGGTATCAGAATAAGAAACATTTCAGCCTAATTTTCGATTGGCAAAACGATTCTTTTGCTTATTTTTTGTTGTTTTTTGCTTAAAAATTAAGTTTCTATTGTTGACACAAGTGAAAAATATCGATGAAAATCTCACAATGAGATAGATGAAAAGCTTGGATATGATACATAAAGGGAAAATATTAAGAAGTTTTTCAAATTAAAACGAAAATTATATCTACATTTGAAAGTAGATGAGTATGCTCTGAAAAGCTTGGATATCCTTAGAAGTTTTATATTTTGCATTTTAAATTCGATAAAAAATCCTCCCCCTCCCTCTCCTTCCCCCCAAAAGTTTGAATTATCTCCCTCTTTCATAGTTCGTCTCGGGTCAATCTCTAAAGAAGAACGGTAGAGTCTAAGTGGGAGAAAAAAGGAATAGGAATGGAGTTTTTGATAATGTCCTTCCAAGATGAGTACAATTTCTGGGCGACCGAGCGCAAAAAATAAAAGTGGGGAATATACATCTTGGAGTATCGCTATTACCAGGGGTTAGGTGGGGGGCTCATTCACTCCACTAGCTAAGAGGTTAAACTTACATAGAGGGCTGGGGTCTGACAAAACCCGGAACCGCATGTGCCATGCTCAGGCAGGTAAAACGTACTCATACTTGACTCCTTTTTATACACACAAGCTCGCTACTTGTATCCATTTTTTTTTCAAATATTTAGGAATGTAATCTTTTTCTTTCACATCTGATTTTGACCTTCAGTTGGTGTTTGAAGAACACAATCGGATCCTGATCAGCAACAGATTCAACCCCAGGGGTTCCTCTCAGACACGCAGTCAGCACTACTATTCTGAGCTATGGTTAGCATCATGAGAAACACCATTCGTCTCTCCCTGTTCCACAGAGAAAGATCACCGGATCGAGAAAGCTTTTTGAGTATGGTTCGGCCGTGGCTTTCGTAAAGAGAAGGCCATGCTATTGAGTATCGTTCTTCTGCTGACGTCATAGTAGTTGGTGCTAAGCAGATAAGACACTTCGAAGGGAACGGTTACATGCCACATGGAGACATATGACGGTGCTCATTTTTGTCTTTGATCTAGTAATTGTTTTGTATTTATGTTTTGTGAGCTGGATTTTCCACAAATTACAAACCTACCTTGTGTCTAATTTTGCCCTAGTAAAAAGGCAAGTAAATAGATAAACACATAATCATACACATTGAAACTTACACTATTTTCTACAAAACAAATAGGTTGATATTATAACTTTAAAAAAAGTATAATCGGCTTGGCTTGACTTTGCATGTTTTTATTTTAATAACTTTTATAAAGAAAATTGACTTCTAGATTGTTCACAATTCAAATAATAAACAAATTTTAATCTTTAGCATCCATGAAATAACATAATGTTTATTTACTTTAATGCAACAACAACACAAAACTTACCTATTATTTTTTAATTAATTCTTGTTTTTTTTAATTCATATTGAATAAAGTTAAGTTTCAGTATAAATTAAATCGAGTTCCTTTCTAATACTTTTTACAAAAGTTACCATTCATTATCGAAACCTTGACTTTTCGGCATGTTATATTATGAGGGGCCCTGTATTCTGAAAACGTGTAAAGTTAGCTAGTATGGATTATGAACTGGGTGAAAGAAATAGGATGGAGTGCAAAATAGGTGCATATATAATTTGGGACAAACAAAAATGTTCCCACGGTGATTCATTCAGAGAATCATAACATACTGGATGTGAGTTGGCCGAGATGAAACACTCGGATCAAAAGGTTAGATACAAAGCGATATTGAGTTGTCATAACATTGGTTGAAGGGTCAAAGGGCTCTGACGTCACAGATCCTTGGTGAGAAATTAGCTTTCTAGACAGTTCACCATGGAGGCGCGAGATGGACACACGTCCATTGCGTAGAGTTCGGGTGACATCGCCAGATATGGGCTAAGACGCAGAGCAAGATCCCAAGGACGGGACAAGAATATAGCCGATTGCATTCGTCACATTCCACAAACAGTATGAAAGTAAAAGAGAGTGCGAATGAAGGAACTGACGAGTGGAAATCTCTCCGATTGAAGTGTGAAATAAAAGGATAGAATCTCTCTAAAAAGTCTGGCTTTCGAGCGTTTTCGTCTCCCGTGCATGAGGACAGAGTTTACTCACAAGACTGGTACCCCACTACGATCATGAGCCAGCAACGGAGATGAGTGTGCAAGCAAACCCACGACCAACAGTGAGGCAGAAATCTGTAAGGTAACTTTTAATATGGATTTAAAACGTAAGAACGATTTGAAACATGTTAAGGACATTATAAGTTTAAAGCCAGTTTAAAGGCTTAGGAACAATTGTTGTAACAATAATTAACAGAGTTTTATCTCCACATTTTAATGTGGAGATAAAACTCTGTTAATTATTCTGCATTTAAATGAACGCTAAATTTTCTGAGAGGCCCGGCCGACGTTTCTAACTTTCGCAGTGAGTGTTGTTTCGATTTTTGGTGGTGCCTCGAGAAACGTTGACCCCGGGCCTGCACCATTACGAGTTATAAATTATATAGAATAAGAGTTGCAAAGCATAGTTACAATATGATATAAAAAACACTATAATGTTACACTTGCACCAAAGTGTATGATGTCACGTTCAAACGCACAGGCCTCTTACTTTACGAAGACCAAGGCTCAGCACTCTCTGAAGATCTTCGATTCGACCCTCGACTGAGGTGGCGAGTATGAGGTTTTGAAAGGCGCTCTCAACTACAGGGTTCTATGCAGATTTCTCTGTCAAGGTTCGAGTCAGGAAATCCAGTCCCTCAGCGTGTCAATGACATGTCAAGTTGGGCATCCCAAAGTTTCCTTCACACGGACGTTGAATACAAACCTGTCTGCGAACCCAGTGTCTCCCCTCATCCCACAGAAGCGAGGACAAAAAGTACCAGAACACCTTTAGACAGATCGCACTCAAAGGAAGTATGTCCAGTCGGTAAATGATAAGAGGAAAAACGTAAGTGAGAAGAAAGTTTTGTGCTTCCTCCCTAGCTCATCGAAGGCTTAGAGAAGACAGGTTATGCCTCAACCCGAAGGGAGACAGAACGATAGAAAAAAATAAACGTATACTAAAAAGGTGAGAGAAGCGTTATTGTATTACCCACCCCATATATGCTCCACATTCAGGTCCCGCCTAGAAAGACGTTAGTGACCTTAAGGCCAGCTTCTTCAAGTGAGCTGGATGCAGCAATAAAGTCCTCTATGTAATGCACTTTGAATTTTGAGAATACATCAATTATTGGCCAAGATATGTCGATTTTTTCTTTTCTTTACAAAAAGTGTCAAATGTATACCAACCTCTTGTAAATGATGTGTTATCCCCAAATAATTAGCAATTAACGACAATTAAAATGTTTGTTAAATAAAAAATTTAAGACACAAAAAAAGGTTTTATTTTATTTAAATAATATTGTACCGAAAAGTTAATTCACACATTTTAATAGGAAAAATCAAGTACAGGGTGCTCTCCCAACAAAAAAAAAATGCTACTCATGGAATCGTTAAAAAATTCAAAATTGTTTCTGAACTTTTTCCATATTTAAATAAACTTCAGTCTATTCCTGAATTGTTCACCAAGTTTTAGTCATGAAAATCCAACAGTCTTTGTTTTATCATCATTCGATGATATGGTGATCGTCTCATCAGTAGGGTGTGTGATTCTGAATGGACTTCACACTCGCCGGATCTGAACACCCCAGATTTTTATCTGTGGGATTATTTCAAAGATAGTGTCTATCAAAACAATGCCTAGACTATTCTTGAACTGAAGAGGAGCATCACGGCCCAAATCAGGACAGTGCAAAGAGAGGAGTATATCAGAGTTATGGACACTTTTGCACGTCGTATCGAGGTGTGCTTATAATGAATGATGATAAAGTAAAGACTGTTGGACATTCATGACTGAGACTTGGTGTACAAGTCAGGAATTGACTAAAGTTTATTTGTACTAAATTGAATTGCAGAAAAGACTGAATTGCATTAACGATTAAATACGTGACGGTTTTTTTTCTCTGTTTTCACTTATCCATTATTTCATAGAGAATTACGTTTTTTACGCCAATATTTTGAATTTTAGAGTGGGAATCACTTTTCTGTATAAATTTCACGTAAAATGCTCACCCATTTCCTGACCATCACTGATTTACGGACAGAATAGTGTGCAAGTGATAACTTTAATTTAGCTAATGTGTTTTTTTTTCGATTTTTTTGTTTTTAAGACTTGTGCAGAATGGCACAAAAGTGATTTTTTAAATTTCTTTTTTACATAGTTTTTTTTTGTATTTGCTTTTTAAAGGCTTTTAGTTCTTTTTTTTCCACATTTGTTTCTGTAAAATGTTAAGGCATTGCCTGTAGAGGCTATACAATCAGGTGGGGACTTTAACGAGCTGTGTTTGTTCACCAGTTTCTGTTGCATGGACAAACAAGTGATTCAGGGTTCATTTGGGCATTATTTCTGGCATGGCACGAACGTGGAGACAAATGCAGGGCAAGAGCGTATTATACATTAAAAAAACGAGTTTTTCCAAATCACAAAAAAAAGAATTGCTATAATGGTATGTAGTGAATTTACTACTTTACTTGTCGAGCCTAAAACAAAATAAAATAAACCAAGAGAATGACACACGAAACCCACACCACCCAACCTAACTTTGGTCTTGATCCACATCTTTTATATTTTTTTTCATTTTTTTTACTTTAAATAAATGTATAAAATTTTAAGATGAATAAACTCGGCCTTGTGGCTAAGATCAGAGTGTAGTATCTGTTCAAATGGATGCTACACTCTGTAGACCTGTACCATCTTGGCCTTCGGCTTTTATACGGTTCATCTGAGGTATTGCCTTGTGCAGTTGTAGAAGGTGCACCCTCCCAGGCTTTGCCTTCTCACCCTATGAGAAGGGGTTAGTTTCTTGCTAATTGTTTGAGACGCCTCTACCGGGGAATGCCGACCGGGCTGCCCAGGCATTTTTGTAGGTCAGAGTGCTCTTTCTCTAGGGTGTTGGCTTTTCAATCCCACTTTCTCGACCTTGTGTTACATCTTACCGCTGTATACAATATATATATATATATATATATATATATATATATATATATATATATATATATATATATATATAGTCTAAAGAAGCTTTGAGTCATTTTAAACAAAACAAAAAATAATAAAAAATATAAAAAATATAAAATGCAGCTTAAATTCCCAGAGAAACTAACTAAATCCAAGATATGGCAGACTTAACATTCGTTGGAAAATTAATAAATAAAAAAATAAGTAAATAAAAAAAAATAAAAAGGGGGGGGGTTAAGTATCTAAGAGTGAGACAAAAAGAGGAGACCTTAAGCGTCTAATATTAACACGGGGATCATCAGTTGTTTACCATGTAACTGTTTCGGAGATTTAAAAACAGGACAGTTATAATATTCATGGCTCTCCAATGGTACTGATTAAGCTACCATTTCCTCAATAATCAAGTGTCGAAATAATTCAGCTTAAAATTTCACTAATATATACATAAATATTATTTACTCCTCTCCAGGAGTTAGGCACAAGGCCAATTTTATCCTACTCCCACAAGTAAGATGTGACCAAAGGTCGGGTCGGAAAGTGGGGGTTGAAAAGCCATTTAAAAATTGCCTGGCAGCCCCGTCGGCATTCCCCGGTAGGGGCGCCTCAGACAGTAAGCAATAAACTTACTCCTCCCCAAAGAGGGGAGGCAAAGCCTGGGAGGGTGGACCTCCTAGAACTGCACAGGACAGGCGTGCAGTATCCATCGGAACAGATACTACACTTTGATCTTAGCCAAAAGGCCAAGAAGCCCAAGTCTATGGGGTGCCTGCTATTTATCTACGTCCCACACAGTAGAATGTGACACAAGGTCGGAAAGTGGGTATGCACTCCAGAGGAGGAGTGCTTGCGGTGTCTTAAAAATTGGCTGGACAGAGTGCCTCAGACATTAAGTATTAAACTTAATCCTCCCCAAAGAGGGGAGGCAAAGACTGGGAGCGTTACTTCCCAGATCTGCACAGGACAGACCCATTGACTTGCATAAATCCAGGCCCGAAGACCCGGACAATACCAGTATGGAGTGCAGTATCCATCGGAACAGATACTACACTTTGATCTTAGCCAAAAGGCCAAGAAGCCTATGGGGTGCCTAGCAAAAAAATAATAATAATAATAAAATAATAATAATAATATATTACCCTTAAGACTACCGTATGATATGATAATTTGCATATCAAATTCCATTAATTTTAACAATAATAATAATAATAAAAAAAATAATAATAATAATACTATCTAAACACTACACCCAAGAACCATTCTGCAATATGGTAGCTAGCAATAAAATTACATAGGAATTAAAGTTGCATTAAAAAATAAATAAATAAAAAATAAAGCTTAAGTACCTTAGGTACCAGAAAGGTAAGTAGATAAGAGGAAGGAAACCTAGCCATACAGATCTAAATATATATATATATATATATATATATATATATATATATATATATATATATATATATATATATTGATATTGATATTATTAAAACTGTTCTGCAGCTATGGTAGTCAAATGACATCCCGTAGCTGCTAGTCCCAAGCCATCTGGCCTTGTCATGCGCAATTTGTCATAGGCAATGAAGTTGTTTCACTGTATGTAGTGGTCCTAGTCCCGCCTGCTTGAGGTCAGCGCGTTGTGTGCCCAGCAGATTTGTGCAGTGCCGTCCTAGTCGCAGTTGGTAGGCTTGCGAGCAAGTAATGGCAAAGTCTAGTGCCCTCTGTGCGGGAGTGTCAGGGTCCATTCGTAGGACATGGCCTAACATAGACCATCTTTGTTCAGCGACCTTTGTGGAGAGGGTTTTTTCGTTGCACAGCTCGTATAGTGCCTTGTTGCTGATAAGTTTTTTTGGCTAGCAGTGACCTGCGATGGAACGGAGGTGTCTGCGGTGGCATATATATATATATATATATATATATATATATATATATATATATATATATATATATAGTTATATCATTTGCATGCTGTTCTGGTGAAACAAAAGAAAAGCAAAAAAAGTACAAACACGGTGGTCGGTAAAAAACGCCCTCCCCCTTACCCAAAAAATTGGTTCCTGTTGAAAAATAATGGGAAGGAGATAAAAAATAAAAAGGACTTTCTCATCAGGTAACTTTCTTTAACTTTTAATTGTGGGAGGTAGATAAATACAAAACATAAAAAATCTAATTATATCATGTGTGTGCTGTTCTGCTGAAGAAAAACAAAAAAGTACAAACAAAACACGCCCCCCCCCCCTCCAAGTGGTTACGGTTGTAAAATAAAAGACAAATAAAAATTACATTTTTTTTTTCTACAATAGGTCTCCGGAAATTGGTGATAGTCAAGAAATAGGTGATCATTTTACGTTCAATTTATATAGCAAAGTGATCTCCCACTTTAAAATCTAAAATATTAGGTAAAAAATCAAGAATCAAACGTAATTCTCTGCCGATATAATAGGTAAGTTAACACAGAAAAAAGAAAAAGAAAATGTCCGTAAAAAGTACCAAAACAAGTGGTGTGTAAATACCGCCAAAGTGTCAAAGTTTTTTATGTGGAGGATATCCAGCTCCCCAAAAAGGGGCACCCTGGACCGGACAGAAATAAATATTGACTCAATCTAGAAGTATTTCTCCTCTCCTGAAAGATAACAGTTGGTGTTTTGGCTAGGAGCAAAGTGTAGTATCTGTTCTGACACTACACTTCATCTTTTCTGCCCCTGGTCAGTAAAGGAGAATTCCTTCTAGACTAAGACAACTTGAACTTTTGTTCTAATCCACAATGCCTTTAATTTATAGGAGAGCCGGATTTTCCTCACATTAAACACCGACCTTGTCTCTAACTTTGCCCATGTGGGGAGGCAAGTAAATGGGAACAGAACAGCTAAAAGACCAGAAGCTGATTGATTTTAAAAGTAAGAATGATTTACAGGCTTAAAGGGAAGCTACTTCTATATCCAGAGTTACTTCCCCTGAATAATATTTTTCGTTTTTGTATCTTCTAATGATGTCTGTAATCAGCGCTTGTGTCGACGAGGTCGTTAATGCATGGGGGATAACTAGAATTGACTAAGAAAAAAAGAATATTATCAAGAGACAATTTGGGATGCAGAAATAATCAATCAAAAATGAGACGTGAAGGAAAACAATTAAATAAACTTGTATACAAATTAGGAGTTTTACAAAAAAAATGATTACATAAATACTTGGACAATGATGATCAATTATTCAATCGAAAGTTAATTTGTAGCAGTTTGCAACAAATCTACAAATTAACGAACTAAAAATGAAACATTGAAATATATAAACATACATGCATGCAAGATTCACTCCTTAACTAATTAACCAATCATTATGATTTTTTAATACATATGCTAGGTGTAAGGGTGTATAATGTGAGATATATTTAGTTTAATTTAGTATTATACAAAGGGCACTTCAGATTTTTGTGAAATTTGAACAATAGCTATTAGAAGCAACGAGAGATACACACACACTTCTGTATGCCCAGCGAAGCACATACATGCCGCTCAGCGAATGCATATACACAATTTTTACATACATTCTCACTGATAAAACAGACATGATAATGTACACACGCATACACATCTACATACCTATTATATTTACACACATATAAACTCACGCGGCGGCGGCCGAAATTAACATTTGTACTGAATTTCTACTTACAAACGAAACAACTCTTCGTTTATCTCGAACAGTCTTTGGACTTTTTGAATTCTCAATCTTTACCAACCCTTCATTTTCATTGTCTTAACAAGTTGTTAATAAAAATGAATTACTTTTGTATGGATACATTTTGTCATTCTTTAATTTGATTTGTCTTTTCTTCTACAGCATCCCCTTGATGTTATATCATAGTCTTGTTCATTTACAAACTGAAGTTTTCTATAATCCCTCCTCTTGCTGCTAATTTCTCAACATTCAGTTTTCTTTTTCCTCTCGATCTAACGCATTTACAGACACTTGTTTTAGCGTCACTTATGCAAATCACGGCACTTATATCCGCGTTTGATTTATTCATACATTCACACATACATATACACATATTTATACATATCTAATTTTATGATAAATTAGCTGGACCCGTCCCCCGACGTTGCTCGGAAGAAATATAAAAGAATGAATTAAAATTTGTCAACATCTGATAGAACGCAAATAGGACAATTTTAATGTTTAGAATAATTGTCGCTTTAGAATTGTTGAAGCGTGAAATGAGGAAGAAAGAAATGAATGAGGGGAGGAGACGCGGTTGTAGGAGTCTTTCTGCCCATTCCATGGTACCGGTATTTCCCCAAAACCCCGCTCTATCTATGATAATATGCACTTTTAAAATTAAAGAGGCCTACAGAGCCCTATAAAATCCAATGCGCCCTGTAATCTTTGTATAGAAATTCCATTGTTTAGGAGAGAAAAAAGAACAAAGAAAAATGAGTATGCCTGCAGAGCACTAATCATCAAACAAATACAAATAAAGAGGCTTGCAGAGCACTAATAAACCATGTGTGTTCGAATAGAAATTATGATATTCACAATAGTTAAAGTACTACCTATTATATTTATTTATTTTCAAATTACTAAATAAGAACCTTGAACTTAAAATATCCGGCCCATAGCCCTCCCTTCATCCTCCCCTGTAGGCCAAAGTTAACAATGTTTAAAAAATAATTGTGAGTTGACTGAGATCGAACGCTATACCTATTGGATTTCGATTTACGTCCGTAACCACTAGACTACGAAAATGAATAGAAAAGGTTGAAAAAATAGGTCAATTAAACGAAGCATGTAAGCTGGCATACGTTTGATATTACGATCTGCTAGAATGCGACCAAATGTAGGGTCCACCAGTCACACGTTTTAGGTTATTTCTATACGAAGACATCGATGGTTTATCCCAATTCTTGGATATTATGCGTGTGAAAGGTGTAGGATTCTGAAAATGTCAACTTCATGATACTGTCGAGTATCTTGGCGTATATTGACTTAATTCGGAAGTCGAGTTGCTGAAGAAATTGTAGCCGCTATGTTGATTGATGAAATACTGCGAGGAACTATGTTCGTTAGTTGCATTCTCTAAAAACCGGAATGAGTATAAATGTATATGTAATAGGTAGAAATAACGTAATCCGTTATTCTTGAAAATCAGCGGCATTAGCGGGAGTGTCCATTAAATGTGAGAGTAATGTTTTATATTATGTAGTAAATTAATAGCAGACAAAAATGAAATATAAACGGACACTTTTTTGAAAAGTAGAAGTTATTTATTAGTACACAGTGTCGATGAGGAGAGTCTCAGTACTGAAGTGTTAGGGGGAAGTTGTTGTTTCCACCTATATAGAGTATGTTTAGAGGAGAGTCGAAGATGGTGGGCCAAAAGTAATATTTAGTGTTAGGTGGAGAAAAATAATACCAAATGTACCATAACACGCTCGAGTGTATAAGCGTAATATAGTGGTGAGTTTAGTAGCCTGTGATGCATGTGGTTATTTTTCTATGCTTCAAAAAGGTACAGAGGAAAATCGTCTTTACTTTATATATTAGATAAATGTCATGAAAAGTAAAAAATGAAGTCATAGAATCCATTTCTTATGGATACATGCTTCTTGTACAATTTTCCATAAATTCATAATCTAGAAAAACCTTAAAAGTACAGAACGATATATAACATTCATTTACACTCACCAAACAAACATGTTCCACATGTTCGACGGCTGGGTATAAATCTCTTATATCCCTTTTAAAGGTGAGTTATTGTTTGACAGTTTTTGGTAGCAGGTAAAATAGATGCGTTTATTTTTACTTATCTATATTTGATAACTAGCTGGAATTATCAGCTAACTATCGCTTTGCAAAGTTCGCTACTTGAACCCAAAATTTAAAATAATTAACATTTGATTCATAAGTTTATTGCAAACACATGACTAAAACTTTCGCATTCATTTATATAATTAGATAAACCTTAACATTTTGGTCATTTTGCGAGAGATCGGGAGAGATAGAGGAAAGAGAGAGAGGGGGAGAGATAAAGGAAAGAGGGAGAGATAGAGGAAAGAGAGAGAGAGGGGGAGAGAATGAGAGTAAGCAGACGAGCAAGTAGGAGAGCGAGCCGACGAGTGAGCAATCAAGTGAGTAAACCACCCTCTCCCCCCTTTCTCTTTTCGCTTATGCTTCATGGCGAGCGATGTTAGTTCAGTTAAAGAAAAATACTAATTTTTCAGGTTTGTTATTAAATTATTTTAATTACTTATTGTTAATATCAAGGAAACTGTTCCATATTGATAGGAAAATAGGGCAATATAATTACAACTGAATAACACAAAACATTAATTTATTATAAGCTGTTTAAAAATAGTTATGCAAATGAGGTAAACAAATACTTGTTTTTGGTATTTTGCTTGTGACTACATATACAGTATTTCAAAATAGTAGTATGCATTATTGATTTTAAATTAGAGTAACCCGTCTTGATGGTGATGAATGAAAAACACTTTCCCATTCATTCATTTAGATAGTGTTAATTTTTCAATCCATTTCAAGTATTACTAGATAGTAGACACTATTTCAATTCAGTAGATTTTGGCTGCTAGACCATTTTTCTCCTTTCTTAATGGATAGAACGTGTTAGCACTAAATGTCTTCCATATTCGTCCTCATGCACTTGAATTATTGTATTATTTGATGTATTACTAGCGGAAGTCACCCGGTGTTACCCATGCGGAGCTATATTGCTGGTTGGAAGGTTTCTTAGAAAAAAGTCAAATATCGTCATGTTTAAAATTTTCGCCTTCAAAAAAAATGTTAATATAACATTTCCAAATAACAGGTAAAGTAATTAAAAAAAACTGTCAACGCAGTTGTGTTCTAAAAGACCTACTTATTTTAAATATTAAAAAAATTAATAAAAATAATTATTGAAATGTTTAAACTTTTTAAAAATACATTCTTCACTGAGATATTCTTTGTTTAATTGTTTGTGTTTTATGAAAGGAAAAAAATCTATTTAAAAAATAATTTCGTTTCCTTACGTTCTAATATATTTCAGTTATTTTATGGACCTAACTTATAATTGCCAATAGTGACTCCAGATGGAATCGAAGGAAAATTTCATTGGTGTCTTTCGATTCCTTGAAAAATGTAAACCTTATTGTAACGGAATGTTCTGTTTACATTACGATTTCTATAACACACAAACAAACATTGACTTATACACATATATAGAAGTTAATTTGGATTATTCGAACTAATACTATTCTATTTAGATAGTATTAATTTTTTCAATCTATTTCAAGTATTACTAGATAGTAGACACTATTTTAATTCATACATATACAGAAGTTTTGGATTATTCTGACTACTATTCTAATTTTGGTTGTTATTTTCACAACGTTTCGGCCGATGTGAACTCCCACCTTATTCAGGTGAATCTTTTCGAACTCGAGAATCTTTATTTCAAACTCTGGAATCTGTACAGAAATTTAACTGAACCCTTCATTTAACCCATGAGGGGTAGATTTTTCTCCTTCCGTCAGCCATTATCGGGTAGAAGAGTTAAGTAATTTTAATTTTAAAATAAAAAAAATATTCTTAGTTTTTATCGTCTGAGGTGAGGATTAAACGTTTCAACATCTAAAAGACTGTTACTTGGAACTGATTGTTACTCAACGCCTTTATACGTTGCGCAACGTATCCATGTGAGAATAAAATCCAAGATGAGAGCAGCAGTCCGAATAATCACAATAGTGCAACTTATCAATCCTCATCTAAAAAATTCCGAAACATAATGTTTTATATGAGCCAGGAATATTTAACATAATGTTTTAGACACTATTTTTATGTTATCCCTCCACCGGGCAACGTCGGGTAGCCTTGCCAGTTTGATTTTATGTTTAATCCGTTTATTTAATAATTCGTGGTAGGTGCTCGACTGATCTCAAATCTGTAAAACATTTACAGCAAGGATATACCTTTCTCTCTCTTTCTCTCCCCTTTTTCTCTCCCCTTTTTCTCTCTCTCTCTCCCTCTCTCTCTCTCTCTCTCTCTGTCTGTACCAAAAACAAAACAAAACTTCAATGAACAAAGTTTATTCCTAGAACATCTAATCTATTGAACAGAATACCACGAGGTTGCTTCTCAATCGACTACAACATGGTCGTAATCTAAAAAAAATATTTCTTGAGCCGTCCTCTTGGAAGTAATTTTCTGCCCATTCCACCCATTGTTTCTAATCCTCTGTGGTGGTGTTCATCGTCCAAGTGACAATCTCTGTAACCCTTATCCTCGAGTGGGCCTCGCGACTTGATAAGCAATGCCACATTAGTATAAAACATTGTTAATTTCATGTGAATGTACACATTTTGTGTAAGTTTGAAGAAATTATATGAATGTAAAATGTATTAAAGTACACTCTTTCAGTTGTAGGAATACTTGCTTCATTAAAGATTACCGTGGCACTAGCACAAGAAACACATTTCTTCCAATTACTGAAAATCTATCATGACTTAACAATAATCGATAATTTTATATATTCCAATTCTGCTTCCGATAAACAATGGCAAACATCATCTAAGAAGTATAAGAAATCTGTATTAATTTAAAAGATATGTCTGTTAATTAGGCAATTAGTCTTAGGAATGTGAACTTTGGTAGGAATACTCTTCTACCTATACAGATTATCGTAAGTTAGGTCACAGGCTTTTTTCTACTTCTTGGATAACCTGCGTCCCGAGCAAAAATTTATATATTGAAAAAAGAAAAATTACAAAACTATTATTCTTATTAAATTTCTAGCAGGCATAGCATGTATCACAAGTTAATAGAAAAATATGAAGGTGATCGATCGTAGATCATTCAAGAGTTAATATTAATGAACTTTTCGCTGCGAACGAGGCTAATGTATTTTTCTGGATATGCTGTTTATGCATTACTTCCTCCAGGAATAAAATGTAAAGAAAAATGTGAGTTGGTCTAGATTAACTCAGTGCATTCAGTAAGACCAAAGGAAATGTGTACATTTTGGATATTTGACTGAACAAAGAGATTCTAAGAACTCACAGAATGTGTGTTGTTTTTGAGATCTTCGAATGTAATTGTGTTATTTATATTGAGACAACAGATAATTGACAAGAATATGGAAACCAATTCTGAGCTTGGGCATCATATTATCAGTCTCTTTATTTAACTGAAAACCATGCTGTTTCTACTGTGGCAGGGAAGCTCCAGACGATACAAAGTATCCAGAGAGAGAGAGAGAGAGGGGGAGAGAGAGGGGGAGAGAGAGAGAGAGAGAGAAATAGAGAAAGAAAGAAGGAGAAAGATAGAGATAGAAAAAGAGGGGGAGAGAGAGTGAGGTGAGTGTGTGTGTGTGTTTCACATATCACTACTCCACACTAAAGCCTTGCTAAAAATGTAAACAAAAGCTTCAGATTCCAGGAGATGAGTGGGTTCACCAAGTACAAGTTGGACATCCCAGAATCATTGGTCAATTTGGAGCATGTTTGAAAATGTGAAAGTTGCAAGTTAGAGAGATTAAAGAAAACTTATGACGACCATTTGTTTTTTCATAGAGATCAATGTGACACCCAATATAAATGGTCATATCTCACGCAGAAAATGGTATGTTGATAATCAAGCAAAAATTCATGGTTGATAATATCTACTGCAACTTAGTTACTTCTTCTTAATTAGATGATATCAGGTGATATCCAATGTAATTAGTGTTGATTGTTCGTCTCAAATTCTCCAAATATTAATGACAGTTTTATTTCAGTTCAAAACGGTTAGTATTGTGTATGTTGTGTTTGTATTAGTGTATTTTAAAAACTGCAATAGAACGTTGTGTACATCTTTCATTTATGGTTAGTTTCACTTATTTCTTGCTCAGACTAAAAAGTTCCTTCCTGAAAGAATGCCCTTTATTATGGCTGGAATATATTCAGCTTAAACTGGCCTGTTAATGAACTGTGTAAGCTTGGTGTAAGAACTTCCAATCAGGAGCTAATTTTGAGATTTCCCAATTGATCTTGAAGCTAGTATACTTGCTTTTTTATTACCATAGATATTTAGAGAAGGTTGTGTTATTTCTGTATCTTTTATTCTTTAATGTCATCATGTGGTTATTATATCTACACTTGAAATTATTTTCCATGTCTCCTATGTATACTTTTTGTTCATTGTTGATGCTATCGTTTACTGTTGCTTTGTATATGACATTTACTTTACAGTTAAATGAGTTTAAAATATGGACAAGTAAAAGAAAGAGAAAGAGAGTGAGTGAGTGAGGAAAAATAGATAAATAGATATAAAAAGAGAGATGGTACGGCGGTAAAAAAAGAATATGCCAGAGACAAAGGGGCACATTAAGGTACATATTAAAAAAAGGAAACAGGGACACAATTGTCATACTTGTTATAGTTACAGAAAAGCTGCAGTTAGTGTTATTATTTCTATTAGTGTTCGATTGTCTATTGTTTCTTTCCTCAAATTCCATTTTGTGGTTTCTTCTTTCTCAGGACCCGTGATGTCATCATGCCACCGCTTCAATCTTTTTGTAGCCATCTTATTATTGTCATCGTGTCGATTCTGGTTAGGACCCATTGTTGGTCGTTGTGCGTATAACTTTGTTGAGTAAGAGTAAGAAGAATTGAGAAAAGACAGAATTTCGGAAATTGAGGTTTATTGAGAGAAAAAGATTAAATAATCACAAGTAACATTTACACTTAATTATGTAGGATAGAGACAGAAATCTTAACCTAAAGTAACAATTATATATATATATATATATATATATATATATATATATATATATATATAGAGAGAGAGAGAGAGAGAGAGAGAGAGATAGAGAGAGAGAAAGAGAGATAGATAGATAGATAGATAGATGGATAGATAGATAGATAGATAGATAGATAGATAGATAGATAGATAGATAGATAGACAGACAAAGTGACTACAGAGAGACTGACAGATAGACAGACAGCGCCCATGGCCGCGTGCAATGCTCAACAGTTTTGTCGTCATTAAGGCATTTTGTCAGCTACGTTTCGCATCAACGTCCAAACTCGACATTCTTCAAAATCCAACCGTTGTTCGCTGCCCCTGGTCCCACGTGACGTCACATCCGTGGGATCTCATCCGCATATAACTTTGACAGATGGGGTCAGATGGGAGAGGCCCAATATCCCCTCTGCTGATAGGTTATTCTTAATACACTCTTACAACTTTATGTGTTCCACACACAGGCAACGTCGCTGTAAGCGCACTCATTCACCTCTGCTAAAATCTATACTAGCAAACGTTAGTAACATTATTTATCTTATTTCTTGTTATATTTCTAGTTATTCTATTTTACATTTCTTTCTACTTTCTCTTGGTTTAACTTATCTGTTTTATGACATATGAACACGTACGGACGGGCAGATCAAAGCACAATTTATGCTGAAGATTTTTTTTCTACTGTGTGACCTGGATACTTTATCTAGTTAGAAGCAGATCATATGTGATAACGATGTGTGAAATCTAGACGGTAAAGGAACCTTTAATTGCATAGGCATTCTTTCTGTAATGTACTTTGTGGTGGGAGGTGGCACATGCAGAAGTCTGGTAAGTTTCTCAAATGGTTATGCGTGACTTTCCTTTTTATGGTTATGTGTCAGAAAGCCATTATGTTTGCTGAGGATACCACGTTACATGAGACTGAACATGAAAACTTACTTGTTTTTCTTCAGTTGGTGAATTCTCCTAGCATTTTCTGAAGTAACTCCTGCAGGTGTGTTCATAAATGAAGACTGGAAACACACGCAAAAGATTTTTCATTGTTTGTTTACTTTTATTGCTGGTATATTTCAACGTTACCTTACTCTCACACTCGTTCTTTTATGTATTGTGGGTGACATATTTTGCCCCACCAAGAAGTGAGTGATCACGACGTTCTCGTAACTTGGTGACAATCTTCACTTTGACCATTTTCATTGCTGATAATATTTCTCATAATTGTTTATGGTTTTACGCATTCTTCCCCAAATAGCAAGTGACTAATGTTTATTTTTTAATTCAACCCACACTCATGATCTGTTAAAATAACACATTGCATACCAAAACGCGCATTCCGAACAACATTCCAAGTTCAACCTATATTTTATCCACCCACTTTTATAAACAAAATTCCTTTCCATCGTTGTAGTCAGTGTTTACTACTAGTTATCATCCGGTCACGATTGTTATCCATATGATTAGTAGTACCATCATCACTTTCTCTGCATCCACATGCGTAATCTCATTATAGTTAGATGAAAGTGAGCGAATCCAAGAAAGGCGTGTACAGAGGCCAACATATAAAGAAAAAGTGCTTGGGAAACAAGATCCCTATCCATTAGCTTTTATCATTTTGTACAGAGAAAAAGGCTTCAAAATATCACTTTCTTTCCAATGCAGATAAGTTTAATGACTGCGTCATCATCGACTAACATTCACATGGTATGCCAATCTGCAACATTTATATTTATTTACTGTTGATAGACAAAAGACAGTCTAGACCAATCTGCAGCCTTTATATTTATTTACTGTTGATAGACAATAGTCAGTCTGGACCAATCTGCAGCATTTATATTTATTTACTGTTGATAGACAAAAGACAGTCTGGACCAGATTTATTCAGATCGTTTCACAAGAAGAACCTTCATCTCGATCTAAAATCAAATTTTACCCATAATAGATTTCAATGCATCACATTACTCCTCCATTACCTGATGCTTGAGTAAGTATTGCTCATACCAGTTGATGATACGTTCTTGACAATCAGCCCTACAGTGGTCTTGTTTCTGTCCGAATGAAGTATGGTTCTGTTCAGTCCTATGTGGTACCCCTTCAAGGTTTTACCTTGTAGCAGTTGCATGATAGACCTATTTTATTTATATGTACGTGCAATATATTGCGTTATGTTGAGTTGTAGTTCGATCAGCGTATTCATACACGGGCGATTAGCACATCACTGACATGCGCACTGGAAACCTACTGATTTCCGCCTAGCTATTTTCTCAGCAAAATACAAAGAAGTTCGAGTCGAGACTTCAATGTAAACAGACGGACATTATCTCTCTCCCTGCGTCATCATGGTGTCAAGAGACGGAAATAAACTTCAGACCAACCGAAAGTATATTACCTTCATGCCTTCCGATCAAGTAACTGTATTCTTGTTTCAGTTAAATAAAAGATATACTTATATTATTGTAGAGAAGACGTTCGTGTTTTCCTTCGAATTGGTGATTCTTTTCTTATTTTAGTCATATACGTATAGACACGCCCGACTCAGCAAACTGGCTATCAGCTGTCTCGACACTCTCAACAGACACCAACAACCAAACAACTTTCTCTATTTAAGAAGTGGTTAGTATATTGCTAAAAAGGTGCCTATACCAAGGAGTACCAACGGGACTACTCAGGCATTTTGTAGGCCAGAGTGCACTTCTCATAGTACGCTGTTTTTTCATTGTGGGGCCAGCTAAAAAAGAACAAGGTATACTTTAATTGAGTTTATACTTTAGGGTCCATAGGATTGACACGTATCCCAATCCTATAATATTCATTGACCAACAGTGTGTGCGAACACACAAACCAAACCCCACAAGTATATAGGAAACAGCTGAAGTATGGTACTGTTTAATCCTATGAGGTACCCCTCCAAGGTTTTACTTTGTAGCAGTTGCATGACAGATCTATTTTATTTACATGTATGCGCAATATATTGCATCATGTTGAGTTGTAGTTTGGTTGGCGTATTGATATACAAGCGAGTAGTACGTCACCGACATGCGCACTGGAAGATTACTGATTTCCGCCTAGCTATTTTCCCGGCTAAATACAAAGAATTTTTAGTCGAGACTTAAACATAGACAGACTGACATTCTCTTTCTCCCCTCGTCATCATCATGGTGATGAGAGATGAGAATAAACTCCAGACCAACCGAAATTATATTACCTTCATGCCTGTCGACCAAGTAACTCAACTCACATGTTTACGTTCCTGTATTTTTGTTCCAGTTAAATAAATCTATTATTGTTGAGAAGACGTTTGTGTTTTCCTTCGAACTCTGGTGACTCTTTTCTCATTCAAGTCAGATACGTACAGACACGGCCGATTCAATAAAATAGCTATCACCTCTCTCAACACTCTTAACGGACACCAACAATCCTACAACCTTCTCTCTTTGAAGAGTGGTTAGTAAACCACTCTTCAAAGAGGTGCCTTTACTGGGGAGTACCAACGGGGCTACTCAGAGATTTTGTATGCCAGTGCCCTGCTCATAGTGCCCTGCTTATTCAAAACCTCATCTGATCTTGTGTCTAACCTCCTAGAGAGTGAGTAAATAAATACCCATTCGTATATCCAGTTAGATCTTGTCTACACTGTAGGTCAAGCAACAAAGTGAATTATACTAACATGACGTATCAGATTTGATCAACCACTTTTAAGTAATGGAGATCAACATAATAAAAATGATAGACTTGTGTATAGACTTTGTGTTTTTGAGACTATCATGGGCGTTTTGGGTAGTATTGGTGTTCTAATAACAGGTTCTGGGCTTTAAGCGAAGTTGCGTAAAGTCTATAAACAAACACATACTAATGAGTCACCACTAGTTATGGGATGATTCCAATATTTTTCCCGGTTCCGATAAAATTGCCGATTTTGTTCTATATTCCTGATTCCGATACAATTACCGATACTGATTTTAAAATCGCCTAACAATTTAGAATTTCATGGAGTTTTGGGGGGAGGGGAGGTATTTAGATATAATTTTCGTTTTAATTGGAAAAACTTATTAATGTTTTCCCTTTATGTATTGTATCAGAGATTTTTGTCTATCGCATTGTGGGATTTTCATCAATATTTTTCACTTGTGTCAGCAATAAAAAATTATTTTTTAAGCAACAACAAAAAGAAAGTAAAAGAATCTTTTGCCAACTGGAAATTAGGCTAAAAATGTTCTTTTTCTGATACCCGAAAAAGTTTCGATTTTTCCAATTCCCGATTCCGATTAATCGTTACAAAACTAGTCACAACTTTCCAATGCCAAAATTCAATGCCAAAAGCCACTTATGTAATGATAAATTATTGTTGAAAAAATGCAATCTCATTCTGGAAAAATATGGCAACCAAAACGTAGACACTGTGAGGCCGGCTGAAGAAGAACAAGGTATATATTATATTAAGTTTGAATTGTTGGGTCTATAAGATTGACATGTATCCCAATCCCATAATATTAATTGAACAACAGTGTGTGCGAAAACACACAAACCACGCCCCAAAATTATATCTGATGAAAAAAGAAATGACATATTTCGTACAAAATTGACTCACATAAAAATAATTACAAAAAACAAAAATAGCGGTTACATGACCTTGTTTGCAACTACGTCCGCCGCACATCAAATCAATTTTTGTACTCGAAATTACTTTTGGTAACCAAAATAAAAATCACACGTTTCGGAGCCGGTGAGTTATTATTTACGACCAGATTTTTCGGTAATAAAAACAGTTGAGTCAAAATCAGCACATCGTTAATATCTGTATTACACCAAGCTTCCCTTGCCCCCAATTCTCAACTTACGCACACACATAGTCATGCACTTACGCACTCTGATAAAAAGCAACACACATTGTCTCATGCAGATACGCACTCACAATTTAATTTACAATACTCGTTAGAATTGTACTTAACTTTTTACAATAGCAGAGCTCAATATTTCAAATGAACATTTACTGATAAACTTTCTGTAAATTGTAATTTGTATATATATACTCTCCATTACTTAATATTTATTCAAATTTTGAATTTTGGCTTTTCCACTGCCAACTTATCTATCTACGTAATTTCTCTGATGATAAGATTTTAATCTTTGAAAAGTCTTAGCTTAACGAAAGAAAAATAAACATGTTTTTACTGAGTACACCTTGCATTGAACAGTCGAAGTTGAAAATAGATTAGTCATTCGTACATATTTATCTCTCTTTTATTTATCTTACATATATATATATATATATATATATATATATATATATATATATATATATATATATATATATATATATTGTAAACATGTTTTATTTGTTTCATTAAATATTCATGTTTTTCTCTGTTTTAACCATTTTCAACATTTTAACATTTTATAACAATTGAATTGCCAACGTTAATCTTAGCACAAAAAGCCATCACCTTAACAAGCTATGACTCACGCTGCTACAGCTCTCTAATGATTGAAATTATTATAATAGCCAGATGCGTCATAAGATGGAGCACTGCTGTCATATCTTGGGAGGTGCTGCTCGAAGCACCCTTTCTTGCTTTGACAGAGTACAAAATCGACTTTGCAATTGAATGGGAGATCATCTATTCACGTCCCTACAACCTCTTTCATGCAGAAGAGGTATCACTAGCCTCTTTCTGTTGTATCGTTTTGTTCATGGTAAGTGCTCGACCGAGTTCCAATCCCTTGCCCCTCTCCTTTTAAGAAAGAAACACATAGTAAGAACATGTCTAGCAAAAACCAGAACTAAACTTCAATGAACACATTTTATTTCCTAGAAAATCTCATATGTGGAACAAGACACCTCGAGACTGCTCCCCAAACGACTATAACATGGTCGTCTTCAAGTCTAATGTAAACAAATATTCGTTGAGCCGCCCTATTGGATAACCAGTTCCTCTTAAGTAATCTTCTGCTCATCCCACCATTGTTTTCGGTCCTCTCGTGGAGGTGATCATCGTCCTACTGACGATATCCTAAACCCTTATACTGGAGTGACCCCACGGCGTTGATCAGTTGTGATCCATTAGTAAAATATGAAGAAAAAAAACACAAATGGTTCATATCTTATTAAAAACTATAAACATATTTTACGTAATGTTCGTAGTCACTTTTAATCAGCTGTCTACAAAGCTCTAGCCTCTCTTTCATCACTTCAATGTTGAATCTCTGTGATGGTTTTACAAGTACTTCAATGGAATGTGCTCCGATGAACTTGCTGCTCTAGTGAGCCCTCAACATCAGTACTCACAGTCAACCCGACAATCAGCTAAATGTATTGTTTGGGGGTGAGGTAAAGTAAAAAGAAAAAAAATAGATTGAAGGACATATACGAACACAGGAAGATATGTAACTTCCGGGTGTTGGTCCTGTCAACGCCGATGGGCTCTGGTGTGGTGGTGTTTTCATCATGTATCGCCTTCTCTGTCGTTATACATTCGATATTAAGTTACTCTCTTTGCACGTTTGCTCATTAGTGTGTGCACACAACTGCATAAACACGGTTAATGTGCTGTAAAAAGACAACAAAACAAATCAAACTACTATGTGTTGCTCCATGTGGCAATTATATCGATGAGCCTCAATCACTCTCAACTATTGAGTCATAAAACGTCAGATAAAGTATAAGATTAACAAACAATTCGATAAACAACAAATGAATGAGAGAATAAGGAAGAGTATCGGACATTTATTTTGCTGTAATTTATGTATATATTTTTTATTATGCAACTTTGGGCATTTCATATTTTAAGCAATACTTTTATTTAAACTTTTAAGGAAATATATATATATATATATATATATATATATATATATATATATTCTATGGGATTGCAAGTAATTGTATATATACAAGGTGGTGCAAAAGTTATCCATAGAAAAGCTACTACATAGAGTAGTTTTTATTTTAAACACTAGCAAAAATATTTTTACTAGGCTGAGAAGATGATATAATTGTGAAAGAACTACATACAATACGTAGTTAAAACAAAATAACTTGTTGTGGACTATTAAAATAATTTCCAACGCTATTAATAATTTTTACCTATCAATTTATTATTATTATCGTTTGAATTGATGTTTGAAACATGACGTAAATGATAAACCTCTGACGTCACGTCAAAGCTATAAGTATGATGTTAAGGCTATGGTCTAAGCTCCATTTATAAGAAAGACAAAATAAGTCAGTTGGTAGAGCATCAAAGAGAAGATCTTGCAATAATCAACATTTAATGCTTTAATTAGGCGACTCTACAGTTTTGTATATTGAATAATAATTGTTAAATATGTTGTGTACGTCGGCTAGTAATAATTTAATGATTTGTGTTCGCCGACAGATTGTTGTAAAGTTAGATAGGATGTAAGGGTCGGTGAGGGATCAACCGGTTGACTTTTAAAGTCTCCGTTCTTCTGTGGGAACAATAGTTAGAGGATGTGACGTCAGACAAGATAAAGAAAGAGCGAAAAGCTTGTGAGTTTTGGGAAGCCGACGCGATTAGACGCGAACAAAATTACTTAAGAATCAATATTTAATGAAAAGTAAGAGGCGAGGCTCCAAATCAGTAACTCAAGACTTTCTTCTCTCTGTTTCTAGCAAGATGTAGGCAATAACAACAGGGAAATAAAAATCGATCTGCCTCCAAACTGACTGCGTTTTCTTGTGTTTGCTTGGGTTCGAATTCAATTCCAGAACGAGAGTGTCTAAAGTCTGAGAGCATGACTGCGGGAATTGCGAATGTCGGGACGCCAAAAAATCTCATTATTATTTTAACTTATACTGATTATAAATGTTAGAGATCGGAATCTCCTCTGGAACTGTTGTGCTGTATAACAATATATTATTGATTGTTTCAGTTAACACTTTGTTGACTAATTCACTGAGGGGGGGTACTATGGCCAGTATAATTGTCCACAAAAACCTTTCTAATCTGGTTTATCTACATGTTTATATTTAGTGGTATGCCCGTGTCCTGAATTTGTTTATAGCCATTATAATGTGATGTTGATCTACCCTATTTCGGGTAAGGATGGACTCTTCCAGAAACTATGAATATAGTGACAACTAAGTGGTCTGGCACTCATAGCGGCATTCATTTGCCGTCCACCGAGGTTGAGGGACATACCAGTCGAGGTCCCAGTCTCAACAATCAGTCTGGCCTTTTATCTTTCGAGCTGTGGTATTCGTCCTGGATAGTCCTAGAGGTCCACTCTCCCAGGCCTTTCCTCCTCTTTGGGGTGGAGTGAGTTTATTGCTTACTGCCTGAGACATCCTGATTGGGAAATGCCGACGGGGCAGCCCAGGCAATTTTAAAAAGAGTTCCCCGTCTTTAGGGGTGATGACTTGACTTTCCACACCTTCCGACCTTGTGTCACATCTTCCTGCGGTGGGAAGGAAGTAAATACCCTAATGGCGGTAATCATGTGCTGTCGTTAGCGGCATACATACAAGTCAAGGATCCGATTTTGACAATCAGTTCGGCAGAGACTGGGTAATTTCGGGGGTATTTTATCTGTCGGGTTGAGGTATTGTCCAGGGTAGCCCAGAGGGTGCATCCTCCCAGGCTTTCCCTCTCCTCTTTGGGGTGATGTTAGTTCATTGCTAACTGCCTGAGAGACCCCGACCGGGAAATGCCAACGGGTCTGCCCAGGCTATTTTTAGGTGGCCAGAGTGCCTCTTCTTTAGGGGCGCTGACTTGATTCTCCCCACTTTCCGGCCTTGTGCCACATCTTCCTGCTGTGGGAAGGAAGTAAATATTGTCATGGCGGCAGTCATTGGTACGAGTCATAGCCACAGTATTGGACGCAGACTTTCTGTAACATACTATTTCTGCACTTCTGTAAATACACTCTTGTAAATATACCACCGTGTTGTCTTAATTATTATCGGCCCTTCAAGGTCACAACAATAAGTTAAACAACAACATTTTGTGTATCAGCAGTTTCTTCTTTTCAATTTGCTTCAAAATATAGTAAGTTTTGTGAAAACATCGTACAAGAGAATGGGTGTATCGAGTGACGCTATCTAAAACATTTAGGGCAAGACTAAAGAAGAAAGTGACTCGTTGGGTCACCTATTGAGCTCAGGTTAGATTGTTTGAATCAGAAAAAAGGCGAGTTTGCCAAGCCAGTTGAATATACAAAATAAAAAGACAAAATCCAAAATTAGTCTCTTTCTGCTCGCTATATCCCCGCTCGTCTCCCTTTCTTTCTTTAACTCTACAGCTACGGATTAAATAATATTACTACTAATCTTGATATTTAATTTTGGACAACAATTATAATATTTTTTATTCTTTTCATTTCTTTATTCCCTTGGACTGTTAGTAAATAGGGGTAGTGAGTGAGAGAGATACGGACGCGAGAGTGATAGACCGTATAAGATCAGAGCGCACGGTCAAACTAAAATACAGTGAGGGAGAGAGGGGAAGTTAGATATTGAAACTTAGTAAGACATGAATCACTTGGTGAGTTTATTGAAAATTGTAGCTAATGAGAACACTTTGAATACGATTTTTTTTAAAACATAACGCAATCCCAAAACTGAGGAATATTTTAACATGTATTTTATGTTGTTAAATATATATGAAAACAGCCTTAGAGTAACACACGTTAATTAACTCAGCTTTAGTATAATAATAGATGAATAAAACGATGACAGCTGATTGGTGAGAAGAGGTGGACAGGAAGATCAAATCGAGTAACAACTCTGCTGCTGCTGCTGCTGTTGCTGCCAGTACTTATGTCCATATATTCGGATGCTTGTTAATGATACAAGATTCAGAAAAGTTTGATACTAAACCAAAACATGGAGTTGATGTTATACTTCAACGTATTCTAAATTTTGAATCTATATTTACAGCATTTACTTATATATTTGAATTCTGAATTTCGTTACTAACTTATCTACGGACAAGGCATTAAGATATATTTACTGTCTAGATGTGAGATGCGAAAATTGCCAGTCGAGTAGAAATCACAAATGCTACCTGTGATAAACGCTATCCTCTCAAGTCAATGAGAAGTTTCCTTCAAGGAATTTATTTTACTTTTTTTAGAAGAGGTAGGTAAGGGGTAGACAACTGTATTTTGGTTTCTCCTGGAAAAATCAAAGATGGTGTTAGTGTTGTTTGAAAAAATCGATTTAGAAGAATGTTTTATGAAGTGTTTTTTTAATTTTTTTTATGCGTTTCTTGTCTTGTTTCTGACGAATCATTGTTCAAGAAACTTCAAGATATGCTTGAAAATCTTGATTGTTTGGATAGATGAAGAAACGACCGTAAAATGAAAAAAAAACAGATATAGTCGCCGGAATCTGCTATTTTTTATTATCTATTTATAAATGCTATCGAATTATAATTTTATATATATTGAGCTTAAACTCTGAAGGTTGGACTACAAAAAAATATATATATATATATAGATTTAGATTTTTCACTTATAAAATAGATCATTCAGTGAAGACCGGGGTTGTTCCAATAAAAACAAGCTCGATGATACTCGATTACAGAGTACAGAGCATTTATATGTGATTTTATGAAGGCTTACCAAAGCATTCATTTCAGGACACCAATGATCACCATTAAAGATATTTTTTCTTACAAATATTATTTATTCAAATTAAATGTTTTTTTCCTACACGTGTTTCACTACCAAGCAGTTACTTGCTTGGCAGATCATCAGGGAAATTAAATGTCTGGAATACTGGTTTCAACTGCCGACAATACACAATGTGGCGTTGCAATAGTTGAGGTCACTTAAGAAGAGAAGAGGAAAAAAAATAAAAATAAAAGTCAAAATTAAAAAACAAGGAAGAACAACGATAAAAAAAGAAAGTCCTAGAAAAGTCTTATAAAAGTAGCTCGTTCATTATTTCTTCCACCAAGCCAACAAGCAAATAATCGGTCCCAAATACATTTAAAAAAACCAAAAAACCGGAACAATGTGCGATAATACACTTTCACGTCGGCCGGCACAATGATGAATAGATCCCCCCCCACAAAAAACAAAAGAACTAAATCATTCAAGGTACCGCTCACAAGTTACCATTCCAATCCAATGATAGTATGGGAATTCTAAATCCAACTTCTCACAAAGAAAAGTCAACACAAATGTTCGTCCGACTTCAAAGAGCCTTATTTCAATAAATAAGGCTCTTTGAACTCGGACGAACATTTGTGTTGACTTTTCTTTGTGAGAAGTTGGATTTAGAATTCCCATACTATCATTGGATTGGAATGGTAACTTGTGAGCGGTACCTTGAATGATTTAGTTCTTTTGTTTTTTTGTGGGGGGGGGGGTTATTCATCATTGTGCCGGCCGACGTGAAAGTGTATTATCGCACATTGTTCCGGGTTTTTTTTTTTTTTTAAATGTATTTGGAACCGATTATTTGCTTGTTGGCTCTTCTTAAGTGAACTCAACTATTGCAACGCCACATTGTGTATTGTCGGCAGTTGAAACCAGTATTCCAGACATTTAATTTTCCCTGATGATCTGCCAAGCAAGTAACTGCTTGGTAGTGAAACACGTGTAGGAAAAAACATTTAATTTGAATAAATAATATTAGTAAGAAAAAATATCTTTAATGGTGATCATTGGTGTCCTGAAAGGAATGCTTTGGTAAGCCTTCATAAAATCACACATATATATATATATATATATATATATATATATATATATATATATATATATATATTCATTTGGTCTTAAGAGGTTGACTCTTAGTGAAGAGTACAACCGAAAATGTATGCACAATAACCAATAATGTTTGTATGAATAAAAATGTATACTTAAGAACAGCTCTATTTTTTATTGAGCACTTTTCATAAACACTTCAGTTTCAACGGATTTACATCTCCAGAAACTAATACAGTATGTGTACAATATATATATATATATATATATATATATATATATATATATATATATATATATATATATATATATATATATATATATATGTAATTCTAAAGCTGAGTTAATCAACGTTTATTTATCTAAGGCGTTTTTCCTATATATTTTAATTACACAAAATGCATGCTAAAGTATTTCTAACTTTTGGGATTGAGTTATGTTCGAAGACAATTCCATTTTAATTGTTCTTATTGGCCATAATTTGCAATTAACTAAACAAGTGACCATCTTCTACTATTCCTCTCTCACTGAATGTGTTTTGAACCTCGCTTTTATTTCATATGTGGTCAACCATTCTCATCTCTCTCTACATGTCTCTCGCTTTCTCTCTCTCTCTCTCTCTCTCTCTCTCTCTCTCTCTCCCTCGCTGTTAATAAAACTGTTGAAAGAAAAATAAAGAAAGGAAAGAATAAAAAAGATTTGAATAATTCATTATAAACAATAGGGATACCACCACTATTACTAATACTAGTAAACCCATAGTCGGAGATAAAAATGAGAGATACATAAAAAGAGAGAGAGACTAATTTTGGATTTTGTTTTAATATTTTTCTTTAATTTAACTGGTTTTGAAAAATCACTTCCTGATTTAAGCAATATAACACGAGTACAATGGTTGACACAAGTCACATTCTTTTTAGAATATATATATATATATATAATTATTTTTACTTACGTACGACGTCGTTTCGAGCTTATGGCTCTCACCAGCAAACGTAAATAATAATCTCAGACGGCCATAGGGCGCGAACCCAGTTTACAGATACACCTTGTCCCATTAGGCCACGAGAGACTGCCACGTAATAACAGAGAAATTATGTGATATTTATACTGAAATTATATATATATATATATATATATATATATATATATATATATATACATATATACATATATACATATATATAGGGATATCGCTACAATTATTAATAATATTTAATCCATAGCTAGGGAGAAATAGATATAGACAAATATATAGAGAGACGGACTAATTTTGATTTTCTTTTTTACATTTAACTGGTTTTGCAAAATCACTTATTCCTGATTCAAAGAATCTTGCCGGGTTCAATTGATGGAGCAACGGGTAAAATTTTTCTAATATATATATATATATATATATATATATATATATATAAATTATTTACAATCTCACATAATATACAATAGGAATATACGTATGAAGGTTTCTTAAATATTTCATCAAATAAATTGCATAAATGTCTTTTAAAATTCATTATTTTACCATAATTTCTGAATTCATTCATTTTATTCTTAAAATATTCTACACTAATTCTATTTTAAAGTTGATCAGATAATTTCTTCCAAAAATATATTAATCTATTTTAAAAGAAATCTAATTGTATGGTAGAGTTAGTTTTTGAAATAAATGTCCACGTTATGCATTTGTCAGTGAAAATGTTTTCTTGTTGTGTTGCATCGTTTCGTTGGGCATCAAATGAGCCGTGCCTTGTTTTGTGTCGACCGGCTGGCCTTCCGACCCGTTTCCGTCTGTGTTTTGTGATGACTCCAATATTGAAGAATTCTTGTTCCTCTTGAGCAACATGAAAAGGAACAGACCCACCGTGAACATCAGAACGAGGCTGAGGGAGACGAAAAACCAGGTGAGTGACTGAAAAACGAACATCTTCTGGACCTGATTCCTTTCCTTTGATCTTCTTTTCTTCTCTTCTATGGCACTTTTGTTTTGCAGGCCCGGGATGAAGCTATTCCAGAATGCCATTTTCCTCGGCCTGTAATTACTGTCTTGGTTGACCATTGCCGTGTTATTCTTGCTGTGAAACTTAATGTTCAGCTTCTCTTTCGATGTGTACTGTTTGAACTCCTGTTTGCCAATAAACGCCTTCCTGTAATGAGAAAGTATTACCAATTATTAAACAAGAGGTAAATTAATTAATCAATCGAAAAATAAATTTAATTAAATTGTTTTTTTTAATTCAGAAGAAGCCGAAGAAATGTAATATTTTCGCCGAAAAAGATACAGTAGATGAGGATCTCAACAAAAAAAATAAAATAAAAACAAATGCATAGGAGAAAGGTTATCAGTCCTGGATAGGAAAATTGCTAGTAAAGTATTAGCAGATAAACTAGATAGCAGTCAGCAACCACACTACGTGTAATAGCCTCCACGTCAAAGAAAAACATTTTTCCCCAGTAACTGATTCGCCCGCCTACGTTCTGAATCGGAATCCATTTTAGGAAAATAATACCTGCTTTATTCGCTATGAAACCATGGATTGCAATAACAGCACTATTGCTATATATTCGCCGCGCGCAAACCTCCCACAACGACCAAAAATAACAACAACCAACAATAACAACAACCAACAATAACAACAACCAACAGCATCTACTTGAGCAATTGACTATTAGATTATTATGTTTTTTGCGTTAAAAAATGTAAATGTTTTATAAGAAGTAAAGGACATTCTCAGAAGATGTCATTGGATAGAATGTCGAAATAAGAAGTTACAAAAAAGTCTATACAATGCCGCAAAACAATAAACATATTTCAAAGAAATGTAAATGCACCTATTCTTTCAGAAATAAATGTAACATATAGTTGTTAGCATAGTAAACATGGCCGAAGAAACGAAACGGTTTTGTCAGAATATTAACTTTTTGACTAATTTGTAAATAACTTGTACTTTCCTCTGTTTCAGACTATCGGATTAAAATCCCATTTTAAGAACAATGAACTTGTGTAGAAGTGTACATTAATTATTATGTTATTCTCAGTTATTATCACCTGTAGTAAGGATTGAACTTTCGCCCCCCAGCAGACTGTTACTTAAAACTGATTGTAATCAACGCCTTTATCCGTTGCGTCTGTGAATTAAATACATTGTTCAGTTCGAAATTCCGTTTGGTTTCTCAAATTCGACATGAAGATTCCCAAGTGTTAAAAAGATGCATTTGAAAAAGGTCGGAGAATACATCGGTCGAAACGTTGTGCAAATAGTGATTTGAATAATGCAAATAATACAACTTTTATGATAGTTGGATTTTTCTCAAGAATTACAATAAAAATCGAATATTAATATGGAATGTTATTTTTGATGAAGCGATTCATTTAGCTCGTAACAATGAAAATGTGGATGCGACGAGATTATATTATTACAGTCGCGTCATAAATCAATGTATCTTCACCCCAAAAAATATTATTTGAGAATAACGCCACGGGTCAATAAAAAGTTGTGATTAGAATATGTTGTTGGTGAGTTATTACAAGTATCGTTGGGTAATTTTATGCCGAAACCATAGATGATTTTTATACGGTTGATTTGTAAATTAATATTTGAAGAGAGTTGTATTACATACAGCACCTGCTCTTCCCAAATGGTTACCCATTTAGTACTAGCCCGGATGAACATGTGATAAGGATACCGGAAGAAGAGAAATTAAACATATTCAGTGAATGGATTGACTAAAACAAAACCTACGACAGACTCCATCAAGCCTGGATAATTGAATGCTTAAGAATGTACAATATATCCAACGAAATTATAAATATTATTAAGAAAGCAATGGAGACTGGAACATACAGCTGGAGGACAATACCTAACTGAGATAAAAATATAGAAAGGAGACTCTCTATCACCATTACTGTTTATCATAGCCTCAGCTGATACCACACGAACTAGTCATGAAAGGTCAAGGAGGATAGAAAGACTGCGAATGGAGAACACTAACCAGACCTTCCCGCAAGTGCCGAGAGTATTGGGACCACAGAGAGGCTTATTGTCACCCAAATCTCATAGAAGACTAATGGTCGTTGCCAGCAAGTAATCAATGGTAAGCGGCTGTTGCGAAAACACAAAATCATTTGCAACGGTTATCAAAAGAGGTGGAGAGTACTGGACATCTGGGGAAACTTGTCACTTCTTATTGTCAGTGAGGAATCACTAATGATGACATCTGTTAGAACCCATATTGAGTACATAATAATAATAATAATAATAATAATAATAATAATAATAATAATAATAATAATAATAGACTAGGAGAAATTGGAACCAAATAGAAGATTTTTACCATGCAAACGATGCCACTAATAAAAAACAACGACATATTAAGAAAATCATAGAGTGCTGCAACCAACCCTATATAACCAGGTGACAGCGACCGACCACAAATAAGTTGAAATAAGATATAACTGTGTAAACACAGCTAGCTATAAACGCAGAACATATGAAAAACCAAGGGAACTATAAGTACCAGGCTAGATATGAGGACAATCTCATAATATTACACCGGCCCCACCCCGCACTAGAAAAACAACAACCACAAAAACGCGGTGGTGCCAAACACGGTTGGAAAGAACGAGGAGGGAAAGCATTAGCCAGACTTCTATTGGAAGGGCATGGAGACTACTGTAATACTGAGAGGGGGCGGATTATTATAACTCAAATTCCACAGAAAGCCAACGGCTACTATTGGCCATAATTCGATAGTAAACGATTGTTGCGAAAATCAGAATGATTTGCAACGGATCAAAAGAAGCGAAGAGTACTGGACATCTGGGGAAACTTATTGTCATTCGGATTCCAGGAGAACCACCTGTTTTTTTCAGTCAGTGATCACTGCTGATGCATCGTGTGAGAACTCCTAGTAAGTAAGAAATAATAACGATCATAAAAGCCTTTTGACTCGGAGCAAAGTGTAGTATCTGGTTTAATACTGCACTTCATCTTTTCTGTCCTCGATCAGTGAAGGTGAAATCCTTCTAGACTGAGACAATTTTTATTTTGTCTGAATCCAGAATACTACATTTTGAGGAGCTGGGTTTTCCCCACATTAAAAACTGACCTTGTGTCTAAATCGGGGGGGGGGTAGCAATTTGGGTTTCCACGCCTGTAAATTTGTTAATGTTTGCATTTGATGTATACATTACGAAGAAGGCTATCATTTTTATAATGTGTTTGTTAATATATGTAATATGAAGCGCATGTTCCATCCAGCTGGGTGTAAAATGCCAGCTCACCTTCACTGATTGATTGGCAATGAATCTATTATTAAAGGCCTAGTGTTTCAGCAATAAATAGTCCTTCTCTTTCCTGCCCGTGTCATATGGATGCAACATCTCTAAACAGACAGAACTGAAGAGAAATAGAAAGAATAGTAACCAGAAGATTTACACCCCGCCAACTTGCGCCTCTACCTACACCAAGAAATGCAGCCAGAACACCAGACAGAAATCTTATGCTGATTGAATAATAATTTAATTTAGAATTTTGTCTTGTCTTAAAATAAAGAAAATATAAGGAAAATATAAAAAAATATTTATCATGCAATGAACAAATTCACACGCTGAATTTTTTTCTTCAGATTTTTTGTCATATTTTTAATCAAATTTTAGTATAATTTATTTAATTTGTAAATATTTGTTTTGTACTTATCCAGATTAAGACCCAGTCCAAAATCGGGTTGGCGTCGCTTAGGTTTAGTATTAAGGTTAGTTTGGGTCCTAATCTGGGTAAGTACCATTTGTTTTATTAATTCTCGTACCGGTTGCGCCGTGAAATTTTGTTTTTGAAAAGAAACATAGTATTTTATAATTGGACAAGAAGAATACCCCTTCCCAGGTAAAATTAATTTCCCGCACAGAACAGTTTTGCATCATGTTTATGTCCCCTTACGAAGATGAAAAATGAAGATATAATGCTACTAAACCTAATGTTTTGAATCCTTATTACAATTTTGATGAAACTTCATTACATAATTTTTTATTCTAGAAAATGTCTAAAATGTGAGAATAAATTTAAATTTAGAGAATCTTGCTCAATTGTTGTCTAATCACTAGGGATCAAATTGAATACGAATCTCAAATATTTGAATTTTCAAATGGGAAGTCGTGCTTATACTATGCCTCCTAAAATATTCCAAAAACACTGAAATTTGGGGAATATTTATTATTTGATGTTAAAATTTAATAAAAATCAGAGGTATTTGAATTTTAACGAAGGCGTAAAAAAGAAGTGGGACCACTTCTTTTTTTACGCATCTTTGCATAAAACTAGCACTAAAGATAGTTCACACTAGCACCCTTTATGTCTAGCAGCTCTTTTTCCAAATTCATAATGATCAGTTAATATATATATATATATATATATATAAATATATATATAGATATATATATACATATATATACACATATATATATGTATATATATATATATATATATATATATATATATATATATATGTGTGATTTTTGAAGGCTTACGAAAGCATTCCGTTCATGAGCCCAATCAACATCACAAAAGACATTTTCATTCAAAGATTATTTATTTATCATTTTCAAATTAAAGAGTTTTTTACCTACACGTGTTTCACTACCAAGCAGGTCCTTGCTTGGTAGACCATCAGGGAAATTAAGTACCTGGAATAATAATTACAACAATCGGCAATACACAATGTGGTGTTGCTTTAATTGAGGGCACTCAAGACAGGAAGAAAAAAATAAAATAAAAAATAAAAAATAAAAAGATACAAAAAGTTTTAAAAAATAATAAAATAATAAATAAAAAAAATTTTTAAATAAAAAAATAAAACTGAAAAAAAAATATATATATCTTAGAAATGTCTTGCTCATTAGTACTGTTTCATTTGATTGCATTTGGGACAAAATCTTGTTGTTGCTTTTGCTGGTTTGGGATTAATTTTTTTATATTTCGCCTAGTAGCAACAATGTTGTGAAAATCTTGCGAGATATTTTTCTAAGACATTCTATATATTTTTTTCAGTTTTATTTTTTTATTTTTATCAAATAAGTTCATCTGTCTCTCTCTCTCTCTCACTATATATATATATATATATATATATATATATATATATATATATATATATAATTTAAAAAATATTTGTATATCAATAGAAACATAATTGTTTCGCGGTTTTACTTTACGCACGTCAGTATCGAATTACGTAACGTATCGCCGGTCAAACAATTCGAACTTCAAATGCACGTATTATAAACCCTGATCATGTAACCATTTGGTTCATGCGACGATCATGCTTTAAAATGCGAGAGAAATACGCCTTGTATTCTTTCAATATAAACACAAGTACTGTGAATCTAGAGAGAGTTCCGATCTCCCAAGGGAGAGAACCTGCAACGTGGCTAATTTATGAATCACTAATTTATTATCTCTTGAAAGGACTCAACTTTATAGAAGCTTTATAATTATTATTAAAAAATAAATATATTTATATCCATAGACATATATATGTTTCCCGCTTTTTAAAAATGTTTACCCTCGTCAGTATCGAATTACGTAACCGTATCGCCGGTTGAACAATTCGAAGACAGGATTCACCTATCAGAGAGAGAGAGGGGGAGAGAGAAATCATTTGATGATTGTACTCACCCAGTTTTCACGAAGTTACCGAAGAATGTCATAAACTTTTTGCTGACCTCTTTGTCCAGATTAGTATAATTACGCAAAGCGTGACCCACCAAAGGTGAACCAAACAAGTAGAAAACATCCTCGCCGTGTGGAACACCTTTAATTATAAAGAAATATACAAGGGAAAGTGTGAAAATGAGTATAAAAATTGTTTAAAATTATAAGATGCAGAAAATGATAACGAAACGTGTTAACGATTATAATGTCAAACTTTCAAAATAATTAGAAAAAAATTCGAAACATGATAAAGACAAACCCTCAAAATTATGAGGCGATAAGAATAGAAAAATAAAAGTGTGTATAAAGTGTGTATAAAGTGTGTATAAGTGTGTATAAATCCAGCGTTTAACATTTCGAATTAAAAAAAGTGTTTATTATTATAAAGAAAAGCGGTAAACATAATGGGAAGCGTGTAAAATTATAAATACAAATACAAACTTGTAAAGAACTAGCAGGGCTATCTGGCGTCGTCCGGGAGTTTAATTTCTGTAAATTACATAGATTATAGAAAAAAAGGTAAAACTGAACAATCTGCTTTAATATTGCTATTTTAAATGTTTAAGTTCATTTTGAGACACTATTAGAGTATAGTTACTTATGCCTCCGGTAAGGTTCGAACTCACTATCTCTGATTGTAAGTGCGACCCTTCCTCTTTTCTCACTAGGTATCCCAAAAAGAGAATGACGCATGATTAACAATCGATAGTGAATAAGAATAACGCGTAATACTTTATTAAGGTTGAGCTTGAAACACATAATTTTAGGGGTGTTTTGTTATGTATGTGCTACAAACATCGTGGGTATTTATGTATTATTTGTGATAGGGAAATGTTACTTTTGGAAAGTCTTTTATCAGTAGTAGCATAATTGCAAATAGGTGTAGTGATTAATATGAAGTGAGCTGACAGACAGTGTAATACGAAACAGTTACTCTATTGATCCATATTTTTTTCTTATGTTATTCATAGTTGAACGATAAATACTTATTACTGGTAGAGGTATTAATCACTCCTACTCCTGTGCTGAAATTAAAGAGAAACCGGCTGAGCGAATAAAATATAAAACTCATGAATCCGAACGAAACAATTTTTTTTTCAATAAGCAGGTACCAATAAGTGACGAAAACACACACGCAGCAGAATTGTATACGTAGCTTTTGTTTACATAAAAAATAACAGCAAAAATACGGAAAATTCTGACTTTACTTGATATATAACAAGATAAATACCCGTCCCAGGACGGGTAGAATTAATACTCTAAACAGAACAGTTTTGCAGCACGTATATGTCCCCTTACAAAGATTAAAATAAAGATATAATAATACTAAATCGTATGTCTAGAATCTTCATTCCAATTTAGATAAAAAAAACTTCATATGAATTTAATTTGAGAAAATGTCTCAAATATAGGCCTTAAGCTTAAGGGATCTTAAGAAGGAATTGAAATTAAGAGGATCTGACGTTGTTGGTCCTAATGACTATGGATCAAATTCTATGCAAATGTGAAATATTTGAATTTTCAAATAGAAGATTGTGTCCGTATAATGCCTTCTAAAACATCTTTTAAAATAGTAAAAAATGAAAACGCTTAGATTATTTATTAATTATTATATAATGTTTAATATCTATTCTTAAAATTTCACAAAAATCTGAATTTTAACGAATGGCTTACATACCCTTTTTATACTCTTTGCATGAAACTAAATCAAACTAAATATAATCCATTTTATGACTTCTTACGCCTATCAGCTGTGTTAAAAAATTCATAGCATACACACAGCTAACCTTATAATATATATATATATGTATATATATATATATATATATTAATAAAATGAAAAATCAACTTTTATGAACTGTAACAGCACCGAACAAAGACAGCATATCATTCACACAAAAAAGTGCTCCATATTTTGTCAGATAGAGCTTTATGACGATTATAAATGATTAAATTATTAAAAACAGGTAATCTAAACATGTTCTTAGGTTAATACAAGCCTTTTCAATTATATATATATATATATATATATATATATATTTAGATTTTTCACTTATAAAATAGATCATTCAGTGAAGGCCGTGGTTGTTCCAATAAAAACAAGCTCGATGATACTCGATTACAGAGTACAGAGCATTTATATGTGATTTTATGAAGGCTTACCAAAGCATTCATTTCAGGACACCAATGATCACCATTAAAGATATTTTTTCTTACAAATATTATTTATTCAAATTAAATGTTTTTTCCTACACGTGTTTCACTACCAAGCAGTTACTTGCTTGACAGATCATCAGGGAAATTAAATGTCTGGAATACGGGTTTCAACTGCCGACAATACACAATGTGGCGTTGCAATAGTTGAGGTCACTTAAGAAGAGAAGAGGAAAAAAATAAAAATAAAAGTTAAAATTAAAAAACAAGGAAGAACAACGATAAAAAAGAAAGTCCTAGAAAAAGTCTTAGAAAAGTAGCTCGTGCATTATTTCTTCCACCAAGCCAACAAGCAAATGTTATTCCCGAAAAAGGATAAAACACATGCATATGTGGATTAAAATTTAAATCATATTCATTATAATATTTTTATAGCCCCTTAACACGATATGGGCCCTTTAAGAGACTTACAAATAGGCTGCTGATTAATACGTAATGCGATGTTCCGTCGAATTGTATTGTTGAACCCTGTTATGACTAACTCAACATTTAAGAGGTAGAGGATGATCTTGATTGAACACTTGAGTATCCGTGTATCACATACATAAATCAAGTGTTAGCCCAGAAAAAGGCATTTTGATTTCTGAGAACTTACTGAAGTAAAATGATAACAAAAACATATAGATATCACTAAACTACTTACTTATTCATCCAAGGTAATTTGTTTAATGTGACTACAACTAATTCATAGCGACCCTTTGGATCAATAATTTATTACTGTTTGGGAATATAATGACCACTAATTTATCATTAAGACAAAGATAACACGTAGGGTTGTATACCGTACGTATCCAGGACCTCTTTAAAATACTCAACTTAACAATGGGTACAGTTTTGCAGGACTTTTACACCCATTCACGAATGTTCCTAGACCTTATGTATATAATCCTTATTCTAATTTTGATCAAAATCCATCCCATGAGTTTGATTCTAGAGAATTCTCAAATTTAAGACTTAAGCGTAACAGTGTTAAGAAGAAAGTTTAATTCAGGGAATCTTGCCTAATTGGTGCCTAATGGTTATGTAGAAAAATTAATGCAAATCTGACATATTTGACTTTTTTAAATGGGGGGTCTCATATTATTCCCCCTAAACACCTCTAAAATTATCCCACCGGAACTGAACTTTATACGATGTGTACTAATTGATGTTTAATACCTAATATTATTATTTTACAAAATGCTGATGCATCTAAGTTTTTACGAATAACTTCAACCCCTTTTACTCTCTATACATAAAAGTAAATTAAACTAAATATGCGCCGTGTTGGAAAATTCATAATGATCGGTTAATTAGTTTAGAATTGAATCTTGTACATACAAATATATTATATATACGCATACTCATACCTTAATTATATATATATAAATGTATATATATATATATATATATATATATATATGTTTGTGTGTGTGTGTGTGTGTGTGTGTATGTATGGGTGTGTATGTCTGTAAAAAAGATATGTGTATGTTTGTATCCTAAGATTAAACAATAAATATTATGTTTTATTGTGGTTTCCTCTATATAAATAAAATCGAATTTAAGCGTGATCAAGAAATTGATCAATTAAAGTTAATATATATATATATATATATATATATATATATATATATATATATATATATATATATATATATATATATATAGTATATTTAAAATAAATAATTGTCGTCACCTATTTACTGTGTGAATATATCCATCTTCCCGGCTGATAGAAAAGGGCCCAAACCTGCTCACCTGATCAAAGTTTCGACAAATCTCGCTTATGCAGAACTTCAGACAATTTTTCAGCAAAAACTTTGGAAAGGTAAGACGAAATTAGAGTGTAGACATTTTACCATATTCATTATGGACAATAATAACGTCAGGTTTTTTCAAAGATTTGGGTATGTGAATTAACATTACGTTTCAGTGACCGAATAACTGTTCCGAATTGGTGGATCTAAAGCGCCTCCGATGTCCATGAGGGCAATACTGATGAACTACTTTACATAAAAATCCACCACCACACCCAAATACGGTTACCAATACAGAATAGAACAAAAGGTAGTAATATATTAAAAAGAAAGCGTATGTTTTTATAGATGTTACATACCTACCCAGTCGGGTCGCTTGTCTTCAGTTGATCGATGGTAGAAAGTGTAGAAATATACAGGGAAGTTGCGCTTGGCTAGAATTTCCAGACACTGGACCGTTGGGTATGTCAAATAGTAATCACCAAACACCTACAATAAAAACCAACAATTCAATACACAATGTATGCCTTCAATAAATTATCCCTATTACATTTTTGGGTCTGCAAATAAAGGAACATATATTTTCGTGAATTGTTTCAACATTCATAAATACTTTTTAAACAATAACTATATAAACACATATACAACAAATGATGTAACGTTTCAATATACATTTTTAAGTGTCCTCGAAATTAATTTGCGAATGTTTACACAATTAGTCGTTACAATATCCGACAATAGCACACATGTTCATTACGTAAGCAGCGAACAATGTAAAATAAATTCGGTTTTCAGGCCAAATATAGACAATTGATATCCGCAAAAAGTATATCGAAATTAAAAGTAAATTAAGACGGAGGCAGCAATTTCTGCATCTGCTTTGTCGAGGGAGGAGGGGGAAAATAGCAAGAGAGTTTGAAATACGCGTTAACATGGGGTGCGGTTGAGTTTATAAAGGATGGTTAATGAATGGTTGTTATTTATCCAATCACACGGCGCGTAACAAACGATACTATTATAATAATTTTCAATACTCTTACACAAGGTTATGCGATTTGCTATTTTCATACTTTAATTTTGTTTTTACTTTCTTGCTTGTTATTTTATATCAAAATCGTAGGGTTTGTATTCGCGCCGGACATCCGTAAAGAGCCACTAATTCAGTAGTTCAAGATTGATACCAGGAGTTTCTTGGGTTGCTCGACATCCCGAACAATGGAATAAAAGAAGATAAAAAAGAGAAAGAAAGCTTTTCTTTATGGAAACAACGTGCTCGCCAGTGAACTGTGTTACATGGTATACTTTTCTCAGGTTACATCGTATTCAATGCAACAATGTGTTAGCCAATATATCTTGATCAAGATTTTCCTCAGCAACGCCATTTTCAATACTGATCTCGGGAATAATGTACTTGCCGTTGGAACTTTGTTACGTGGAATGCTTTTCTCCAGCAGCACCCGTTTCTACTTATCTCTATTGCTCCCTGATCTCATCCCTTCGAGTACTAAAACGCTTTTGACGACTTCTATTAAACCCGTCTTTCATGGATGAAAAAGAACGCCGGTTACACGTAGTCAGTATGCATAGATACTCTCGTTCCGGCGTGCACTTGTTCTTTCTCACATTCAGGTTTTACACGCCAGGCAGAGACGGGCTCATTTATGGTGGCGATAAGGTAAGTGAAGATTATTTCCACCACTCGATATAGATGCTCGCTCATTACGTTTGCCACAAGTCCGCTAGTCATAAATAAACAGATAAAAGGCATGTTTTACAACAAACAATTATAATTGTTCGTGTTTGTTTTGATGTGTCTATTGAGAAACTATAACAATAACAAACACATACAACACAGTAAACCTAGTAGACAGAACAAACAGACAGCATCCTGTATTATTTTCCCTGTACCCTATTACAAGATTCTTATTATTTCTACTGTCCAAAATAACAGAAGCGGTGAATTTTGTTTTACATATTAACTCATGATTGGATAAGAGCTCAAATCAGCAGGATTTTCAAATAGTCATATCACATGAAATATGAATTTCCCGAAATCTTGCGCGTACTATAAAAACAAACAAAAACGCAACTTTCTTTATCTTTCTTCCATAACCGACGCACGCGGGTTCGTCCTAAAAAGCTAACTTCGGCCCTTGGCTGAAGGTCCTTAACAGACGCATTGAGAGACTTGCACAGACTACTATAAGCATATGCACTCTGTTAACCTAACACTCTCGCATACACGTTAACAAAATACGCACGCTAATATTCACACACATCTTCATGTCTATACAACCACAAAAACGCATGCGGCACCAGCCGAAACAAACATGTTAAATTTGATTTCTCCTTAGAGCCCAAACAACTCTTTTTACACCAGCATGTCCTTGCGACTCTCTGAACTTACGTATTCTACGAACTCTTTATCTTTCATCATCTTAAGTTGGCAACCAAAAAATATTTTGTATGTATACACTGAGTCTTTCTTTCTTTTGATGGTGTATTTTCTTCAAGACTACCATTACACATAAGTAACACAAAGAACTTGGATTTAAATCATTCAAAGTAGGCGGAATATAGTACAACTTAGCATACGTGAAAATGGAAGCCATCATTAGAATTTATTTATCACAGCGAGCTGAAAATTGTTTCCATGAACTGCATTGTTTGAATTAATGGGATAAATCATAAACTTCCTGTTTGCTCATGATAATCAGTGGCCACAGTGAGAAATGAACATTTCAGTTTTTAAAGTAAAAAAGACTTGCCATGCGTAGTGCGAGATTGGAAATTGACGGGCTCGCTCTGACCCAGCTCTCAATTTTGTACATGGTAATAAACATCGCTTGGCAATTTTATAAAGGTATCAACATGTGTCATGCCTTAGTTATGTATGGTCTACAAAACATTATATTTGGGGGCGGGTCAAAAAAGGGTTAAATGAGTTCGACTTTTAGACGTAGCGAAAAAAATTTTTAAACTTACTTCCGATACGCTGACTTTCCCAGAAATTTTGTCTTCCAAGTTATGATTTTCCCATTGAACATATTCATGTATTATTAAATCTAAAAGCAAAATAAGAAAATCAAAACCAACAAAAGGTTTATTTACAAGTAAAATATTAATAAAAAAAAACATAGCCATTAATATAATAGTAATGGTGCATCTATTGATAAACAATTCTGTTTTTTGTCATACATTATAATGCATTAGCTATGAATCCAGAAAGAAACCAAGGCTGCGTGTCACTTTTTTTTTTCAACGCTAACGCGTGAAAAAGAACGGGAGACTTATTCTGTTTTCTTTATTTAAAATCTACTTTTTTATATCGCCTTTGTGGGGATAGCATAGCAAATTCGTGTATCCGTGTTGAATGTCGTGTCTGCTGTACAATGGATAGCACTTGGCAGACATGATTGAAATCAACTTGACACAGACACACACCTGGTCGGAAGAAATAAAACTAGGTTGACTGATACGGATACACGACTGGCCAGAAAACAAATATCTTGTCATTTGATGCAGAAACAGCTGCGTAGGTGATCTGTAAAAGTAATCGGTAAAGGTCATATGTTAACAGAAATACATCCGTCGCTAAATAAACAATAAAATGAATGGAAGCCACGTCCCGTATATAAACGGCGAAGGTGAAATCTCAAAATCAACGGTTACCGTTGAGGAGACGTGGGTGTTCAAACATTATATATAAACTAACTCAAACTGAGATCGAAGAGATTCTGCTACGTTGCGAGTTCGAGGGATCAAACTCCGTCAAGACTCGTGATTCCTTTGCCCCTCTCTCATCCCACTCGTTACCCGCAACTGAGCAACGAAAATTACCATCATCTTTGTATACATCAGTGTTTGTCGTAATTTGTTAATCACAACCGAAATACAATATTTGGAAAGTCATTAACTTAATTAATCTTTAATCCGCTTTCCCAAAAAAGGTCAACAGTTGAACCGTTAGTAAAATTCACAATACTTCCTGTAATCCATATTAAGTACAAATAGATGTTTGTTCATGCCTAACTTGTCCACCAAGTTTTAATCATAAATATCAAACAGTCTCTATTTCTTCGCTAGTATATAATAAATAAAAAGATATCCATTCCGGGACGAGTAAAATAAAATAAAAACGAACAGAAAAGTGCTGCACCACTTTTATATCCGCTTACGAAACTAAAATTCAAGATATGATGATACTAAATCTAAAATTCTTATTTTGATTCTAGAATGTTTTAAAATTTAAGGATTATACTTAAGTGGTCTTAAGAAGAAATTGAAATTCAAGAAATCTTGCTTAATTAGTGTTTAAGTACTCTGGATGAAATTCAATGCAAATCTTATACATTTACATTTTCAAATACAATGTTGTCCTATGTCCCCGAAAAAACTCTAAAATATATAGATCTTTCCCTCTTAATAGTGTAAGGCCAGAGCTATGTTATATTCAATATTCTTATTTAATTTTATACCATATCAATGTTATAAAGGACAGATCCACGTAATTTCATGAAACTGTTGTTTTTTTTTATTCAGCATACAATTGTTTCGGCTCGCACCAAGATTTTTATAAAATGCTCCTGTGCATTTATTTCTTGGTGTGGCTATCTTCAGTGCTAACTATATAAAACAAAGCATAAAAGCAAAAACAATGAAAAACTAGGCAGTAGTATTTAAAATATTTTTAGAAAATATTATTATATTTAATTATAAACACTTCTCATATAATCAATGAGATTAGTTATCATATTTAGCACTGACTCCTTTCATTACATTTTTTTTTAATTTACGCTGTCGGTAATTAAAATATCTGTCACGTGGATATTTCTCGGTGCTTTTTTAATTGTATTAAAGTATAATATTTACGCAATTTTTATTTAATTCGAATTTTATTTTATATATATATACTAAATTCACAATCTTTTTATCTTATAAGGAAATAGAAACTTTTTCGTATCATTTTCCATTTGCTGCGATTATTTATTTATTTTAAAAGTGTCGGGTTTAACTCCCTATGTAAAATAAACCTCTCTGTCAAAGTCGTAATAGTATTCAATTCTAATTTAAGATAATGTGATATTCAAATCCTTGTTGTATATCCCTTATCTAATTTGAAATTATATCACAATATTATGATGTATATGTTTTTATCAATTCAATATACTGCTAGTTATTATTTCGTTAGATCTCTCTTGACATTAATGCTGATCTATCCAATTAAATTATTTCCCTAAAATAATATAACATTTATTCTAATTTTTTTTTAATTTAATCTATCTATCAAATTATTCATACGTACTTTTAATGTAGTGGTTACAATAACTTATTTATATTATTATATAGGGTTCATAATCGCTATTCTAATTTTAGTATTCTTTATTTGCAATCAGTAAATAAACATCTCTGCCGATGCTATCATAATGACAACTCAGAAAGAGTTAGAATTTTAGTTTTCATTGTTTGTTTATTTAAATAAATATAAGATTAATAATACTAAAATTGAAAAACATAATAATCTTTAAGTCATATATATGCGAGAAACACACACACATATACAGCAACACGCAAAATGGTCACATAATTGTACTAAGATAGAAATGTGGAACAGGTTATCCCGTAAGGGTGCTAAATCCCTTTTCAACGTTGAAGTGAAAATTTAAGAGTTATGTACTCATATTATTTGAGTTATTCTTATGAACAAATCATGATGCGGCTTTTAAGGTCATTATTTAAATGTGTCTCCATTGTCATAATTTTTTGAGCCCAAATAGCTATTCTTTCAAGGAAACTTTAGCGAAATACATCATTCTCTTGCAAAGAACATGGTATATAAAGATAAAAAGCAATTTGCTAGTCATAAGCAAATATTGGCTTTGGATACATTGTTAATTGGGTCAAATCGACACGCTTACTTTATATATTAAGTAGAACTGTTTCATTCTTATCTCTTCATTATGTTGAGAGGGGTTATAAAAAAGAATCCATGCATTTAGCTGTGTTAGTATGTGTTACATAATGAGAGCAGTTATTTGAATTAAATATCTGAGTGACACTTAGGGATAAGGGGTGACTCCAGTAAAACGGAAGTTAACAAAATCATCGAACTCCCGGAGAGAGAGATTCTCTGGCTAGAAAAATATATTGTCATTTGATGCAAAAAAACCTGCGTAGGTCGTCTGTAAAGGTCATCTGTAAAGGTAATTTGCAGACAGAAATACACCTGTCGCTAAATAAACAATGAAATAAATGGAAGCCATGTCTCGTACATTAATGGCGAAGATGAAATCTTAGAATCAATGGTTACACTTATGGATGCGTGGGTGTTAAAAAATGATGTATAAACTAGCCCAAATTGAGATGATTTTGAGTGACACTTAGGGGTAAGAGGTGATCTCAGTAAAACGGAATCACGTGACTCCTAGTGAGAGAGATACTCCCTCTTCCTGGCGAGATTTCGAGAAAGGTGGACGCGTAAAAGACGCCGTTCCAGATGGAGGGGGCGCAGCACAATATAGCTAGTTGTAACGAGATGAGCTATCTATCTGTCTATCTATCAATCTGTATGGCTATCTCTTTCTTTATATCTCACTTTCTCTATTTCTCTATGTTGCTTTCTATCTCTCTCGCCCACAGGAACGTAACCCGTAAGTTTTAAACAACGGTTTTATCTCTCTGCTTTTATCTGTGACTTTTCCTTTCTGATTAGTAAAGCTTCTTATAAATTAACATCAGCGTTCGAGTGAGTTTGTCTACAGACAATCCTGGTTCTCCGACGACGACAATGGTTTATACACGTCACAGACCACGGGAACTGGAATGCCTGTATATAGTTTGTAATACTTTATGTTAATTTCCAAGTCACTACTTTTATGTTAATTTCCAAGTCATCACTTACCCTCAATGTGCGGAACGCGAGGAAAGCTTTCTATGTCTCTGACGACGCCGGATTTGAATGTTTTCGTATCAAAATAATCCGGCATCTGTAGACCTATTTGGAAAAAAAAAATGGAAAGAAAATTAATGAATCATACACAATAATACTAATCATAAGTATGTATGTATGTATGTATGTATGTATGCATGTATGTATGTATGTATGTATGTATGTATGTATGTATGTATGTATGTATGTATGTAGTTTATTTACCTCCTCTCCAGGAGGTTAGACACAAGGTCAGGTGTTGTTTTGAAAAGCCAGCGCACTAAGAATTAGCGCGCACTTGCCTATAAAAAAATTCTGAGTAGCTCCGTCGGCATTTCCCTGTAGGGGCACCTCCGGCGATTTGCAAACAAACTAAGCCCTCATGAAAGGGAAGGTACAGCCTGGGCGGGTGGACCCCCTGAAACTGAACAAAACCATACCTCAATTTGACAGAGCATACCCAGAAGAAACAACAACGACCCAACATCTATTGGACTGATTATCGAAAACGTATCCTCAGCTTGGTTCGAACACACCTACTCAAGATGGCTGCTCTTTCTATATCTCTCTTTCAATGGAGATACATTCAATGTGAGTTGTTTGTTTTAGGGGGATTTTGTTTACTGCATTGCTGTTTTTTTCTGAAGGAGAACTTTTTGGTTTTCTGATGAGTCCATGGAGGAAAGATCCTTGATTAAGATATAAATATCAATTGTTCTTCTGTGGACGAAACGGCGCCGTAATTGTACAGAAGATATTTTGTTTTGAAAATAATGATTGGTAAGGTGAATAAAGTCTTGTTCATTGGAATGCAGTAAAATATTGTTTATTCTTATATATGCGCTGTTGTTATACATTAAGAATAATCGATTTTCAATGTGAAACGGTTGGTATTTATAAATAGAAAGTATATGCAAAAATACACATATATATATATATATATATATATATATATATATATATATATATGTGTGTGTGTGTGTGTGTGAAAAAGAAATATTAAATTGAAAAATATATTGACCTGTTTTCATTGTCGCAATGCAATGGGTATCCCTTGTAAGTGTGTATGCGAGTCTATAGTGAAGCAAATGTTTCACAATCAGCAACCGCATCATTCTTTTTCTGTCAACGTTCCTTTAAACATCGACAGTAAGCATATCAGTGGAGGATACGTTCTCGACAATCAGTCCGATAGAGTCTGCGCCACTGGTTGCTTGCGCTACCAGATTGAGGTATTGTTCTGTGTAGTCCTAGGATGTTCGCCCTCCCAGGCTTTACCTTCTCTCGTTGAGAAGTGGTTAGTTTATTGCTAAACAGGGAATGATTGCGTGGTTGCTCAAGCAGTTTCAGGTGTCAGAGTGCACCTCCTCTTGTGCACTGGCTTTTGATCACCACCTTGCGAAATGACAAGAAGTCCAGCAGAATAAAATTGGTATTATTTCAGATTTTCCTACTTTTTGACTCGTTGCACAATCAAAGATTGAAGTTCTAGTCTACCTTATATTATTTTACCCATAATAGCTACAGGGAGGATATATTGATTCATACCTTTCCTCGGGGTGTTAGTGAAAGTGATGAATTAGCCTGAACATGACTCGATCCCAGCTCCCCGAGCCCACAGTCAGCGCCTATAAACACTACACTACATTAATGAAAAAGATACACATATTCAATTAAAACTTAATTTTCGTAATAGCTCTTATAGCATCAATTATAAAGAAACAACTATTAAAATAGGCAAATATAATCGTGAATTAGTAAGATACTTTCTTTCTTCTTTTTCTCATGTGTTAATTCCGAGCTACGGCGGGGGCCGCAATGATGGGCATTTGTCTCTACTTGACACGATAAGAAGCTTGGATGAAGGTCGGTTTGACAGAGATCTTTGTGCAGGGTGTCTTTGCACATCTCACCATCGGCCTACCCCTCCGTCGTTTTTCGACGTCTTCCATTGCAAAGGCGAGTTTCGCGACGGTGTAGTTGTTTGCCATCAGTACATCTCCAAAGCATTTGAGCAGCCACTTCTTCATCTTGCTTTCAGTCGGTGCAATGCCGTAGCGATTTCGGATATCCTCATTCTAGATGTGGTCAAGCAGTGTAATTCCGGACATCCAGCGGAGCATTTCACTTTCCATAACGGCGAATGTTAGTCCCGCCTTCCTCGTTGTCGGTAAGCACTCATTATTATTAGTACGATACATTAGTAATTAAATTTACATTTAACATTATAGTTAAAATCTCCCGTTAAAATAACTATATCGTTACCCCTTATATATTAACGTTTATACACAAGTGTGTGTACGCAGTCTCTCTCTAACAAAGTTGTATGTATGCGTCTATGTGCGTATATGTGTTGTGACATTATAGTTAGACGGTCGATTTAAGAGCAAAACAAACCGCAGACTAGTAAACAACACCTTCCAATTCGATGTCTTTATCGATGTCAGAAGTCTTCTTTTTTAAAACTCAATATGGACAATTAATATTACGTAAATATTAGAAATAAATGTTCCAGTTTTATATCTACTATTATTTGCCGACTGAAAAACATACTTATAAAAATCGTTTATACTGTTCACGTCATATCATCGTACTGCGTATTTTAAAGAGAAAACGTCATTTGCTTTTATTAAAAAATGGATAAAAATATTTAATCAATGTTCACTTTTTAAATATTTATGTACCTTTATTTATTTTAGACAGTCGAACTATTTTAGATCCGCGCGGAGAGGTACAACAGATTTTTACTTGTGTATCCCTACGCTCAAATCATTTAGTAAGGTTAATAAGACAAAAATAATTCGTTTGATCGGTGGCTGTGGGGATAAAACGTTTGCATTCAGTTCCGATATGCCATCGTAGGTTCGAGTCTCGCACTTCAACAATTTGTTTTTTGTTTGTTTGATATAACGTTCCAGTTATTTTCGAGCCGATATCGATCATCATCATAAACCTGAATATTTTTTTGAATAAAAAAATGGATGGAAAATATTTAATGAATGTTCTTAATTTCTAATCTCGGCTATCAAATTCGAGACAAGTTGAGAAACCCGGCATAGACGACTAGTTCAGCTTGTTATCTATCTATTTATCTATCTATCTTGAGAGATTGACTAGTGAAAAAGTACCGTGTAAATTTCTCAAGATACGTCGATAAACATGCATTAGAAGAAACCCAGATTTTGATGGAGCTGAAATATTAGAAAAACAAGACAGTAACAAGAATTCCTTACCTGCAATAGTGCCTTCATCTTTTGTGACCCCCATCATCATGACTTCAGAATTAAGCGGTCCAAGAGTAAACACTTTTTCAGGAGTATCCGGAATGTATCCGTTATCAGTGACGTAGAAACTATATCCGCTCGGAGGTGTCTACAAATAAGCAAAAATAATATCACATGCATTATACGAAAATAAGGCTTTCTGTAAGACTCACAAAGTATTATCGTATCATAGTGTTATTCGACAACAATTGTATTTTTAAAACCTTTATTCACACCGAACAAGGCATATTGCCACTGAAGCGTAAGGGGCTACTGTGATAAGGGCATTATTTATAGGGGACAATCTTGGTAGGAAGTTGGGTTGCACGATATTTGTTGACATTATATCTAAATGTATGCATGTCGGTACGGTCGGGGAAACACAGAGCAAAGAGGGAATTCCAAAGGCAAAGTGGTTCAAGGAAGGGAGTTATTAGAGTAGAACATCTTCCGATATCTAGGTACCTCTACAGTGAAGAGGTGGGATTTTGCTGCTAGTCGGGTAAGTAGGTGTTATTTGCAGTAAGTTCATCATAGCACATTCTGTGGCAGCACTTATAAAACAAGCACATGGATGCTACACTCCTGCGATGTGACAGTAGCTGGGGCTTTGCAGACAGTGCGGAACCTATTAGGTTAGAACTATTTTTTGCAGTCTGTCCAAGAGGAAGATACTAGTGGTTTATGCACCAGCCAATCTGTGACAACAATACTCCATGAACGGGCTTTAATGAGATATAAGATACTGACAGATGTGATAAGTTTTGTAAGCCGGGAGAGCAAGTCCACCTTCTTTGTAATGTTAACTCTAACCCTAACCCTGATCAACCTTCTTTATAATGTTATCTTAAGATATTTAATAATAAGTACTCGAACGTCCAATAAATATAAAATGGTTTATTACTGTAACTTAACTCTCGCTTTTCTTATTTTGCCCTTTAGTCCTCACATTTCATGAGTGATGTTTCTGACAAAAGAGGAAGAATTGCTGTTTTCTGGGTCGGAATCTGTTACACCGGTCGTTCTAACAGAAGAGAAACACACCGGTTCTCACTATAAATAGTGCGAGTAGACAATCACCAGGGAGAAAAAGGACAGTATTGTAACTGTCTAGCCGAGTGCCAGTCAGTTTCCTTACCTTTGTACCTTTTATGTTAATACACTTGTTATCTTAACCCAACCTCGACTTGACTTCTTCTTTTTACTGTTGGACTACTTCACAACAGAATCTATCCATCTAACACTTATCGTTGGCTAGGTTTTGCCCTTGTAGTGGCATTTTTAGCTCTTTAAATCAAGTGACTTTATACCTTGTCTGGAGCGATTTTCTATTTTTAAAAAGTGAACACTACAATAGGTAGTTACAAGTTGGGTAACTAGCGTGTTATGTATACGGTGGGATCCTATCAGAGCAAATATATTTTAAATAGTGAGCGAATATGCATGTGTTTGAACAAAACATGATACATAAATCTATATTATTATTGAATCGTAATTGAATATGTCCGTTGTAAGTATATGTCCCGTTGTACGTGAGGGGATAATAAAAAAAAAAACTTAGAAGTGTAAACCTGATTTAATTATCAATACGTCGCTAGCTGTCTACATCCCCTTTGCTCTATATGAAAACCGGGAGAATTGAAATTATTGTTTTCTATCGCCTCCGCGCGTTTCAGTATAAATTTAACATATAAAATGGGCGAATGAAATATTTTTGTTTAAAATACGATGTTATCTTTTTAATTTAATTCCATGATAAATGCCAATATACTGAAATCATATGCCCTTAATAGGGTTAAGATGAAAATTCATATACACTAAATGTACAAAAGCAAGGAAATTCCCAAATTGTTACTATGTTATTGTCATTAATTAAGGATATGACTACATATCAACCAAACCATTTCATTATCACATCACTACAGTATAAATCTCTATGCATGAGTGGATGAAGTGTGTGAGGTGTGCTGAAGAAAAATTCCTACCAGTAAAATACATAGCCCTGTTGTGCTGTTGTAATGACAATAAATGTGTAAAAAATTGGGAATTTCCTTAATTTTGTACATTTAGTGTATATGAATTTTCATCTTAACCCTATTAAGGGCATATGATTTCAGAATACTGCCATTTATCATGGACTGTCACTACTTTTGTAAAGGCTATGCCTCAATACAATGGTCATTTTTAAGGTTTTTTAGAATGTTCTGGAAAACTAAGGTATATGGTAAACTGACATTAAAATGCCATCAACTAGACCCTATCTCTGCCAAAAATCATCTGAATCCATTAAATAGTTGATGAGATACAGGGTGGCACATACGTACGTGTGTACATACGTACGTACGTACGTACGTACGTACACACAGATAACATGATTTCATGATTCAACTTTCTGGATCGCTGGGTTGCCTTGACTAATGATGCTAAAATTCTACATACTTATAGAACCTATCAAATAAAAATTTTGTGCAAAGTTTGAACTAATTTGGTTTATTGGTTTTTGAGTTATGATTGATCAAAGAAATGAGATTTCCAGCATAGGCCATTCGTGCCGTCTATTGACGGATAGAGCGCTGTCGCGCCTCCCTTGATAAATTAAAGTCATATCATGTGACCTCCGCTACTAGTAACCGCTCTATCTCTGCCTTCACACTAAGAACCTTCTTTATACGACAATGCTGTTGCAAGTTGTATCTATGTGCATGAGATTGCATAGTATAACGAGATTGTAAAGTACAACAAAATCAAAACTGTTTTTATATAAATGCGCAAAATGTACTTACATTAAAACCTAACTGCATTCCAAACCTAATTTACATATGGACACAAAATACACCTACTATTTAATAACTTCATTTTTTGTTCAATTATATATTAATTCGTTCAATTTTATTCAATCGTTCAACTATTTATTTTAAATTTTATTTATATATTCTTATACTTATTTCTTTACACATCGCATATAAAAGTTACTCTTATGATACTTTATTATATTTTATTAATATATATTAAAGTAAATATTTAGATATGTGTGGACAAATAATCTATCGTTTAGATCGATTATTAAAAAGGTTGTTTTTGTCATGAAATCTTAAAATCGGTAGGTTTTTATTGAGATAAATAAGGGGTGGATTGCCAAACATTACTTTTATTATAAATATTCCAGATTACGACTAGCGCCTGGTTTTCGGTCTTTAGTTTTCATGGGTAATTCGATAAAGAGGTGAAACATTTAAGTCTATTATTTGTAAGGAAATGTAAAGTATTTGTTACTCTAGTTTTAAACGATGTGTGACCACTACATAGTAGTTAATTATATAAGAATGATCAATAGTATTGATTATAGCCATGTAAGCTATGTTATTTGATAGGCACTTTTTTCTAATATGTAATTATCAGGATTTCTGCAATTATGTTCTTTAATTTGGTGCTATTAGATTATTACAAGTATGTTTATTAATTATTTTATTATTGTTCTTGTATGAAAATAGACAAGGAACCACGAATAACATCCAAATATTATTTTATTAAATATCATTCTTTTTTTTTTCTTGACTTCTGTCTTAAATATTTCGGATAAAATATCCTTCCTTGGAGACTGATAGTGTTTCATAATAAATGTTAATTAGTAAGGTCTCATGACCATATATGGATGACAACACACACAGACACACACACACAGACAAACAGACACATACACACACATATATATAGTCATCCATACAAGCAGCTGTTTCGTCTTTTTAAGACTCGTCAGTGTGGTTAGACGCAGTGAGCGCATTAATCCACAGATTCAACTTCGGACATTCGTCACTACTGATCGTTACAGTCAAACGATCTACTATGTGAGCTAACAAGACAGCTGCTGTCGATGTAAGATATATATATATATATATATATATATATATATATATATATATATATATATATATATATATATATAGCATAATATAAAATGAAGTAATAAAATAAGGTGCGAATCAAATTTTATTATAATTCAATGTTCAGGTGCCACAGCAAATTTAATTAAAACCCGCATATCTATGCATAATTACTTCTTCAATAGCGATGTCGGCAATAACAAAACATCACTGACTACTTTAGTTAAAAATTTAAGATCCAAAAATATTCCACACAGTATAAAATGGTCCATCATAAAAAAATCAAACTCTTATAACCCAGGATCTAGATCTTGCGGTCTATGCAACTCAGAGGCTGTGATGATTGCGCTGTACCTAAACGTTTAAATTTAATCAACTCTAGAAATGAATTAGTTTCAAAATGGCGACATAGGAGGAAATTCAAGTATACACAATGGAGCCCACCACCAAATCCACAATAGCTGTTTGAGGGAGTGTTGGGACCAGGGTTGTCCAATTTTGGAGATGTGTTTGTTAAATCCTTCGTGCCTAAAAGGTTTAGACTTAGAAAATGCCTAAATATCTATTTAATTTTTTTAAGCTGTAGAAGTCTAATTTTTTTAATTCTAAATATTTGAACAACTTCTTAATTTTAACAACTTCTAAATATTTTAGCAATAACCTCTTAATTTGAAAAAAATTTGAATTTAAATTAAACTATTAAAAAATTAAATTCTAAATATTTTAGCAATTTCTTAATTTTGCAATTTCTTGATTTGAAAAAAAATGAATTTGAGTTAAACTATATTAAAAAAAATTCAATTTAAATTAAATTTAAATTTAAATTTAAATTATGATATTAAATTATTAAATTTTAAATATTTTCGCAACTTCGTAATTATTAAATTCATAAATCCTCTAAATTATTTGTTAGGTCTAGATGTCTGAAATTCGTTTATATGCTTATGGCAGACAATCGAATAGCGATTGTGGATGGGGGTGTTTTTGAGGATTTGACCTAAATTTACATCCTGTTTCTATGACCCAGACTTTTGTTTTCACCCAGACAAGTAACATCCGGTCTGCATATGATTTCACACATCTGACAATGTATTATGACGGTTTATCCTTGTTAACGCAGACAGGCAACATCCGCTCTGATAACGTCGTTTGAATAAGTAGATGTTTCAACGAATTTAGTATGGATTTCTTACCGAGGTGAGGAGACTCTGTTTACTTGGCTTGCGGAAGAGTGATTATTTTCGAAGATAATCTCATTCATTGGAATACTTTTTATCGGATCCGGAAGAAAAAATGGCCGATTACATCAGGTCGTTTTAATTTTATTCGAATTGGATTTACCGGAGCTTTTCTTTGACCAGGAATTTATGGTTTACACTGTTCTGATCACCTCATATGAACTTTGCATTTTGAACATTATAATTATTCAAAACCAAGTGAGTTTTCTGAACATTTCATATGTTTTGGTTTCTTTATAGTTTTATTAATTTGCATACACCTTAGATACATTTTTATAAATCGGGGGACCAATAAATTTGGGCAATTTGGAGCAATTTTGACCTCCCCTCTTTGACCCCCTGGGGGCGCGAACCAGAATTTTTCTGAGGTCAAAGATGATCATTTTATATCCACAACAATTGCCTCTACATTTTGGCCAAGTTTCAGAAAAATTGAATGGATGGATCAAACGTTATAGGAGAAAAGGGTCATTTTTTGCCATTTTGGGTGCTTTTGACCCCCTGGGACGCGAACCAGATTTTTTCCAAGGTCAGCGATACTTATTTTCTATTAGGAACAATTGCCTCCACATTTTGGCCAAGTTCCAGATTAATTGAATGGATGGATAAAAAGTTATTGGGCAAAAGATGTCATTTTTTGCCATTTCGGGGCCTTTTGACCCCCTGAGAGGCTAACCAGATTTTTTTCAAAAATCAGAGAATGTCACTTTCTAACCTGACCAAAGTTACAACTTTATGCAAAATTTCAGAGAAATTCAATGGATGGTTACGGAAAAAAATCCGGACGGACGGACCGACGGACCGACGGAAATGCCTCAAAACATAGGTCCCCCGATTTTATAAAAAGGGGGACCAATAAAGCTACATTGGTTTTACAAGCACTACTCTATCCCGTCGCTTCACCATGCATCTTGTAAACTCTAGCTCGATTTACCAACATCTACAAAAACATAACTGCCCTCCCTCTGATTTAAGACAAATTCTAGTTAATAACACTTAAATGATACAAACCGAAATCAATAAAAAAAAATAAAAAATACTGGAAGCTATCTACATAAAAACACAACAACCTAAAATTAATAACATCACATGTGTAATCAGTGGTAACATTTTCAAATGTTTAACGTAATTCGATTTTATTATGTGATGCCATCCAGCGTTGCTGAATTTAAATCGTCAACGACTTCCTGGAATAATGCGAAAACGTTCTCTGCGAGTTTCGCCGCTGTCTTTTTAAAATACCCCTGTTTCTCGAGCTTTTTTGTTAATTTGCTTTTAACACCTGAGGATGATTCGACGTAGAATCGAAAACATTCGTGAAACCTGTGAAACCTATGGAACATTTATATTTTATTTTTTATTTTAATACAAAAAAGGCGATAAGACCTCATTGAAAAATAAAAAAGGTATAATTAAACAGACGAATTCTGTTATTTTTAACAATGTTTGCATAAATGATAAAATGCTCCCTAAATACACACACACACAATATATATATATATATATATATATATATATATATATATATATATATATAATATGAAATAAGTGTACTTGTGTGTTATTTGTCTAAATCAATCATCCCGAGGAAGTCTTGTAATAAAGATGAAACGTTGATGAATACATGAATAGTATGTATGGTCTTCCTTTTTTCATTTTCCATGACGTTGGAATTTCATTTCCATTTTTCATATATATATATATATATATATATATATATATATATATATATATATATATATATATATATATATATATATATAAACTGCACTTTTTTTTACATTACTCTAGATAAATATGCTTAATACTTAAACATTTAATTTCTAAACTAATTCAAAATTATAATATAAAAAATTACATCAATTAAAAGAATGTTGTCAATTATTGTATCAGAAGTGCGTATTTTACTCCTATCAACTAAGCGTATTTTTCTTTATTAGAAAAGCGTATTTTACCTTTATTAGAAAAGCATATTTACCCCCATCAACAAAGTGTATTTACTTCTATCAGGACAGCGTATTTTCTATATCAGAAGAGTGTATTTTACTTCTCCCAACAAAGCTTATTTCATTTTCATCAGAAAGCGTATTTTACCTTTATTAGCAAAGCGTATTTCTACCTCTCTTCGAAAAACACATTTTATTTCCATCAGCAAAGTGTGATTTTACCTCTATCAAAGTCGTTGTTATCAACTTTGCTGTTTTCTTCCTGAGACAGCGTTTGATTTCGAGTGAACTTTCCCTGAGGCAGTCCAAGCGCTCTGCATAATCTTTCACACTTTTCAATAAGTTTTCATTAGGTTGCAGCATCGCCCAGTGAGCCGTACTGCTTCCACTCTGGCAGATGGAGAAGCGAAACAAGCCTGAAATACAAACGAATATGACAAGGAGCAAAACGTAGTTTAATATCAATAAAACGAATTGATAAAATACGATAGATATGATTTTGCTAAAACTACATTTTCATATCAGTTCTTAAATAACAATCAATTATTGTGGGGTAAAAACAAAAACGAAACGAAACGGCATTCATCCTAAGCGGGTTGGGCCGGCTTCCTCCAAAAGAGGAAGTTTCTAGGGAATATTAAATTCACAAGCAATCCTCAGTTACATGCATATCCCGTTCAGGGGAGATGACGACGTTAGTTGTTTTTTCAATTCTTGTCGAAGTCCTTCCACATGCAGCGCCTCGTATTCCCAAATGGTCACCCATCTGGTACTGACCAGGCTCAACGTTGCTTAACCCCGGTGATCGAACGAGAACCGGTGTATCAACGTGATTATGTCGTACAACTATTGGGAGGTGGCCCTGATGATATGGATAATGAGGCAGACTTACGACCTGGGTGTACTAAGTTCGAATCCAGTCTGTTGAACTTTCACTTATTGATGTTGGCAACCTTCATATGGTGGTGCGTAAGTAAAAGAGAAAGAGTCGAGGAAACCGATGTCAACAATAAAATGAAGTCGGTAAATAAAGTCGTACTCATTCATACGTGGTGGTACGTAGGAGAGTAGAAAGTGAACTTTTGGTTTACTTTCGGCAGACTCGTAAATTTCGCTTTTCTTATTTTGTCATTTAGTCCTCACAATCCATTCGTGATGTTTCTGACAATGGGAGGGGGAGAATTGCTGTTTTCTAGTTCAAAATATATCGATATAGCACATATCGTTCGCTAGTTTTTAACTTTGAAGTGGTATATAATTTAGCTCTTTACATTAAGTGGCTCCATGCATTGTCTGGAGCGATTTCCATAAAAAAAGTGAGAAATAGTCAAGGAAACCAATGGCAGCAATAAAATTAAGTCGGTAAATAAAGTCGTACTAATTCATACAAATTCGCATCTTATTAACTATTTTCTTTTAGTTCCGCTAACCAATTTCTCATTGACTTCATTTAAGTGTAGTTCAAAAAGATGTACCAATTTATTTTATTATCGCTATAATTTCTATAAAGATTAATCCACGCTTCTTTTTTTTAGGTGAAATGGAACTGGCAACAATATATTGTATGCAGGGCAGGATCAAGATTATATAGATCTACTTTGCGACGAAATCGGTTGTCTAAACCCAACGACAATTTCGGAAGAGCTTTCGAGAGAGAAACATTCCAACCAGACTCACAATAAAGAGAATCCTGGGACAATCCAGGGTGATAGGAAGTGTACATGATGGCATTAAAGGTCGTAGTGGTTGGTCCTGTATAGTCAGGGCAGAAAATAACATTGTGCATGTACGACAAAGCTCGGAGGGTCATTACAAATGTTAATGTGCGAGTATTGATTTACTCCTCTGCAGGAGTTAGGCACAAGGCCAGTTTTTATCTTACTCCCACAAGTAAGATGTGACCCAAGGTCGGGTCGGGAAAGTGGGGTTTGAAAATTGCATGGGCATTCCCCGGTAGGGGCACCTCAGGCAGTAAGCAATAAACTTACTCCTCCCCAAAGAGGGGATGTGGACCTCCCAGAACTGCACAGGACATACACATCAACCGGCGTAAATCAAGCCCCGAAGGCCAAGACAATACCAGTCTATGGGGTGCAGTATCCATCGGAACAGATACTACACTTTGATCTTAGCCAAAAGGCCAAGAAACGCTAATGTTAATGTGCGAGTAGCTACTGTGATTCAGCGCCAATGAGCTTGGACCGAGCACATTATAAACTGTTGAGCTTTGCTCGCAAAATGGTGGTTTATGGGGAAATAAACTATGCCACACAAAACTTACGTGTGTGTAAAACAAGTCTATGAACAAATTGTAAAGTTGTCATTTCAATGTTAAATGCTACTTTATCACTAATGGTTAGATTTATTTGGACCACCCATGTATCTAATTTAGGGTGTTTTGGGGGAATAGGTATCCACAGATTTGCAGTCGTAACGTAGTCGTGACGTAAGCAGTTCTGACTACAAACAGAAAAAGCCGTATCAAATTCCGCCTTTTACCGAAATATACAAATTAATAATGCGCTGTTACTTGTCAGATAACTATATTATTACTTTTGAAACTTTTATGTTAGAATAGATATACATAAGGGTTACCAAGACTTGGCTCATTTAAAGGATGTTTGTATTAAATTGTCCGCTTTCTGCGTGTTCCAAAAAGTAAAAATGTGAGGGATTGTTGAATGTGTGTACACTGACCTTTGGCTAAGCTGGACAAGGTGTGTAGACCCACGTCCCCGGATCCCGCACTATGTCCACTAAGAGTAACTTTGGTGTTGTCTCCGCCGAAGAATCGAATGTTTTTCTGGATCCACTTCAAAGCAAACAGCTGATCCATGATTCCGTAATTACCGGGGAGTTCTGAGTCGCCTAATGTAAGGAATCCTGTAAAGAACAAACAAGGCGGATTAAAAATTATATACGTTTTCTTATAGCTGAAAAGTAAGTAGTTATTATGAAGTACCTCCCTCCACTTCAAGTGAGATCAAATAAAATTAAATAAGAAAATGTAACCTTAAATGACAGCGAATGAAGTCTCAAAATATTTTGATTGTAAGGAAGACTACACATATAATCTTCAATAAAACGGTATGAGGTGTTTCTCTTGGTGATTTAAATTTACTGTAACCATGAATAAAAAATGTCTTCCTATTAACAGTTGATCAGGCGGAACTACATGATTAAAAATATAAACTGTAGCTAAGTGCGTTTTTATAGTGCCAGTAACATGGTAAAACAAGAAAATTCCTTGGCCTTTTGTCTAGAAGAAAAGTCTAGTATCTGTTCTGATACTACACTTCACTTTTTTGTCTTCTGTCAGTGAAGGAGAATCCTTCTAGACTGCGGCAACTTTTAGGGTGAATACATTATTTGTATGTGTACAAGATAATTTCCTAAACTAATGAACAGAGGATTCAATAAAAGGTTAAGTTCGAAATCGCCCGATGGTTAAAGACTATGACAAAAAAAAATTGGCGAGTTCGACTATCGAAACGTTGTTAAAATAGCAGAAACTACAATGGGGACAACAGTACGAACTATGTAAATACAGTATATACTTTATAGATTTAATATATATATATATATATATATATATATATATATATATATATATATATATATATATATATATATATATATATATAATATATATATATATTTATATATTTATATATATATATATTGCCACACACAGCCTTCGTCGAGACCACGGCGGCGAGCACGTGACAATGATAAATATAAAAAAGGTAAAACTGCCCGGAAGTGGCTCGTAGGTCCTTAGGTCTCAATATTATTAACATAATACAGTGGAAATGGGATTCTTTAATTCAATACATCACATAGAAAATAGAGAAATGTAACGAGCAGGTAAAAGACGACTCAAACGCCAAGTTAAGATCGAAACAATATTTATTTATAGAATAATCACAGAAGGGATAAACATATATAACACAAACAACAAGTAAAACAAAGTACTATTTTAAAAGAAATTGATGATGTTTAATGTTAACTAATGGCGAGTAAAATCCATGAACAAAATAGTGTCCCAAACAAATTACGGAAGAAAAAGGGTTACTCACTCACAGAATGTGGAAGATTGTTATAAAACTCCTCACGGGAGTTGAACATTTCAATGATCAAGGAATGTTAAGAGTCACACTCATCTAAGATCCACACTGATCTTTGGATGGTAAAGTTATTAGCAGAATTCAAGGAGGAAGTGTTCAAAAATCATATATGCTGGTGTAATTGTGGAAATCTTCTTTGGCGCCATGCAATCTTCTCGCAGGGGAGTGTATTCGTTTCTTCACGACGATGTAATAGGTGTATAGTCAACGGCAGATTTGGTGAAATAATCTCGAAAGCTTTTGTTTTCATCAAATTAACTTTCGGCATAGAAGAAAAACCTCGGAACAAACTGCCCGGTTTTAAAGTCAGGATCTTTCTCAGTTTCGTGCTTTCCTTTCTCTTCGCCTTTTTTCTTTCTTTTCATAACTTTTCATAACTCACAGCGTATATGCTGGGGTTGACGGGTAACTCGACCGGCGACAGTTTACTCGTCGACTGACAGGAACACTTCTGTGGTCGAGTCACAACTCGCTTGTTATATCTTCTCCGACGATATGCGTGATCGGGGTAGGTGGGTGTGTGAAGGGTTTCTTTGGGTTAGCGGATGACGACACTTTGCAGTGATTTGGGGTCACGACACTCGTGGACGTTAATAGCTGACACCAGGTGTTTCCCGACGTTTAATTTCCCTTCGTCTAAGGCTTCAGGATGGGGAGGGAAGAGTTTATCGCTAACAGGAAATAAGAGTTAAAAAGCGACGATACTTGGCTTTTTGATGCGATGTCACTGACGTTCGTTGATGTTTTGAGAGACAACAGCGACCCGACTATCGTCTGATTTCCTTTCGGTTAGGTTCGGGACGGGGCGGAGTGTCGCTAATTGGACGCAAGATTTGCTTCTTGTATGTGCAAGGGTAGAGGATGGGTTAGCAGTGTCGTTTCAACATTTAAAATACAACATTTCTTCCGTTATGTCTTGCTTGTGTTTAAAATACAAATATAAATAGACTTGACTCGTCTCGGTTTAATGTTTATGGAATACATTAAATTTCTCTAATGTTCATTCAACCACCCGTATTTGTAACAATATATATATATAAGGCGACATAATGCAGGGAAAAATATCATTTAAAGGAAGGAATGTGTTCCTTAGTTACCCGTTTACAAGGAATAACTTGTCTAAAAAATTTTCGTCATACAATATTAAGTTAGGATGTGCAGCTTAAACTTTTGTGAAATGGGTAACACTTTCTCCCTATATGTTTTAATACACTCAATTTCCCTACATATCCCATTCTTTCGAAAATCGTTAATATTAATAAACACTTTTAAAATAATAACATCTGGTTAGTATAACATTGGTAATCAATCTGATTAATTAGTGTCTCGCCTTCTGTGGTTATCGCCATTAAAAGAACTTCAGCGTCGGCACGTTTAAAATTATCAACGTAATCAATACATTTTCTGGAGTCATGTTAAGTTTTGCAATAAAATAAATATGTGTATAATCACTTTTCTAGGTGCTTTAAATTACTTATTTACTAACAGAGATGTCCGTCGTTGCTTGCGGAAAAAAAAATCATAGAATTGAGTAAAATTAAATGCCAAAAAGATTGTGATTTTGTTAGTTTTAATAACGAACGCAGAAAACTTCTCTGGGGTCAGGTTTCTCGAGAATAAAATTCATAGAATTTAGAGAAATTAAATGCCATAAAGATTGTGTGGCTTTGTTAGCTTTAATAACGAACGCAGACTCCCCGGGTCAGGTGTCCAGTGTTGCTCGGGAACAAATTCATAGAATTTAGAGAAATTACATGTCTGAAATATTTTGTGATTTTGTTAGCTTTGATAATAAACGCCTAAAACTCCCCGAGGTAAGGTGATGGTGCGCATTGCCCTTATAATTATTCATACCATAGTCGGGCATACGGGGAAGTTGTAAATAAACGCGTTCTTTGCCTGTGTGATTGTTTTCTTTTAAAACACAATGAATATACTTTTATACGAATCTGCGTATTTTCGTCGTAAAATATTAAAATTTATTATTATTATTGTTACTGTGTTCTCTCCCCTGAAACCATTTTCCTACAGAAGAAATGTTGCTAGTCTCTCTCTGCTCTATGATTATTTTATGGGAAGGTGCTCGACTGAGCTCCAATCTTTGGTTCATCTATGTAAGACATTCGCAGCAAGAATTCGTTTTGCTACCACATCGAAAAAAGGCTTTGATTTCTCCCTCCATGTGCCCAAGGCTGAATTTTTATGGACCAAGCTGTTTTGCCAGAGCTGGTGTCACTAGATCAAGCTGCCTGAAGATAATGGCTTCCTGAACAAAAATGCACCAAACATTGGTGTTATTGTTTTTTTTTCTTTCCCCTTTGCAAAACTCAATCATGTTCTGCAAAGCCAAAAGTAGAAACAACAATTTTTCTCTACAAAACAACCAAACCAAACATCATAAATAAATATTTGAAGATATAAAGAACTTGTAGCATAAAAAAACTTTTACCAAAATGACTGGATTCGGCATTGAATAACCCGAAAAGGGTTAATATGCCGTAAAACAAAAAAAAACAACAAAAAAACATGAATAAATATTTGAAGATATATCGAACTTGAAGCAGAAAAGAAATTACCAAAATGACCGGATTCGGCATAAAATAATATGAAATTGGTTGATATGCCCTCAAACAAAACAATGAACCCAAATGCTTTGCAAGGACTTTGCATCTGCAGAACACGTTGGACTGCTTCCCTGTTGATTACAACAGGTCGTCTACAAATCTTTACAAAAACCGCCCTATAACTAATAGATGCATACTGTTCAGCAATGTTAGTAATCCTATAGCGTTCTTCATTTTTCAGCTGACAATCATTTCCGTCTCAGTAATCCTTATCCTCGCGTGGCTCTTAGTCTTGATAAGCGGTGACTCAATAGTAGAAAAATGATATACCCTGTTTTGAAATTAATTGGGGATTTATACCCTTCGTGTCTTGGGGCTATCTCTCCTCGCGTCTTTGTCACAGATCGACTCTACGAACTCACTCGGGGTTGACCGCTTTCAAATAATGACAGTTGAACTTTGACTTCTCGTTTGGCCGTCATAGCTGCGCGATCCAACAACCTTATCAAAACAATTTTCAGCTCAGAAATACAAAATAACAATTCGTGTGCAAAATAATCTAATACTTTCTTTCATCGTAATCGGCGCGAGTCCCCAAATATATTAATCTCTCAAAATTCTCCGCGGGATCCCGTCACCTTGCCGATTTGTTTGGGATTGTTTCTAGAACGAGTACATCGGAAACCTCGAAGAAAACACACAACTTTCTCTTTGATGTTTGTCTTTTTAAATATATTTTATTTCGTCTATGTGTGTTCATGCTCCCAATAAGCACCGTTCATTAGATATATTTACTTTCCGATGCGTTTAACAATAAAACTGTTCTCTCGATTTTCTTTCCCATGTCTAACTTTACCTATATTTAAAGTTAAGTATTGTGTATATGTTTATATACTTGTATTTATAGGATTCACATCCTAAACTGTTGCACCTATCATTATGAATTTTGGAACGCAGATTCTAGGCGTAAGGGTGGGTAATATGGATTATATTCAGGTTAATTTAGTTTTGTGCAAAAAGATGAGGAGTAAAAGTTCTTCGTAAAAATTCAGATACCTCCGATTTTTGTGAAATTTTAACCATGAGTATTAGACATCAATTAACAAATATTCCCAAAATTACAGTTGCTTTCAAGTATTTCAAAAGGTTTTTAGGGGCATAATATGAGCAGCACTTGCGATTTAAAAATTAAAATATTTTAGATTTTTATTAAATTTGATCCACAGTCATTAAACACAAATCAAGCAAAATTCCCTGAATTTTAATTTCTTATTAAGCTTCAAAATTTAGACATATTATGGAATCAAACTTATGTAATTGACTTTGATTAAAATTGGAATAAGGATTCTAGACATAAGGTTTAGTAGAATTATATCTTGGTTTTTATCTTTGTAAAAGTACAAAAATGTTGCTAAAATCTGTCCTGTTCGTGGAATTAATTTTACCCTTCCTTCCTGAAACGGATATTTTTCTAGCAGTCTATATGCGAAAATCGACGTTTTCTGCGGTTGTGTTTCGTTTTTTTTTTATTTCGAAAACAATTTATCCTCATCTTCCCAGCGTGTATAGGTTTTATAAGAGTCATCTTAGAGACTACAGTCGGATGCGTTGTTAGTCAGACTGTAGAAATTGTCATATTGATGCTTCAAGTGTACCGCCATTGATCTTTCTTAGAGAGTTCTTGGATGTATCTAGAAATCGTTCTTCTGCTCCATTAATTCTTGGTTGATATGGAGCAGTTTACATGCTCAACCGCAAAAAAGTGTGCAAACATTCTTGAACTGGTTTGATGAAAACTGTGTTCCATTATCCGACACAAAATAAACGGCCAAACAAAATCTCGCGAATATCGCATTCAAAAAGATATAACTGACAATGATTGGTATTTTACATTTCTAAGAACTTTGAAAGACTATCAAAAATGAGTTAGTACATCGCATTCAAAAAGATATAACTGACAATGATTGGTATTTTACATTTCTAAGAACTTTGAAAGGCTATCAAAAATGAGTTAGTACATCGCATTCATTTGTTCAATGTGTCAATTTCTGGCCATGGATTAAATTTAACAGGCGCTGATTTCGCTGCTAATGGCCAACCTTTGCATAAATTTACCTTTTGTACATGTCTTTGTCTATATTAATCCAATAAACGTAACTTAATGACTTTTTCGTAGCCTCCGATTTTACAATTACTCGTCATTCTATTTAAAAACATTTGCCTTTGCTTCGCCTACTATGTATTAAGCACGCTCCTGCTACTTGTTTTATTGTCAAGAAAATGTATTTTATTTTCTCTACAACAAACGCCACTTGTTACGATTTTAGCCGCCGTTTTCCATTAAATCAACCAGCGATGTTTTAATGACTGGTTCGCTTTATAGATTATACTACCAGCTTAAATACTATATAAGTTACATCATATTTTTTGCACTAGACATTCTGGAGATCATCGGATAATCTGTGTGAATTATGAAATATATATTTTTTAAGTAATACCACCACTCTGTCACTTGACATAAGCACTTCAGTGCATGTACAAAATATATTATCCGATTGTATTTTAGTCTTATTTTTCCTTCATTGATGTATCATCCAGCAGTCTTCTTATTTCTTTTAGTGTTACTGGCATATTCCGTATAGTAAGGACATTGAATTTATTTACTCTATTTTCTGCCCGTATTACGTAATTACCTCCAGAGGTTCAGAAAATTTAATGATCAACCTCGATAGATCATCAGTGTGGTTTAGTTTTTTCGTTTGTAAACATTTATTTTTAAATTTATACTTAGGTAAAATGTCACCCCGTTGTTGTAGTTAGTTTGTCGTATGGCCCGATAGACCGTCTTTAGATTCCTAAATTCATAATGGTTTACAGGGTACATATTCTGCCATGAATTAATCTGTGGAATTTTCGAAGCGCAAACACAATAGCAGAGATCGTCGTAATTGGTAAACATAATTAACTTGATTTTTAAACATTTCTTAAGATATGGTCTTTAAATGTGTTCATTTGAATCACGCACGAGGATTGATGTCATGTGAACAGTAATAATTATCACGTGATGTTAGTATTTTTATTATCTTAGTTTTCATACCAGCAGATGGTCGACCGATTTTAGTTAGCGGGAAAGTTATGTGACAACCGTCGGAATTTGAAATGTAAGAAGATAACTTCAATGTTAAAAAAAAACTCATTAATAATCTAGGAAATATACGATTTGAATTAAATTTCCAGCATTTATAAAAAAAAAATGAGTCTGCACCCTCCGTCAAAAATGATGGGAAAAGAATGGTGATTTGCGTAATATTCCTTTGTTCTAGCTCGTTTGATTCGTTGGTCTAGTGGCCTCCACCAATTCGCTGTTTTGATACCTCATTGTAATACAGCTTCCTATACCAGTAGCTTCCTTCCAAGAACTGCCGGCTTGTGGAACTCTCTTCCTGCTGACTGTTTTCCTCCTACTTATAGCCTTGGGCTTTTCAAGAGTAAGGTCGAAACGCATCCCATGTCTTTGTGGTAACCATCTTTCGTTCTTGCTTACATGAAGTGGATTCATGCATTGTCTTGAGTGAAAAAAAGCATATAAAATAACATCTCAATCGGTGAAATTAAAAAAAAATGAAATAAAAAAGAAATAAGAAAAACATCTCAAACAGTAGTACTTTAAAAAGAAGGAAATAAAAAACGTATCAATCGGTAAAAAGAAAGGAAAAACAGAAAGAAAACATCCAATTATAGTTATAGTGGGAGATTTTATTAATATCGCAGAATAACTGACAAAATAATTAAATAATAAGATTTTTAGATATCTTTTTCTAAAAGTTAACGCAGATAGGAATATGTAAAAGGTCGTTGCCAAATTTGAATTCAAAGAAACCGTAGTGCCAGTGTTTGAACCCAAAAAGAAATTACAGTTTGTGCCATAGTACTAACTAAATAATAAATTAGATTTTTTTAGAAGATATGGGTGAAATATCAAAATTTAGGTAATTCTACAGAATTTGAACCGAACCGTTTTCTTTTACCTAACCCTAATCTAACCATAATCTAACCATAATTTAATCCTAAGCTTTAGATCATATAGGACTTTCTAAATTTAATAGGTTGCCTTTTGTAACTAAGGTTGCCCTGGAATATTTTAACAGATAATCGACACAATGTTATCTGATTATTTCGACGACATTTAAAAAAAAATGGAGAAGAACACAATTGTTAAATATTGGGCGAGTATAATTTTGTTATATCGTGTAACTGCTTTTCTGCCCATTACAACTTGATTGACTTCCAATCCAATGTCAACAAATTCTTGTCACGGACCGCGCCATAAGCAATCAAATGCAGTTCATGCAATTCATCAATGTTAGTACACCTATAGTGTTCCCCATCATTCAGCTGGTAATCATTCCCCTCTTATTAATCCTTACCCTCGAGTTACTCTTGACCTAGATAAGTGGTGAACTAATAGTATGAAAAATAAATATCTACTTTTGATTCACCTTGTATATCAAAGAACACTATGTCTCTGTATAAAGTTAGATATGTAAATATGTTAATATATCTGTATGTACTGGATTCACTTCTACACTCATTAACCGATTATTATGGATTTTGGAACACATACGCTATGCGTAAGAGGACCGAATGTGGGCTATATTTAGTTTACTTTTGTTTTATGCGAAGGGAGCAAAGAGTGGTGGAAATCCTTCAGATAAATTCAGATACCTCGGATGTTTGTGAACTTTTGACAATAGGTATGAAACATCAATTAACGAATATTTCCGAAATTTCAGTTGCTTTCGAGTAGTTCAAATGATGTTTTTTTTGGGGGGGGGGGCATAATATGAAAACAACCGTCTTATTTAAGAATTCAAATATATCAGATTTGCATTAAATTTTATCTGCATTCATTAGACACCAATTAATCAAAATTTCCTTGAATTTTAATTTATTCTTAAGACCTCTTAAGCTTAAAAGTTAAATTTTCGACTTTTTCAGACTCAAAATCATGTAATGGAGTATGATCAAAATGATAATAAGGATTCTAGGTGTAAGGTTTTTGTATCATTAGATCTTTATTTTAATTTTCCTAAAGAAACAAAAAGTGGTACTAAAATGTTTTGTTTGGGAAATTAATTTTACTCGGACAGTGACGCGTATTCTTTTAGTTTACTGTATTGTTAGATGTGATGTCATACCTCCTCCCTCCCCATCAGGGAACGCCGGGTTTCATTTCGAGCAAGAGATTAAGGTTAAGAAACAACATCAACAAAATAATGCTTTTATTAAACGACTAATATGTTCACTTTGGAATGTTTGAGGACGTTGACAACTCCAAACAATAGTTCTGAATCTGTGGTTCTCGTAACTGCTTGGACTTGACTAAACAGTCCTCAGAAGAATTCAAGTTTTGTCCATTCCATTTATCAGTTTCAATCTTCTCATAATATTATTCATCATTCAACTGACAATCCATCTATCAAATCAACCCTTATCGAGACAAAAATCAACTCACCGTGTCTTTTTCTAAACTGATCGCTTAAAAGAAGATAAACACAACTTTTACATCAGCGGTCAGCTATACTAACAGGATACATGTGTGTCTGTCTGAGTGTCCCCTTATTGGCAATAAGACACATAAATATAATCATCCACCTTTTTTATACTAATGAGTCACCACTTATCAAGGCGTAAACCCACTTGAGGATAAGGGTTAATGAGATTGTCATTCGGATTCTAAAATATTCTATCACAGAGTTGAAAACGATGGACAAAAACGACAAAATGTTTATTACTAAAGACAACGGCGCGGCAACTATTTGTTTACATTGAACGTCAAGGCGCCATGTTGTAGTAGGCAAAAAAGTAGTCCCGCGGCAATGTGTTCTACAGATAGCGGGTTCTTGGAAACAAATTCTGTTCATGGATGTTCTGTTTGGTTTTAAATACATAGAGGAAGAAAGAAAGAAAAGTTTTGTTTTGTAGAAGTCGAATTCTTGATATGAAGGTTTGACAGAGGGTACCAAAGATTGAAGTTCAGTCAAGTACCTTTCAGGGAAATAACGATAGAGTAGAAAAAGACTAGTAACGTGTATTTTGTGAGAAACGGGGGGTTGTGTCGACGAGAATAGATCATCCTCCACTAGATTGCGAAGTCTATTTTTTACTCTATCAAGGCAAGAAAAAATGCTCTAAGCGTCACCTCCCCAGATGTGGCAGCAACACACCATCTTCAGACGTATCGAAATCTTACGCAGATTGTTGTAAAGTGGTCATATTTGTATTTGTCCTAGTAAAGGGGTACCCTAGAAAATTAGAACCACTCATTCTACAATTTGTTACCTTTGATTTTAAGGATATTTAAATCGTATTTAATTTACAAAATAACGGGAGTTGATTCGACCATTTTCTAACATATTTTATCAATTTGACAACCTCTAATGGCAGTTTCAATATTTTCAAGGTCTCAAAATTAAGCCATAAATTGAAGTAAAGTTAAAATTTAGCCATGTATGGCAATAAAGTTTAAATTTAGCCATCTATGGTAGTAATGGTAAAATGTAGCCATCTTTGGCAGTAAAGGTAAAATTTAGCCATCTATGGTAGTAAAGGTAAAATTTAGCCATCTATGGTAGTAATGGTAAAATTTAGCCATGTATGGCAATAAAGTAAAAATTAAGCTATCTATGGCAATAAAGTTAAAATTTAGCCATATATTGAAGTAAAGTTAAAATGGCAGTTGAATAAATCTTTAGCAATTCATAGTAGTAAAGTAAAAATTTAGCAATATATGGAAGTAAAGTTTACATCTAGCTGTGTATGGCAGTAAAGTTAAAACAATGAACATAGTAGTTATATTAAGAGGAACATTAGAATGCAGAATCTAACATAAATAAATAAGATTAATCAACTAAAGATAATTTGGATGTGAAAACGTCCATGTTGTAGTCGACTGGAAGGCAGACCCGTGGAAGTGTATTCCACAGACGGTCTACTGTCCTAGGGCTGCGTGTAACCGTCGGACAGCTAGCTTTAACTATTATCGACAAACAAGACTCTAAGGCATAGTGTAGTTTAAACCCAGGTTTTATTATTCTTCGAAAAAGGTAAAAACTAAAAATAAATTTTAAAATAAACATTGTCTCAGCAAAATGCGCCCGTGATGGCTGGAGATGCATTTCCTCAAGTAATGATTGTCTTTGTTCTAGTTTATCTTGATCGTTATTGACAGGATTAACCTCTAGTTTTGGTGGTGGTTTGGGTGGTTGCCTGTCTACACCAGCGAATGTACAATACTGTTCTCAAGAATACTCTGGGTCCTGCCATCTTCAGCTGTGCTCGTAGTTGCCGTCGTAACTTTTCTCATGGAAATTCCGATTAGTTTAAGGTACACAGAATAATAAAAGGGAAATTAAAAATTAATAGTAGTTGTAGCTAGACGAGTTGAAATCAAATAACTAGAGAATTGAAACCAAACACAGCTTGAAGAAAAAATTAAATATATTAAGACGAACATAAAAGCGCTGAAACTACATATGTACATTTATACAATATTTAATAAAGAAATATAATGCTCCTCTCCAACAAAAACACAGTAACTCCAATCTAACATCTGTTAGATTTTCGAAGTAAAACCCAAACAGCTTTTTAGCTGACAGATTAAATGTTTATTCTGCCAAGCGAATTTTCATTTGTTAATGTTGTACCATGTTATTGCCAATAAAATATCGTACTTCCCTACATTTTTTTTAGAAAATTATCTATTCCGGCCCAGACAATCTATAATATAAAAAGATTCCTAACTATTCAGCGAAAAATAAAAATCAGCAATATTTTAATTGAACAATATGATGTCTCACTTCAACTTAAATGTTAGTTCTTTTTCTGGATAAGTTTTTAAAACATAAAAACAAATATATATTAAGAAAAATCTTTGAGTCTAAAAGCATACCAACATGGCCAAGTGACATCGACCAACAACGTGTTAGATTAAATAGAATAACACTACGTAAACATAACTACAAAATCGATAGGTTACGCCACGCTGATGAGTCGTATGACGACGAAACACGTGCCCGTGGATAATTATATTTAAGATATATACTTCGCTCCCCATCTGTGGGCATCAGACTGGTGGGGAGAATTGTACTTCATTAGCATTTAGGTAGAGTGCTTTCCGTTCCAAAGTATCGCAGGCAAAATAAACATATATGAAATTTAAACAGAACTAGAAGTATTTATAAAACAGTAAAACGAATCCAAGGGAAATGAAACTGCCAGGGCAAATATATGAGAAAAACCCTATGATATGGCATCTGCTAACAAAAATAAATTGCAGATGCCCCAACCTGTTAGTGCCAAAAATCTGGCCGTGTGGAGTCTTGAGAGAGCAGACAGGCTGGTGAGGGGTAGCACATTGCAGACCTCTACTGAAAGCACACAAAGCATATACGATTCTCATAGAGGCTTATTGACACTCAAATTTTAGAGAAAACAATCGGTTGTTTTTAACGAGACCTCTATCATAAACAGCGTATGCGAGAACGCAAAGCGAGTTGCAATAGTGATCGAAAAAAGTAGAGATCAGTGGAAATCTCGGAATACGTTTTGACTCTCAGATTCCAGGGAACACAATCTGTATTTATCAGTGAACAATCACTGTAATGACTCTTGTGTGAACTCCTATTCAATAGGAAAAAATCTACATACAATCAAAAACGTATTTGTTCGTACGCAAATAGAAACATGTGATTGGTTGACAAAAAAGGAATCGGAAGGTTATAGATTACTAAGGCAACAGATTTTGCGACGCCAATACCCGAGTTCAAATCTCACGTAAGTGTAAAGGATTTCATTTGTAACTGGATACGTCTTTTACGAATAAAACAAAATTAACATAACATAAAAACATTACATAAATATTCTTTATTAATAGGTGATCGTTTTTCTATAATTCACAAAAAGTAGACATAAAAAGTGTTCGTTATTAGTTCAAAGCGAATTATTTTTGCTTTAAAACATAGTTTCTAATGTTTTTGCCTATAAAAGCAATGCGTAGTCAGTTACTCTCTCATGCAAATACGAAGTCGTGTATCTTCTATTCACGAAATTTCACAAATATGTTTCTTCTGCTATAAAGTGGTAGAAGTTAGATAAAAATGGAAATTGACATACCCAGGAATTGTACCAACACCGTTATAGTTAATATTTATAAGATAGTAACTATGAAATTAATTCCCTTACATTGCATAAAAAAATGAAATAATCTAAATAATGTATTTATTTTTTGTTGTTTTAAGATATTAAATTTTAATAGTTGCTTCATTTGATTTTGTATAATAGACGAGATTTGTTCTAGGATAAATAAATTGTTTATTTTCTGATTCTTTAGTGCCAAATAAAAGAGCGTCGTAGTTTTTGGGAAATTTGTGGCGCCGGATCGTCTGAGTGGTTGAAAAATACGACAAAAAAAAAAACAAATGCTGTGTTTCGGATTTTTTAGATAATGGTTAATAATTTTATTATTCGGATTATTCTGACTACCGTTCTCATCTTAGATGTTATTCTCACAATTTGTCGGCCAATATAACCTCCAACCTTCATCATCGTCTTGTCGAACTCGCGTGGCGCAACGGATAAAAGTCCCAAGTAATATATATTGACAGTCTTCTGGAGGTTGAAGTTCAATCCTCTATACGTGCGATACTAAGAATACAATTACGAATTACTTAAGACTTCTACACGATATTGGCTGGCGGAACAAGAGCAATCTACCCCCGTGGATGAAATAAAGTGTTCCGTTCGAAATTCCGTAAAGATTCTCGAGTTCTACATAAAGATTCCCATAGTTCGACAAGATGCGCCTGAAGAAGGTCGGGGGGTTACATCGGCCGAAACATTATGAGAATAGCATCGAAGATAAGAACAGCAGTTCGAATAATTTAACTAATATTTTTTTTAAGAAATCTTTTTTAATTCAAGAGTAGCAGACAAGAATGTGTTAGTGAGATTTAGCAATTATTTGTAAAACCAAATATCAGGAGATTATTTGTTTGTTTGTTTCTTTGTTTGTTTGTTTATTTGTTTGTTTGTTTGTGTACAGCGTAGCATCCAGTATTTACATACTTCGCATGATGCGGTACAAGGCCAGAAGGTGGGTGAAGAGGAAAGCGCTTCGGGGGAAGAATCAAGCTGGACTCTACAAATATCCTGGGCAGCCGTGTCAACATTCCCCGGTAGAGGTGCCTCACGTAATTGGCAATAAACCAACCTTTACCCCAAGATGGAAGGCAAGGCCTAGGAAGGTGGACCCCCTAGAACAACACAAACATATACCTCAATCCAACAGATAAAAGCCACAGAAATGGGCAGTCTCTGTCGGACTGTCGAAAACGTATTACTGATTGGTATTTTTAGTATTCAGAGTTGCTTCCCTTTACATGACCGCCAAAGTGGCCTCTTTTGATACAGCAGAAATTTAGACACTATCGAGCATGCGCCTTGAGAAACCTGAAAAAACAAACGAGACCTGGTGTAAACTAATCAGTTTAACTCCGGCGCTGATTGAAATCACACGCATATCTCTTTCATTCTTTCTTTCTTTTGCCTTTTGTTTCAGCCTCCCAAGCCGACATTACATCTTGCGACAAAGATAAGATTTTAAGTGAAGAGCTCATGTTTCTCACTAAAAAGCTGTAAAGTTTAGACGAGAAAAGAGAAAAATATGGTTACCAGCAGTCTGCCCGTATCTCCCATTTTCAGCGCCCACTCTGACCAAAATACAATTGGCATTCGCTAGCAAAAGTGGAGAGACAAATAGGAAAACCTATTTGTTCCTTTGGATATTGACACCGATAGAAAATGGAAAGCGACACTTCTACACTATACCGGGAATGAAGTTTTGGACATCTTCCACAATTTTACGGACAAACAGAAGGGTGTCGGAGCAACCACTGAAGCGGAAGATGGGACGGTAATACCGAACCAACACGAAACTGAAGAAATACTAAACGACCCCTTCACGCCTAAAAACACATCCTACGAAATCTTAAAATTTCGACGCGCAATGCAAAATGCAAACGAAAACTGTTATTCTTATCATGCCAGGCTATGGACTCTACCATCCACGTGTGACTTCCTAGATACAGATCGGGAGATATTGGCTCAGATACTACAAGGCTGTTCGTCCTCTAATGTTTAGAAGAAGGGCGCTAAGAGACAACTCTACCCTGAAACAAATACTGGACGAAGCCAGGGTCATTGAACTTGCCCGAACACGTGCACGTGACATGGAACGATGGGGAGTCCATGCACTTTCGTTCTACAGCAGCAAAGAAAACCACAAGCGATACACACGCCGAAACGAAATCAGTAAAAGTGTCAACAACTCCAACAACGAACGTCATCTCGGATGTACACGAAATAACAGCTATCATTTAACCCCGAGACGCCGACCACGTGATAGAAAAAATAGATGGCAGATTGGCTTGCAACTACTGCGGACATTTGGTAACACACGTGAAGTGTCCCGCCAAGAGGCAGGAGTGTACGAAATGCCTTAAAAAGAACCACTTCGCTCAAGTCTGCAATTCCAAACCGGTGTACAAACAAAAAGTGGAGTATTTAATGTATGAACATCAAAACAACGTTGCCAAGTTGAAACTGGGCGAAAATGACAAGCAAACTAACGCGATGGATTTACGCAAAGACAAACGGAATCTAAAAGTAAAACTGAAAGAAAAAAGAACTGTCGCATCAAAATACAATCAAAACCCTCAAATTGAAAAACGATGAAGACATGACAAATTTACAAAATGCGTTTGAGTGCAAATCCAAATATATTGAATCCAACTTCGAAAAGAAAGTGAAGGCTTTACGAGCGAACTTGAGCTGAAACGTCAATTGGGAATCCATGAAATTGAAGAGATAAAGTACAGGCAAATAAACACGTTGATGAAGAATCACGAGAAGGTGTTCAGTTACATCAAGAATTATTACAATGATATTATGCTCATTAACTTTGGTTTGATTAACGGCCTCAAGAAACAGGTCAATATTAAGAAAAAAGAAGACCGACTGGAAAAAGAAATGGCTAATCTTATAACAAACGATTAGTCGAACCTCTCCAAACACACCAGTAAAGAAGTGGATCAACTTCAAAAACCTTTAGCCAATTATGAGAAAGAAAAACAGAGGTTTGAATGATCATTGCCCGTTTAAAGGTAACAATAGATGAACTGAAAACCTCAAATGTAAACATCAGGTGCTTGGGCAAAATTTTGAGAAGATCCTAGTGGAACGTGATGAAATGCACAGGTGCTTTATGAAGATAACCCATGAGGTTCAGCAGAAAAGCTGTTTCAGGATTATTACTTTGGAGAAAAAGTTTCCCACGCTAGGTGAACTACTCCAACAGAAAAAACGAAATCCTCTCTTGCTCCAACCGTGACCCGTCCACCCTCAACATGATAACTCGAAAACTGGAAGAGTTTTATTATCAAAAAGTACACTACATACACACACCTATAAACTGTCCAATGACAATTGTATTTTACCTACTACCCGAATACATACCATAGCAAGTAAGTAAGCAAATGGACTGTACTCCCACATTTTCTTACAATACATATAACACACACACATACATTGACTCAATAGTCTAACTTTTAATTAAAGAGAAAAGAGGTTTAGTATTCAGAATTGCCTCCATTGACACAGCAGACATTAAGACACTATCGCGCATGCGCATTAGGGCATTGCAAATAAACAAGGCCCGGTGTAAACTAATTAGTTTGACTCCAGCGCTGATTGAAACCACACGCATATCTCTTTGTCTTTCATTCATTCTTTCTTGGTTTTGCCTTTTGTTTTAGCCTCCCGAGCCGAGCCTACGACATTACAATATTAAAGAGTCCAAATAATTGTCCCCACTGCGAGAAGCGAAGCGTCTATATCAAACCTTTCTTATCGCTTTATTTTTAAGAAATATTTTAACTACAGTCAGTCAGCCTGTTTAGTTAGTCGAATGCTTTCTGTTCTCATTGGTATATATAGCAATATATAAATTTTGCCCTCATCCCCCGATACCTTAGAAACTAATTTCCAATTTAATTTTTCTAACAATAATTAATTGTATAAATACTAATGTTATTTTTCATTCATCACATTCTGTTTGTGACTTGTTTTTAACATTGAATGTGCGAGGGTGTTCTTATTTACAATCCGGATCACATTTTTTTAAATATTTCGCACTCAGTATTAAAAACAGCACAAATGAAATAGGTATTTAAACTCCGAACTTTTAAAGATTAGGAACGATTCATTAGGTTATCGTTTTACAATAAGCTTGGATGGCACAGGGACGTCCGGTTTCCTCGGCGGAATCTTTAAAAATGTAGAAAATAGGAAGAGCGGCTGACTTATCAGAGTGTAGCTGCTGGCGACTAAGAATTTTCTTGAACCATCTAAGACGAAGAACGCTTATTTCAATGAATTTATATCAGTGGAGGAAGGAATTTAATTGTGATATAAACCTTCCCCACTACTAGCGAGTTACCTCAGTCGTCAATTCGTTACCAGATTGACGGTTAGTTTGAGAGTGTCGCGAAGGAAGTTTTAATTTTTTTCGCAACCTCGCTCTTCGAATCTTTGAAAATCATACATTTTCATTGGTGTCCAATCGATATCAGGTACTTGTCCAGATTAGGACCCAAACTAAAATCGACTTTGCGTCGATACTTTCCGGATGTTTACGTAGACGGCCGGAAAAAGCCGAATGAAAAGTCGGTTTCATGCGTCCAACAAATCAAAAACCAGGCTGGATGTACAACCTGACAAAATGTTGTTGTTTTTTTTACACGTAAATTATTTTTTTTAAGAAAAACGGTGTTAGGGTAATGGTTAGTTAACATTCATTATCGCTTTGATCAATTTTTATTTCCAATTAGTGAATTTCGCGATTCAATCAATAAAAATATAACTTGTCTATTTATTGTTTCGCACTCTCATTGGATAAGCGCTTCGGCATTTTCCTGTCGTCAACGTAAATATCCGGAAACTACCGACGCCAAGTCTAATCTGGATAATTACCCGATATCAATTCTAATGAGAAAAGTCGAGAAAGGAAAGTATTCCACCATTTTTAATCGTTTTTCAGAATGATTAACATTTAAACTCAATTTTGAGAATTATCGTTATTGGGGGGGGGGGGCACAAGCCCTAGTTAATAAATAAATAAATTTAGTTAGTGGCCTGGCTCGATAGAAACTGGGGTGAAGAGAGTATTAAAAATTGTTTAAATATTATTTAACAAAAAAGGTGGTAGATGAACAAAATAGATTGACTCAGATAACATAATTTAAGATATTTTTGAAGGTCGGCACAACTAGAGAAATGATCGTATAACCTCGGCCATCCGCAAAGCCATCCACAAAGAACACTTAGACATTCAACTCACACACTCCGGACCTACACTAAGACAACACCTATCTAAACCTAGAACACCTTTCAACACGAACCCTTGCACCCTAGCAAACTGCCCCATCAACAACACGGGTTTATGCAACCGCACATATGCTATATACCAGATACAATGTGCGGTCTGCAATGAATTCTACATCGGCAGTACAGTGAGACCTTTGCATTTACGTATTAAAGAACACGTAACCACCAAGGCATCATTCTTCCAAAAACATATAACACATGGCCACAACCCCACCAAAGACATACGAGTCAAGATACTAGCTAGCGAAAGAGACCAGGGCAATCTCAGACTTAAAGAATCTATATTAATTAGAAAGCTATCCCCTAAATTGAACAACAGAGCCGAGCTAAACTCCAACTTCTTAATATAACCACACACGACAAGCACCATCATACACATTTTACTAACAAACATCTATGATACTATGCAGACATACTATTAACGATAACAACACTAAATGAAGTTAGTTAGGCCCATATTATTAGCCCAATTACTGACACTGGTGCACACACAACCACTTGCACCTGCTGCTAACTCGGACACGTGGTTGCACTTGTTGCCCGCCTTACTTATTAACTTGAAATCCCGACCATTATATACCACGACTGCACATAACAAAATCTAATAATATAGATAAATATAATATAGAATCGAACAAAAAAATTAATTAAAAAAAATAAATAAATAAATAAAAAATAAATTAAAAAAAAATAAATAAAAAAAATAACGAAATAAAGAAATAAAATAAAGAAATTAATAAATAAATAAAATAAATATGTATGCATGTATGTATTTTACATATACGTATATATATACACATATATACATACACCAACACACACACGCACACACACACACATATATATACCAAAGGCTCTATTAACGACGCCCCACCTCCATACCCAGGATTCCTCACCCACCCAATCACATCTGCTACTACACACACACGGTAAACAAATTTATAGAACGAAATTATTAAAACTCTAAAGGGACATAACTCCCACAAACAAAGCTTGACTCACACGAGTTATCAGCCCCTACCACCGAGATAACGATTATTCAGTATATTATTAACAAAACAAACAACGTTATATAAAAAAAAAAAATAAATAAATAAATAAATAAAAAATAAATTACTCAGTATATTTACTAACAAAATAAACAGCAACGGTTAAAATAGCAAATAATAATTTATAAAAAATAAATAACAAACTTCTGCGGACCTACTACTAAAAACAAACCAACATTTCCGGTCCCGGCTTTTGGCAAAAAAAAACACACTCCAACGAGTGGTAGTATTTATTTTATTCTGAGGATGAGGGATACCCTCGAAAATTAAAAAAAAAAAATAATGAAAAGGACACACTCCAACCCAACACCACGGTCACGATACACTGGTAAATAAAAAAAAAATTTTGAAAATTATTGACTTTTCAATATTGTCACTTTGTTTTGTTTTTACGATTCCACGTGTCGTATGTGTCACTTTAACAACGTATTGTTATCGCCTTCAAAAAATAATATTCTCATATATATATATATATATATATATATATATATAATTTATTTAGATACTGTATATTACATAATTCATGATTCATATACAGTATCATAATTCATATACAGTATCTAAATAAATTATATTAGCTCTCTTATATGATAGAGCACTTTGTGTGATTTCTTTTCATATACAACCTGATACACTATATATATATATATATATATATATATATATATATATATATATATATATATATTTGATGTTTTTTATGTTCAAATATACATTTTATAACATAAAGGAATTGTTATAGCTCAATAGTGTAAGGCCAGAGCTATCTTATATATATTTTTATTCGATTTTATCTCATATCCAATGTTTTGAAAGACAGATTTCCATATTTCACAGACTTTATTTTCTTATTTAGCATACAATTGTGTCGGCATACACCAAGATATATGTAAATGCTCGTATGCAATTATTTTTCGGTGTGGCTATCCTCAGTGCTGATTACACAACAATCAATGAAAAACAAAGGCAAATAAAGACTATAAATTACAGTCAGTATTCATTATCAATTTATTTTTTTCTCTCTAATATAACTTTTGATAACATATAAGCATCTAATATTTTCACTGTTAATATTTTAATCGTTCATCATCTCATATTTTGATTCCGAATCTCCTAAATTAAGATATATGTTTCTCCACTAACCTTCCTTTCTTTTTTGTCCAATTTTTCATTTATTTTTCATCGATTTCCCCTTATATATTTAGTTTTTTTTACATTTGGGATCAATATCCGTAAACTGGGTTACTTCCGTTTTCCCGAGTTTCCGGAAGTACAAATTTCTACCCTTCTATTATTAACGTATTTAATAATCTGTAGTATTTAAAATATTGTTATAAAAATATTTTCATAATTAATCATAAATATTTTTCTATAATAAATTAATTATCTATTTTAACACTAATTTCTTTCATACTTAATCTTGCTATCAAAAATGTCTCCCACGTGGTTTCCGGTAAATGCTTGTTTTAACTGAATACAAATATTATTTATGCAATGTTTATTTAATTCTATTTTTTAAAGAAAAATATCATTAAACAAGTGTTAAAACGGTGTTAGGGTAATGGTTAGTTAACATTCATTATCGCTTTGATCAATTTTTATTTCCAATTAGTGAATTTCGCGATGTAATCAATAAAAATATAAACTTGTCGTCTATTTATTATTTCGCACTCTGATTGGATAAGCGCTTCGGCATTTTCTGGCCGTCTACGTAAACATCAGGAAACTACCGACAGCAAGTTTATTTATTGCTTGGGTCCTAATCTGAATAAGTACTCGGTATCAATTCTAATGAGAAAAGTAGAGAAATGGAAAGTAGTCCGCCATTTGTAATCGTTTTTCAGAATGACTAACACTAAAACTTGATTTTGAAAGTTATCGTTTTTTTAGCGCGCGAGCCCTAGTTGATACATAAATAATTTTAGTTAGTGACGTGGCTCGATAGAGAAATGTGGGGGAGGGGAATATTAAAAAAAATGTTATATATTATTTAGCAAAAAAGGTGGAAGATGAAAAAAATGGATTACTGAGATAACATAATTTAATATATTTTTGAAGGTCGGCAGAACTAGAGAAATGATCATATACATAGCGACATTTTTTGGTATTGATTTAAGCTCGTCTAAACGTCAATTACAGTTGAATTCAAATGTAATGGGCGTTTAGACGTACAGTTTCAAGTTTTGGAAATAAGGTATTCTTGAGGAGGTATGGATGTTTTTCAATATTTCTGATTTTAGTTTTTTTATGTATTTTTTCGTGTATTTTGACTTGAAGTTGCCTTTGTGAAGAGCTCATTTTGAACAGTTTCTCTTCTCCTCTCCCATGTCTTTGGATCGAAGTTTTTTTTCCTGTTTTTCTTATTGCTACTGAATTAACAATTTTTTTCAGATGAGCAACAAGGTTAACATAAAGACTGTGTGTTTCTCTTAATTCTGCTGCAAAACGCGCATCAGATGTAGAAAAAATGAATTTGGAAAGAATAAACATAAATAAATTTAAACAATATAATTAAATCATATTAAAGAATTGGTGCTTCTATAATAAAAAGCCGAAAAAAGTTTTTCTTGTCTTTTAGTGTTCGAGAGGTAAATAAGGGGCAGGTAACTCTTCACAACAGCTCTAGCTTTCGAACAATATTTTTCTAACCCTAACCCTAACCCTAACCATAAACCCTAACCCTAAACCCTAACCCTAAACCCTAACCCTAAACCCTAACCCTAACCCTAAACCCTAACCCTTTTATGTCTAATCGACGTTCTCCTTGCACAGTAGCCACATGTGCAACGCCAATTAAAGCCATCAGTTTTGATTACTGGAAAATCGTGTTTAAAATTCGTTGTAAGAGTTACCTGCTCCTTATTTACCTCTCCAACACTAAAAGACAAGAAAAACTTTTTTTCGGCTTTTCATTATAGAAGCACCAAAGAATTTTGTTTGTTTGTGAGACAAAGAAGAGTTACAGAATTTCGCCGATATATGAAAGGAAAAAGATTGAAAGAACAGAAAATAAGTGTGGTTGTAGTCGCTCGACAATATATGAAGATTAAGAAATTGGAAGAATACATGAAAGTTATGGATATGGATTGATTGTTCTTTTGGTCATTAGAATGCACATATATATAAATATATATATATATATATATATATATATATATATATATATATTATATATATATATATAGAGAGAGAGAGACAGACAGACAGAGACAGAGATAGAGAAAGAGAGAGGGAAAGAGAGAGGGAAAGAGAGAGGGAAAGAGAGATTGTATTGATGTTTCATAGATGTTAATCCAATGAAACTCCGCTATTAAAAGAATAGTGCTCAATAACTAGTAGAGCTATATTATAATATAACTTCTTTTATTTATACTAACATTATTGGCTACATATGTGCATACATGTTTCAGCTGCTATTTATTTAGAGATTGCTTAGGCCACGTTTTTACGTAAACCGAGGAAGCTCTATTTCGAAAGAAATAGCATCTGAAACACGTATGCACATATGTAGCCAAAAAATGTTTGTATAGATAAAAAGATTGATACTCACATATATATAAGGTATTTTATTTACAAATTTTAGTGTATCGGAATTTCATCGGTCTTGACATGCAGGTTTTTCTTTTCTTTCTTTTGTAGAAACCATCTTATATTGTCAGATCGAATATTCACACCGTTCAGTAGTCGAATATTCGGTCTGACAATATAAAACATTTTCTACCTCGTATAACGCTGTGTCCTGACCGATCGAACCCCGGTACACCAAACAGACACTGAAATGTATAGTTTTAAATAAAATACTTTGTATTAGCTCTTGTAGAATCTATGATCGAGCACTTTGTGTTTTAGAACTTTTTTATTATATATATATATATAAACAATAGTAAGTTAGATTCCAGTAACCATGTTTTTATTCATATTTTAAAAGAAATCCAGATACTTGACGAACCATTTCATTAACACATGAACAACCATAAAATAAAGTTATACATTGTGAATTTTTCATAAATGCGACTCTCCAGCATAAAAGTCATAAAAACCGTGTCCAAAATTATTAGAAAAATAAAACCAAAAATAATAACACATACATTGTTAAATTATTTATATATGCAGATCCAAACCAGTAACATGAGATTCTGATTACTCTATGGACGCCATATTTTATACAAGCAAAGCTAGAAAAATATACGTATATTTTACTTAAAAATCAGATCGTAATAAAGCCTTCAGAGAATTAAGAGAATTAAAAAAAAGAAATAGTACAATTGTTTTCTTTTAATTTAATTGCATTTTCAAATTTAATTACATTTTAACTTAGAAGTAGTAATGTAATTTTTCGTATATTTTAAGGGTGTTTTTCCTCCTCTTTCTCTTTTTTTTACTCTTTCTATTATTGATTAATTTATTAATTTATTATTTCATTATTTCCATTTTAATATTTCATTTTTTGGGTTTATAAAATTCGTGAATGCTGAAATGTTGCGCTTAAAACCAACGCTGAAAATAAAGAAAAGGTGTGCAGAAATGAATTTGAAATGAAAACGGGATAATAAATGTGAAATTCACACTCACATACCAAATGCAGCAAGGCGGTAGTTCATCATTACAACAATGATGTCCGTGTGAGAAGCGAAGACATCGCCGTCGTGCATTGCAGCCATGCCGACGATATTGGACCCTCCATGGACCCAAGCGAATACAGGAAGCAGATCCTTTTTTGTCACCTGGTTAAAAAGAAGACATTTTTAACAAAATAAAGAAGGAAAATACAAGAGTGATTTAGGAAAAAATATGATCGACGTTGGACGAGTAGATATAGGCATACATAGCGAACGATAGACAGATTGCCGGGCTTTTTGCCGGCAAGGACGATTCGCAGAAATAATTTTTCGTCGAATGGACTTTTCTCGGAAACGGAATATTTGCTAAATGTACACTTCCTTTGAACAGATATCGCATTTTGACTAGGGTAGAACTGTTTGTACACACAGCTATTTATTTTTGAAATTCTAAAGTTAAAAAATACGGTAATACAAAACAGAAAGTTTATTAAACAAATTCATTTATGGGAGTTTAAAATTACAACAAATTTTCAAAATGTCCACCTTCGTTCTGCATGCATAGCTCCATTCTTTTTTGCAAGGAATTTACGACTCTTTGTAGCATATTTGATTGATTATGGTGTTTTACGAAGGAGGCTTTCTACAAGTGTGGGAGATTCATCAAATTTGACCATATGATGACAATAAAAATTCGCTCTTCAATTGTAAATGACATTTCAAATAGCTAAGTGAAGTGACTTATGAATCACCCTGTATATATATATATATATATATATATATATATTGATTTGTATATATATATATTGATTTGTATATATATATATATATATATATATATATATATATATATATATTGATTTGTATATATATATATATATATATATATTGATTTGTATATATATATATATATATATTGATTTGTATATATATATATATATATATTGATTTATATATATATATATATATATATATATATATATATATTGATTTGTATATATATATACTGATTTGTATATATATATATATATATATATTTATATATATACAAATCAATATATATATATATATATATATATATATATATATATACAAATCAATATATATATATATTTATATATATACAAATCAATATATATATATATATATACAAATCAATATATATATATATATTGATTTGTATATATATATATATTGATTTATATATATATATATTGATTTGTATATATATATATATATATATATTTATATATATACAAATCAATATATATATATATATATATATATATTTAATAAACGAGGATATTATAAGTAAGATGACCCCTAGAATAAATGTAGTATTGTGGTGACTGAAATGATTCTAGCCAAAAGTAGGATAGTCATTTGTATTACTTTAGTCAATGATGACGTACGATCCCGATTTTCCCCACACTTGTTATAGCCTTGTGCCTAATTCTAAATGTAAATTTTATATTTTTTGTAAATAAATAATTCAAAGTGTAGTATATGTTCCGATAGTACACTTCACCTCTTTTGTCCTCAGTTGGTGAAGGAGAAATATTTCTAGACTGACTGAATTTCTATTTTTATTTTAATCCAGAGTGCCCTTCTTTTCTGCGCTGGATTTTCCCTACATAAAAAAACCAATTTGTGACTAACTTTGCCCTCGTGGGGGATGGGGAGTAAATAGGAACATTTCTCCCAGCAGATGTTTATCAGAGTAACTTTTCACCGGAAATACTTTCACTGAACATACGCTTCGCCGAACAGACATTTTGTAGAATAGATCTTTGGATTAACAGACATTTAGCAGAATGGATCTTTGGATTAACAAACATTTCGCGCTACGGATCTTTGACTTAACAGACATGGATGTTTTCGCTACAAAAAAACTTTCGCCTAATGAAATTTCTTTGTCATCAAACCTTTTCCTGAATAGACTGTTCTCTATTTTAAAATATATCCTGGAACCATTTGGCATCGACAAAGGTGGTTGCAAATGGTCCGATTGCCTGACGATGTTTCTCTTTTCAAACGACAAGTCGCCAATATGAGATGCGACTTGTGTCGACACTTTTGCGCCATCGTCAATAACGGAATCGGTGGAAACTCTAGACATGTAGCAGCGTCAGCGGAGGACTGCAAGCGATCAAAATACGCAGGTCTTCTCGAAAGATTTTTATTTCAACTGATCGCTGTGAAACTGCCTCATCCCTACACCGGAGACCATAGTGAATTGAATTGGTTTTACGAGCGCCTGTCCCAAAACGCTATTATTCGAAGGAACCGCCTATCAAGCCAGCAGGTTATCCGACGAAACTTCAATGATGTTCTGAACATAGGCTTTTTAAATTTGGCAGATTAAATAAAGTATTTAGAATGGTACGACAACCAAGTAAATTATCATCTCCGCAACATAATATTTGTTTCATGCTCAACCAGAGAGACTGTATTAAACAGATCTTGTTCTAATCTTTGTCCCAACAATGCAAAGACTTGGGGAGGGCGTAGATGAACATGAATCATCTGATGCAATTTATCTATTATATGTGCCTTATATAATTATATGTTCCAATTTACCATACGTTTGCTTTTCGGATACACTATACGCTTTTTCTATCATTGCTTTCATCAATAAATATTGAATTATTGTTTACGTCAATAAACATTGAATTGCAAAAGATGTTCTGAATTCATTTGTGAACTTTTAAATTTTGTCAAATGTTTCGTGTATTTAAATAAAAAACTATAAGTAAGCGTCATGTGCATTTCTGAAAATGTGTTTCATTTTATTTAAAAGTTCGAATTATGTAAATGAATAAGAATAATGAACTTATATCAACAGAGATTTTGTCCGTTTTATCTATCAGTCACAATTTTTCTATCTGTTCTTTCAGAAGAACTGAGTTAAATTTCAAAATATATTTTGTTTTCGCAATTTCAACTTTATCCGGTACTATGACCTTTCCAGTGTTATTAGTCCACGGACAAAAGCAGGTGGCCAAATCATTGAATAAGGTGCTTTCTGATGCTAAATACTTATTAGCGGAATAGTATTTTTATAAGGAAAAATGCTGGCTTGAGAAAAGCGTGTTATTTAGGGGGTGTACCCGATTACATTCAGAGTTACAATTTAAAAGGTTACGACTGTTACACGTGCGGTATTTTCAAAACACGTATGTTTTCAACTTAAAAGAAGGAAGTCAAGTCATTGAATACAAGTTCAAAGCTTGACTGTTTAGAAAATACTGAGCTTATAAAAGTCGGTAGCGATCTGGAAGTCATATCTTCCTACCAAGATGAAACGTGACTTCTTTGACGACATTGTTACATCAGTTCTTGTATATGGAAGTAACATCTGGACTTTTACCAAAAGATTAGAAAAGAAAATTGATGGTGTGTAAACCAGAATGCTAAGAGCAACTTTTAACTGAAGCCTGGAGCCAGCATCCCACGAGAGAGCTGCTAACACCTTCCTCGGATCTCAACCTTTGTACGAGTTAGAAGAACCAGATTTTCTGGACACTGCTGGAGGGCAAAGTATTAAATCGTCAGCGGTGTTCTTTTGTGGATGGCAAAACAGTGATGAGGCTCATGTGGGTACCGTCAAGCAACCAGCAGGAGACTCACAATGCACCTATGAAGACCTACCAAGTGTGATGAAGGATAGAGCGAGATGGCGTGAGTCACGACATGATGATGATGATGATGATGATGATGATGATGATGATGATGATGATGATGATGATGATGATGATGATGATGATGATGATACATTTTCACGCAATGTTACCGATAGCAGTATTTATTTCTTTTGTTTGAAATATTAAGCTTAAATGGACAGTTTATATGACGAACCAAAGAAATTGCGCACAAAAACAAATGCCTACAAAAAGTGAAACGGTATTGCTATTGACAGCTGCACAAAACAACACGGTCAGGACGAACTACATAAAACCAAGACAGACAACACTCTGGAAAACAGCAGAACCCAGGAAAGAAGTAAATGTAGACCTTGTGGACAATGAGACGAAAGAGTAAACCACATCATAAGTGAATGCGGCAAACTCGCCGTTATCCTTTAAAACTGTAACTTTTAATTTAATCGGGCGCCCCCTTCCAAAAAATAAATAACATGGTTTTCTCAAGCCAACACCGTTTTTTATTAAAAATTACATTTTTACTTCATCGTGTCACATGATTTAACTGTTGTTTTTACTGTTATTTAACGATTTGCACCAAAGGTTGGCGAATGATTGGTGCCAATATTTGGTTTAAACTATTTATTGCCATTTTTAAACTTTATTATCTTTTAGTGGTTACCCAGTCTTTGTTATCTCTTCAATATTCCACTGTTTATTACCAAACATATAATCTCTGTGTGTCCTCGTTTATGCAGTGAGCCAAACGACATTACTCCGAAATTACTTGATAGTTCATCTACGAAGCAATTTCGTCTACGAAGCAAAATAACATTTACCTGCGAGACCTAGATATTTAAATATAAACAATCCTCATAAAATTCGTTGAAATCAATCCGATCTGCTTTGATGTACTAATCAAAGTTAACTCCATCTGACAAGTCATCATCACGAGACATCTGCACTGGCTGAGACATGCCCATCATCGTGAAACATGGGAGTTCATGTACGAAGCAATTGCCCCAGTTCCTCAACAGAAAACAAAAAAAATAACTGGCCGATGACGATTAAAGCTGGTCTGGAACCCAACGGAGTTCGTCGTTAGAATAGTGAGTGGCTAGAGGTCACCCAATCGTTGACTTGATCGACCTTCGTTAAGTAGGCAATCGCGAGGATGGATGACGCCGGCTCGACCCACTCAGGTTGAATGCTGTCTCAAAAACAAGTAAGTACAAGTAGTTCTAAAATAACAAAAAAAAACTTACAAAATATCATCTATAGGCATAGAATGACAAATAAATAGAATTACAATAAATAGTAGAATACAAAATAGCCTCCTACTGCTCGTTTATGTATATAGATATATTAATATATATTGAATTTCAATGTTAACATTGAATCCGGTTAGCTCTTTCGCCCGTTTTCTCAACTCTCCTCCAGAATCCAAAAAGGACACTTACCCGCGGGACGTAAATATTTAAATATAGACAATCCTCATCATATTCGTTGAAATCGACCCGATGTGCGTTGACGTATTCCTTATATCTTTGCATGCAAGCGGGCGGATGCTTGTCCGTGACGCGTACCTCTTTCCATGGCTTTGGCTCCACAGGATTCTGAAAAGAGATAAATTGCATAATATATATATATAAACACATCTAATGTAGGAATATATACTGGTCCATGCAATAATTGTCATAAGATATACGTCGATGAAACAACGCGAACTAAGAAAAAGGATTGGTGAACATAAAAGAGAAAAAAATAACAATTTTCTCTAGTGCGTTACAACAACAACACGATCATTCTTTTAACTTTGAGCATGCTAGACTCGTTAATTTCATTTTAAATAAATCTCGACAAAGACTTCTTGAATCAGCAGTCATTATAAACTCTAACTCAATTAAACAACGTAATGGCTTCTACAATTTATCTGCTTTAATCAGCAAACGTATTTGATCCGAACAGAACTTGGATTTAGATCAAGGCTGGCTATTTTAAACTACACTCCCATCGTAACTTTGCACATAATATCGATAATAAAATAAATCAAAATCAAAAACCAAATAAAAATAAATAAATGAAAACACCAATTTCATTTAATAAACATATCACACATTTAAGACTCGAACAGCTATGTTTTGTTCGAAAAAAAATAACAAAACCATTCCACATTTTCTGAATTCTGACAACTATATTTATGTTAAAAAAAACTCATTGTATTTTATTAACGAAAGACACATATTAAATTCTGACAGCTATATTTCGTTCCAAAAACGATAAAGAACATTATTTTCACGTCACAAACGGACAACTTTTTAATTATTTGTACTAGTGTGTTATTTCTTCAAATCAATAATCCCGAGAAAGTTTTGAAATAAAGACGAAACATCGATGAATATATAAATAATTTTGATTTTTCATTTTTCATATTATATATATATATATATATCATCGAGCTTATTGTTTTGTATTTCATGGGTGAACTTTATGATCATGATTTTTTTCTCCATGCGCTCATGAATTTGTAACCCTCAATATCTAAATGAAAAATTAAAATACATTAATAATTCACATAAAACACTACAATACCCCACATATTTCGCATTAAATGCAAATAAAAAATACTACAATTTTTCCAGAAGCAATAAACAAAAATAATTTACATCGAACACTTCTTTTAAAAACAGATATTTTTGTTACGATCCCACGCCAATAATACAATAATTTACAACACTAAAATACAAAACATTTTCCCAAAACATCCTTATCTAAAGCAGGAATATATACTGTCCCATACAGTAATGGCAATCAAATATATATTGATGAAACTCAACTCGAACTTAAAAAAAGGTTTGATGAATATAAAAGAGTCATAAAAATAACAATTCTGTAAATGCAATATTCTCTCATATATTACAACATGATTATTCTTTTAACTTTACACAAACTAGACTCATTAAATTCATTTTAAATAAATCTCGTCGAAGACTCATTGAATCAGCATTCCTTATAAAATATGACACAATTAAACAACGTGATGGCTTCTACAATTGATATCTTTTTATCAGCAAAATGATACTCTAGATTAAAAAATAAATTAGGTTTAGATTATGCATACAATTGATATAAAATAATTCCATTTCATATACGCACAACATGTTTTGGATTATAACGTATGCGTATTTTTTCACATCAGTTATCCGTTATTGTACTAAATTTTTTTTTGTTTTTAAAAAATGATTGGTATAATGAATAGAATATTGGTATTTGGAATGTAGCAAAATGTTGTTTATTTTTATATGCTCTTTTGTTATATAACATTTATCGAGCTTTAAATTTGAAAATGTTCGTATATATAAAGAATAGAAAGTATATACAAAATATATATTTTAACCACTTATATATATATATATATATATATATATATATATATATATATATATATATATATATATATAGTGTAGAAAGCAAATAACAAAAACAAGTCACTTACAGATAGCTACGTTTTGTTTACCGGTTTCATTAGACATTTGTAGAAGAATGACAGATATATGTTGTTAAATATATATGAATATGTATTTTTTCTTTCCCACGCGTGATTAGAAATTTTCACCAACTCCTGTCGGCTTTTTCAACCAAATGTGAGATCATGAAAACTAGTAGAGAAATGCCGTTATTTTTAAAACACCTGCAAGAAAAACGTTGCATTGTTTAAACATTGGTCTCAACCGTTTATGTTTTCTTCTTTTTTCTTCTTCCGTGGATTGTTTTCATCCACCCCCCCCCACACACACACACCCACACACACACACACACACACACATATATATATATATATATATATATATATATATATATATATATATATATATAAATGATTTCCAAAATGTCTTGGAAACGATCATACGTCTAATGATAGTTTTGAATTTTAAAACAATGTTTAAATTATTGTTCTCAACTAACTTTGCTGTATGTGCTCTCTGCTCATCTCGGCATTGTTTCCAGTCGTCTTGTATTACTACTTGCCATTGGAATCAAGCAATGCCGACTCAGGAGAGCGGTTGTTGGAGATTGCGCAACCCTTGCAATTACAAATTCACGCGCGGGCAGCCCCTGGCGGGGCACTCATACGTCGAAATCGACGGGAAAGTCCATCATATATATATATATATAATATATATATATATATATATGAAGTTGTTATAAGAAGCCCCTTTAAGTAAAATTTTACTAGGACACTTTAGAGAGATTAAAAAATAGACATTCATTTAATGCTTCAGTGCGATACCCCGCTCACAGATTCAATGTGCCTCTGTTAACCGGGTTCGCACCTCGTGACCGTCTGAGATTGTTATTTCCCTACACTGAGGAGAGCCGAAAGCTCGAAACGACGTCGTATGTAGGTAGAATATTAAAATATAATTTAATAATACATATATATATATATATATATATATATATATATATATGTAACATTACGTATGTGTATATTTTTGTATATTTGTATGTACAGGATTTTTGTATCATCATAGATTTTTGGTATACAGATGTTAGGCGTAAGGTAGTCGTAATGTTGGCTATGTTAAGTTTAATTTAGTTTCATGCAAAGGGGGTAACACAATGGTTGGATCTTTTCGTTAAATATAAAATATTTCTGACTTTTTTAAATGTTAACAATGTCATTAATTAATAAACATTCTCAGACTTTTAGTTTTCTTGGGGTATTTTAAAGGGGCACAAACTCACATTTTAAGACTCAAATATTTCAATTTTGCATTGACTTTGATCCATAGTCATTAGAAACCACTTAAGCAAGATTCCCTGAATTTGAATGTTTCCTTAAGACCTCTTAAGCTTAGGATTTAAATTTTAATCGCATTCATGTAATAGATTTTTATCTAAATTAGAATAAGGATTCAAGACATAATGTTTAGTATCATTATATCTTTATGTTAATCTTCATAAAATGACATAAAAGTCGTGCAAAACTGTCACGTTCGGTGAATTAATTTTTCACGTCCTCTGACAATTATTGGTCTAGTATATATGCATGTAGAGTTTTAGAAGATGTGATTTATATATATATATATATATATATATATATATATATATCACTTCTAAAATTGCTTTGTAATAAAGAGTGTAGTATACTGTAATTCTTGCTGCTTTGTTTAACTTTAAACTTTAGAGGCTATACTTTGTGCTGATGAAAGGACTTGGTATCAATAAAGGTCAACTTCGGCTCGGAAACGATCGTACACTAAACAATTGTTGATGTTGAATTCTTGGAACGGATATAAATGAATAGGTTTTAAATTTGTTTATCTCTGAACTATATATATATATATATATCAAGAGATTACCTTTTGTATATACTACTGATTTTGGGAGTGTTTACACTGATGCAATGAGAAGTAATAGATTTTAACAAAACCAGATAACCGTCTCCCTTTTTTAGAAGTATTTCTTCTTTTATTCACTCTGACCCTCTATTGTATTATGTTATATGTAGTTATGTGTAGTTATATATATATATATATATATATATATATATATATAAATACAGGCTCAACTTCACCCCTAAGAACAGCAGACTCCCCAACTTTTATCACCTTATCAAGACACACAAAACTAGCAACCACACACAGATCAGACCCGTGGCCTTCAGTACTGAAGGACCCCTTTATAAGATCCTCTGGCTCCCCTCACAGTTACTCAAACCTCTACACCCTACATTTCCTGCATATGTCAGCAGCTCTGACCAAGTGTTAAATAGATTGAACTTACTTCAACCCCAACAGCTACGCCTCAACAATTACATTTTTAGCCTTGACGTTGTCTCCCTTTACACTTCTATACCTGCACACCCTGCTATAAACCTCACAACCGACTACATCTCCTCTAATAACCTCGACTATTTCGGGATTACCCCGACAGATATACACCAACTCCTACATATCATCATCAACAATACCTATTTCACATTCCAGAAAAACACAAACAAACAAGTCTCTGGCTTACCCATGCGCTCCAGTTTTTTGGCCTCTAGCCATTTCTTACATGGATCGACTTGAGCAACAAGCTCTAAGCACCTGCCACTCCTACATATTCTTCACGAGATACATTTACGATATTCTTATCCTCACATCTTCTCGTGATTAAGCCACCACTATTTTCAACACATTCAATAATACTGACCCCAACCTACAATTCACTATCGAACACACCAACACCTCAGGCTCACTCACACTCCTAGACTTCAATCTTAGTATTTCTGAGGATTGATCAATACACTCTACCTTTTACAGAAAAACCGCCTGCATAAAACTCTTCGTCCCCTTTAAGTTCTCCTCACCACTTAAAGCAACATTAAGTTATGCACACACAGAGATCACTCATATACAAAGTAAATGCTCCTCTACTACTGATAAAACTACATACACTAAGGCCTTCCACCAGACACTCTAAACCAACAGCTTCCCCCTCCTACCTTAACCAGCCTCAGTAACACCAAAAATGCAGACATAACCCCTTACCAACACGTGCTTCCTAAAACTCCCTTTCGTTAGCGATAGCATTACCTCCGCGTTCTGCAAAGCTATACGTAGCGAGAACCTTGATATTCAACTCACCCACACAGGCACTACCCTTCGACAACACCTAACTAAAAAACACAGTAACCACACCTCTGAACCCTGCTCCCTAGCCAATTGCTCCATTTCCAACTCTGTGCTCTGCCTTCGCACTCATACAGTTTACGGACTACAATGTGTTAAGTGCCAGAATTTCTACATCGGTAGGACTGTCAGGCCTCTACACCCACACATCAAAGAACACTTATACACTCGCATTTCTTCTTTCTATAAACACATCTTATCATCTGTAACCCCACTCCTCTTCCTAGATCATTCCAAATCTACTCACCTTGGACCATGCTTTATACTCCTTGCTCCTTTGTCTCTACCCGATTCCAATGATCTTAACCATCTCTCCACCTAACCCATATAGAAATTGCCTATTAATGCTAATTCCTAAGTGTCTTCCTTAATCACTACCTGACTCTAGATCCGAACCTATATTTAAAATTGCAACATTAAATATATATATTAAATATTTTAAACAAATAAAGTAAAAGTAAATAATAAATTATATAAAATACAAATAATAATAATAATGAAAAGACAACAAAACAAATTAAATTAAATCAAAATATTAACATTTAAGATTAACTCAATTAATTAATCTTAGTAATTTTAACGATTGCATTTTCTGAATATATATCTATATATATATATATATCTATATATATATATATATATATATATATATATATATGTGTGTGTGTGTATATGTGTGTATATATGTGTATATATGTATAGTGTGAAAAACACGTTAAAGTTGATGTATCCTTTTTTTTGTACTAATTATATATTTGGTAAATAATTCAAAGGTGTTGGTTATTTAAGTATATCTATATGCATATTTATTTACGGAAAATATGAATATTAGTGCTGGCCCCGTTTTTCTCTACTAAAAATGTTTGGGCGAATAATACACAAGTTTTGGTTATTTTTGTTGACTTGTAATGGTGATATTCCTTTATAAATGAACATCTTTCGTTTCGGAAACAATTGTACGCAGAAACTTTTGTTGATGTTGAATTCTTGGAACTGATGTATTCAAAAATGAATAGTTTATAGATTTCGTTTATTTCTGAATTGCCTTAGAAGACTTCCAACCTTAAGATTATAAGATGTTTTAAAAAATAAAAATAAAACCATTAGTCGCAAACCCTATGTTAGAAAATGTCCTCTGTTTTATAAGTTAATCAATTTCTTGTAATCGCTGTATTAGTTTGCTCCTTCATACATAACTATAATCTTAATATGTTTGTAGGGGTCATTAGTAGTTTACCATGATAAACTGTGTTGGTGATTTTTAAAAAACAGATTTTTTTCTCATAGTTCCGAGCAGTGTTGATAAGACTCCACCTGTCTCAAAACAAAAACGTCAAAGGCGTTTGCATTAGATTGATAATTACCTAAAATATTTTGCTATTAAAATATAATTTTTCTTACCTGTGTTGTTCGTCCTTTCTCTGTGCTTCCGACAGGTGTATTACTTATTCATTTCTAAATTGCCTTCTAAATTTTATGAGATGAATAATTAAAATATAGACATTTTCTTAGCCGATGAGATCGTAGTTTTGATAGCTAACGATCGAAACATATCTATGGAAGTCTCACTGTTGTACATATTAGTATAAATAAAAAATATTAATATCAATACATATTAATATGTACATACATACATACATACATACATACATATTATAAGTGCATTCCAACGACCAAAGGCACAATCAATACATACGTTTCATTTTTTCATTTATTTTCTTAGTCTTCATATTTCATCGAACGACCAAAACCATAAGTTTCTTCTGTTCTTCTCATCTTTTTTACCTTCATATGTAAGCGAATACCAATAATTTCTCCTTGCTTTACAGGCAAACAAAATTCTCGTAATATGTTTATATTGTATTTTTTATTTTTTCCCAAAATTAATACTCTCTATACACCATGCACGCGTTTTGCAGTCTTTTATCTCAGCTATGCAGCTCACCAGGGAAAAAGTTGCAATAGGAAACCTCTCAATCTAAATACATACAAGAAAGGATAGAAAAAGTCCAAAATGAGCTCCAGACAGCAATCTTAAACACATGGAAAATATATATACATGAAGAAAAAAATTAACTTGAGAAATGGTGACCCCCCAAAGGAAGAACTTATCAGTAAAACTTGAAACAATATGTCTGACCAACTTTAACAATCGAATTCCATATATTATAAAATACATTATATATATATATATATATATATATATATATATACTATTACCGGTAGTTATATTTCATTAAATTCTAGCTGTAACACCCATCAATGTTGACTATTAGATTGCAGCTCTAATCTCAAACAGTACACACCTTACATCGCTTCAAAACGTTTCAAAACAGAGTATGAATCCTTTTTAGTATATGAACAACTCTTGCCTTTTATATTGGAGTTTTTAATTATTCTGATGGAGGGTACTCCTCTCCTTAAAAAGAGAAAAACACGTTACACTCTTCTCTAGTCACTGTCCTTATTTTGGCTATGATAATCCTCTTAATTTCCGGGATAGTCTGCGGATTATTTGGATAGACATTATCTCTGAGATAACCTTACAGATAAAATTATGGTGTGTGTGGAGGGAGTAATACCCGGTCAGTGTGAAGCCCATTCAGGATCACATTTACTACTGATGAGACGATTCCAAAAGTGTCTCACAGCAATTCCAACAACTCATTTGAAATATGGGGAGTTGCGCTATCCTGTTTAAACCACTGTTCATCCCTCACACCACTTTAATCCTAGCCCCTTCGTTTACGCAAAACTTATTAACAGCTACTCAGTACTGATCATTTCGAGCATATCCTTGAACAGCGATAAAACAAAGACTGTTGAACATTCATTAATAAAACTTGGTAGACAAGTCAAACTTAAGTTAATTTGGGCATACATGGTTGGATTGTTGAAAGGATTGCAGATTTTATTGAGGAGTCCATGAATGGCATTTTGGGACGACTCTGTATGTCTTTTAATAGCATGGCTAAAGTTGTTTTTCTTTACAATATAATCAAAATTCTTGAAATAATTCAAAGTACTTCTGTTCCGCTTAGAGTCATCTGAAGGGTATTCAAAAAAAGAAAATTCGATCAATTATGCAACGCTTTAACGAAATTACCTCATGCATTCTAATAAAATGGGTTCGTGCGATTGCATAAAATTGTGCATTTGATCAGCACTTAATGTTCAAAGTATCAAGTAAATTGGGTTTTTTTTCTTGTGAATGAAAGGAATCTCAACATATGTGGCACAAAGCAATGAGAGGCGCTCCTTTTTGCGTGATCTTGTACCAAACCTTGGGTTGATGGAGATAACACAATTCTTTTTAACAAAAAATATTCATACTCGATTTAAAAATCCTTCGCTGTGGCATAGTAAGCTGTCAATCGCGGGGAAAGAGTCAGCCTTGTCAAAATATCCCAGGTCATTTACTACTAGAAATATAAAGGTCAACTCATCTGCAGACTGACAGCTAATGATGACGGCACAAAATATAACTGAGAGATCTGTCTAATTTTAAGTGGGCCAACCTGTGTATTGTTAATGGCCATAATATGTATACATAATTGTATAATGTTTTGGGCATTGGCTTTGTTTCTGTCGGACTGCTGTTCCTAGGAGGCCCACCTTCCCATCTGTCGGACTGCTGTTCATAGGAGGCCCACCCTCCCAGGATTTACCTTCTCTCTGAGTAAGGGGTTAGTTTATTGCTAATCGCCTGAAGCGCCTCTACCGGGGAAATACCGACAGGGATTTCTCAGGCAATTTTTGTAGACTAAGGTGTGCTTATCATAGTGCGCTGGCGTCTCACAACCACATCTGACCGTGTGTCTAACCTCCTGGATGTAAATAATATATTGTTAATGGATCATTGCGTTTTTGTGCTAAAAGTTATAAATGTATTTTTTTATTATTTGAATAAGAAGTATATACCATTTTCGGAAAAATGTTATTGGATGGAACGTTGAAATAATAAGTAGAAATAAAACAGTCTATATAATGCCACACAACAATAAACCTGCCTCAAAGAAATTTAAATGCACCAATTCTTTCTCTCTTTAGAAAAGTAAAAGACATTTTTATGTTCTTATAATAGTGTGCGTTACTTCACTTACGAGAGAGCTCAATTCACAAGTTCAGTAACAAGTGTGTCTATGTTCAGCCGCAGATTGCTGTTTCTCCGTATCACGGCTCATCAAATTAAAGTTATGTTTAGCATTAAACACCTGTGTAATGCCGAATGGGTCAGTTATATATATATACATACATACATATATATATATATATATATATATATATATATATATATATATATATATATATATATATATATATATATATATATATATATATATATATATATATATATATAAGCAGACATTGTTAAACATAACAGAATTCATTCTGCTTGATTATACCTTTTTAATTTTTCAACTTTTCTAATGTTTTTTTTTGTGTCAAGATCAAAAGAATTAATATGCCCCATATGTATCACAAACGTTTTGGATTTTTCGTCGAATCATCTTCAGGTGACAAAAACAAATGAACAAAAAGACTGGAGATAAGAGAATTAAAAAACGCAACCGAAAACGCGCATGTGAAGTCAGTTAAACGTCAAAAGAAAAAGTCAATGAAGTTCCAGGAAAACACATTAACAATTTAAATTGCAGGACACCAAAATTAGCGTCATAAGATGAATTGTATTACGTTAGCATTTTAAAATGTCGTGACTGGTTTCATACGTAATGTTCAATATATATATATATATATATATATATATATATATATATATATTAGTACTTCGTGTATCCACATAAAATATTATAAGGAGATATAATTTTGTATGTATCAGTTTTCAGTATTTACTTCAACAGTGCTCGATACGTAAGTAGAGCTAGGTAGTAAGCAATGAAAATATATATGGCAATCAAGCCATATATATTTTCATTGCTTACTATATATATATATATATATATATATATATATATATATATATATATATATATATATATTAGATAGAGATAGAGAGAGAGAGAGTGAACCCCCGCTATTCGCGGGCGAACCATTCGCGGTTGCACAAATTCGCGGATTTTCAGCATAAGCATTGACTTAACATTTTCTTCATAAATTCGGTAAAACTTACAAATATGATAATCATTTAAGTCCAAGGACAATATCATAAAAACGCAATTGAAATCCTTAATTATTCCGTAGGATTCATATTAAAAGCATTGGTATTCCAAATTATTGCGAACTCTATACGAAACTGAAATATTAAAATAAAATCAACCAACTTGCGAGCAGAAAGGTCTAATTTACGCTACTTTGTTTGTTGTCATGCAAAAAAAACACACATGCTAATATACAAAAACCTGATTTTTAGTGAACTTTGATGTATCAAAAACTGTTCGCTGGTGTGTATAAACGTAACCTTTGCGAATAGCGGGGCCTACTATGTATATATATATATATATTAATTAATTAAGTTCAAATATTAACTAAATGAACAAAACCATTACTTTTCAAAAGTGCTCAATATATATTAAAGCTTTTATATTAAAATAAACATAGTTTGAGTATCCGACAATCGTTTCAGAACCTTCTAGGTTCCTCTTCAGGAATGTGTATTGGCGGGTATAATCTTAGCTCACCAGTACATCCCTGAGGAGGAATCTAGAAGGTTCTGAAACGATTGTCGGATACTCAAACTATGTTTATTTTAATATATATATATATATATATATATATATATATATATATATATATATATATATATGTGTGTGTGTGTGTGTGTGTTTGTGTGTGTGTGTGTGTATGTATTACAGAAGATCACAACATCGGTACAGTTGGTTTCAAATAAAAATGGACCTATAATAGGCATTTTTACTGGACACTCTTCAGCCTCTGTTTATGTCTCTCCCTCCTGGAAAATGGCGACTCGCGCGTTGTTTGACTCTTTGCCGATATTTTCATCCTCTGCTTTATTTTTCATAATTTTTACCAATTCGGCATTAGTACCTGCAAATTTTGTCTATATTTGCGTTACGGGCTAGTAAAAATGTGTTTTTTCTTTGATCTGTGATCTAGTTCTGATCTTCTGTAATACATATATAAATAAATATTACGCTCTTATTTTTTAATTTTCTTTATAATCGAACACTATGCTGGGGTTTTATCTCACTAACATTATATATATATATATATATATATATATATATATATATATATCGTCACCCTGAATGTGTCCTTTTCGTATTTGTTTGTTTTGGGGTGCCTGCCATCTAATTGGTCCTTTTGTTTCCTTAAGTTACGAATGCAACTAAAGTTAGAGGATACAGAATTAAATTATTTCTGTACAAACACGACAAAGTTAAAAACTTTTATCACGGATGCATTGCTTATCTGTTGTATTTTATATAGAGATTCTGTCCATCTGTGCGTCCGTCACAATTTTTCTAACACGTAATAAATACATTGCGAGAGTTATCTCATTTCGAAATATCATATTCTTCTGTCTGACGTTCTACGAACTAACCTATTTAGACTTTCTTATAGAACTTAAAACATTAAAACAAAATAACTATAGCTTTGGCGTGACGTCATAGATTTATGATTTACGTCATGTTTCAAAACATGAATTCAAGCATAAGCCATAGTAGAAAAAAATGAATGGGTAAACATTATCATTAACGTTGGAAATATTTTACTTGTCAAGAACAAATTATTTGGCTTTAACAACGTATTGTATGTAGTTCTTTCAAAATTATATCGATCTTCCAGCCTAGCAAAAGATATACGACCGGAAGGAGCGTATAGTTTCTAGTATTTATAAAAATATAAGTTGGTCTGTGTTAAAACAACACATGGATATAAATTTTGCTGTTATGGTAGAGCACCGATCTACTGTAATTAAATAATTTAAATAAAAATATCCTAGATGTGTTGTTGATTTTAAACGTGCCAATTGCAAAGTATGTGTTAAACTAATAAGTTTCTTCCCATTTACTTAGCATACAATTATTTTATGAGCCGTGGTCAATTTTACTGTTTACTTATCCATTTCTGTTAAGGTCAAGGTATAAAAACACAACCGATGGCGTTGATGCCAACAAGTACGTATAAATAGTCACCCACTCCTGGCTGAGACGGTTTACTTACTTTCCTTTTTATTTTATTAGCTGACAACTCAACGTTACCCGGGAGTAAAAGAAAAAAAAAACTGACTTGTGTATGAATAAACGGAAATTAATTTTGGTGACTTAAATTATTTCGTGAAATAGGAACTTTGACAAAGTTTGGTTTTATATTTTACGCTTATCGGTTAATAGTAAACAACAAATTATAGTTCACCATTTGCAATCCTCTCATAACATTCTTCATCTTTCTATTGAACATTTATCCATCTTGTCAACGCTTATCCTCTAGTGGCTTTTGGCCTTGATAATTCGTGGCTCATTAGTAAAAAAAAACATGTAGAGGCAAGAAACAAGCACAGACACATGTTTGAAGTTGCATAATTTAATTACTAATACTAGCAAATATATGCTCCCTCCGGTCGCATATTTTTGCTAGTTGGAAGCATAACAGATACTTCACTACCTCCACACCTCTCAAAAAAGAAGGAGGTAATGCTTGAGAGGATGGTATTATGACAAAAGAACAGATATTACACTACCTCCACACCTCTCAAAAAAGAGGGAGTTAATGCTTGGACGATGGTATCATGACAACAAAACATACTACACTACCTCCACGCCTCTCAAAAAAGAAGAAGGTAATGCCTGGGACGATGGTATCATGACAACAGAACAGATACTACACTACCTCCACACCTCTCTAAAAAGGAGAAGGTAATGCCTGGGAGGATGGTATCATGACAACAGAACAGATACTACACTTACTCAACACCTCTCAAAAAGGGAGAACTAATGCCTGGGAGGATGGTATCATGACAACAGATCAGATACTACACTACCCCCACACCTCAAAAGAGGAGGGAGTAATGCCTGGGAGAATGGTATAAAATCTGGGGGTAATGGTCCGGTGAGTGTGAAGTACATTCATGATTACACCACTTACTGATGAGACGATCACCATGTGTCTCCGCATTCCATTAAACGTCGATAAAACAAAGACTGTTGGGCAATATTTACTGAAGAAGTGTGGACAAATCAGTCATAGACTGAAGTTTATTTGTACTAAACATTTGCATTACAGAAACGATTTTGGAGGTAGGGTCACCCGGAATGTATATATTTTTAATATATATGTTTGATTGAGATAGAATATGAAACTTATTAACCGATAATTATGAATTTTTGTTCTGTGTAGGGGGGGGGGGTAATGTGAGCTATATTTAATTTAATGTGAAAGCAGAAGGCCATCCTTGAAAAGAAATGTTTCCTATAGATTAAAACACCATTGGACATATTCTTTATCTAATTTGGTAGAAGACATATAATGAAGTGCAATATTTTATTAACGTTTTAGAGGAGCGAAGGAGGTAGAACGACTCCCCATCCCTAAAAAATATCGGTTCCCATGAATTCAGAATCTACTGATGAGACTTTTACGAAAGTCTTAATATAGATAAAGTGTTACGTTTGTAATAGTGTAATAGACTATGTTTGATTTATTTTTAGGGGAGCAAAGGAGACTAAAAAAAATACGTGCATCGTTTCAAAAACTACTGGTCATATTTTTATAAAACTTAGAACGTTGACTTAGACTAAGTAGCTAACCCTAACCTTAACCTTACCCTACCCCTAACGCCCCTTTTTGAAAGTAAATGTGCGCATAAAGGTTACTTCTTAGTTCTAATATATTGCTGCAAATGATGTTATTTATTTCCAACCTGAGGAAATCCGGGTAAACATGTTATTTCACTATGACATTGAAATTGTAATATAAATCTGCATATTTTCATATAAAGAAAATTAAAATAATTACTTTTTTTGTGTAGATTCTAAAAGACGTAATTATCTCTATTAATTTTGCCTGGTCCTAATATCTAGGCCCATTGTTTACATGGAAAATTTATCGGAGCCACGCAGAGTATTTGTTGCTATAACACATCCCCAGAGCACGGAGAGAAAGTAAAAATCAACAAAACTGTTGTTTCATTCAAAATAAATTGCTTAAAGAAAGATCCAAGCTACAAAAGAAACATTTTGGGTAATCAAAATAGGATTTAATCATTAAAATCTTGGAGAGAATAAAAAGAAGTAAAGAACACGAGAAAAAAAAGAAATAGTGACAGTAGCTGCATACATGGGTGAAAGGGTGGTAGAGGAAGAGTCAAAGGGGGGGGGGAGAAGCCACTGAGAAAGGAGAAAGAAATAGGGGAAAAGAAGAAAGCAGAGGTAATCAGAATTGGAACCAAAAGAGACGCTAGAAGAAACACACGTGGAAAGAATTAAATCTTTTTCTAACTGAGCAGCGCAGAAGTGTTTGTTTACCTCGACATTTAATTCGAACGACGGGGGTTTTATAAATTCTATTGGTTTATAAAATGCACTGAGTGACGACATATACATTTTAAAATAAATATCTTGCACGCATAAAGATATAATCGGCTAAGTAAAAGCCAGGATTATATTACTATGTGAGGTTAAGCAAATTTGAGTAATTATTTCTGTATTGAATTGTCGCACACGCATTTTCTTCCGTGAAAATATAAGAAATGAAAGCAGAAAATAATAAACATATCTGCTTATTACGTTTAGTATTTTGACTTGTGTTTATATTGAATAAAAACGATGTATATGTGATTCTGTCTCTCTCAACAATTATTCCGATCTCCCAAGAACTTTAATTTAGTTGTTGTTATTGCGTATATGTTCGATTTTCCTTTGTTTTTAGTGTAAATAACTGTTACTAATGTTTTGCTCTACATTTGTACATTGTTTTTTATGTTGCATTTTCTGAGTTTCCGAAGGTATTTTTAAAAGACATCTGATGTTCGTTTTATTTTAAATGTTATTTGTGTCTTGCAAAAGAACGGCTATTATTTTTCTCCATAACCCTATGGAGATTAGATGATCGATGATCGGCAGCTTGTGACATAGGTTACGCCATTGCCCGGCTATGTTATTGTGACAATAGACAGACAAATATACATGCTTAGCAGTCTCTTCTTACACACACACACACACAGACACACACACACATATATATATATATATATATATATATATATATATATATATATATATATATATATATAATTCATAATATTTTTAATATCCGCATACATGATTCATCTTAATCAAGACTCATCAGTATGGATACGTATAACTGTACCAGCAGCCGCAGGATCCAAACTTCGGGCTGAAGTCACCTTTAACTTCTATCCGACATTGCAGCTGGAAAAAAACTTTTCAAGGATTGGTCAATAATTATTTAGCTACTGTTAGGATTCATTGTAATACTGTTTAGAAAACGCAACGTGTGTTTAATGAATCGTTTACAATCAGTTGTTTCCAATAAGTACTGTGTTTAGGATAAGAGTGCACTGTTGATATGTTCTTTTTTGCGATGGATCTTCTGATATTGCGGATGAAATTTCAATAAGCGGTTCTTTTTTGTGGAGTTTGTAGACAACTCATCCATTCATTCATTAATTAGTATAGTAAATGTAAGTTACCGCTTGTTTCTCTAAACACTAAATACATGCTAAAATATAATTAAGTTATCCATACGGATAATATAGAAGTAAAGGGGTTCTTATTTTCAGTTATGCAAAAAGAATTTCTTAATAGATATATAGCATTTATGAATTTTTGAATGAAATCAAAGCAAAAAAATACTGGTAGTAGTTGTGACCCAGCGGGTCACGATTACTTTAGTAATTATTTATTTAAAGGCTTAAACACATGGTTATTTGTGAATATATAAATGTAACAGCATTGTCTAGAAATTAAAAAAGTCAAGATGAAAAAGAAAAAATATATATGTTTTTATTTTTTATTTTGATTTTAATAAAAAATATCTGCATCTGGTTTTTATGAAGGCATTTTGCCTCTTTCTTTATGTTTAAAATTTTAAAGATGCTTAAAAAATGATGTTCCCCAAATTTTTTTATATATATATATATATATATATATATATATATATATATATATATATATATATATATATATATATATATATATATTATAGTAATCCCGGTAAAATTATTTCGAGCTATTTACTTGTACTAAAAGGTTTTATTAATTATTTTAGCAATGTTCAGTATGGCTTTCGTCGTTTTCGTTCAACTGCTGATCTTATAACAGAGTTCTCCAGGTTCAATTACAAAGCCACCATTTTTCTCATGCATATTGTTGCCACAACTGAGCTAGATCATCGACCACTAGTCTCTCTCTATTAGACACGGTCCAAAACAGAGTGTCCAATCTAATAGGTCCCACACTGTTAACTAAGCTCAACCCCTGTCTCATCGCCGCAATGTTGCACCCGTATGCTTGTTTTACAAGTACTTCAATGGAATGTGCTCCGATGAACTCGCTGCCCTGGTGCCCCCTCGATGTAAATACTCCCGAGCAAACCGATAAGCAGCAAAACCCTACCCCTTCACTGTAGAGGTCCCCTGACTCCAGAAAGCTGTCCGTCCAATAGCTTCTTCACTCTAACTATTAGCCTTTGGAATTCTCTCTTTGCTTTCCTAACTATACAAACATGCAGAACTTGAAATGTAATGTGAACAGAAATCTCTTTGCTGAACTCCCTACTTACGATGTCCCTCTAGGTATGGTATCTAATTCACAGTAGCCTCTTTACGTGTCAGTGGCAATGTGCTTTATTTGGGGCTGAATAAACGTAAATTGATTGATGTGGGGTGTCCCTATGAAGAGGTAAAACCCTATATATGAAGTAGACAGTTGATTGATTCAAATTAAGTTTGTAAAAATTTAGTATAATTTCAAAAACGAACAAGGCAACTGCAGATTTTAGTTGAGTGATTAACTACAATTGTGAAAATGACGAAGTCGGAATTCAGGGTTAGAGGTGGTTGCATATCACAAGTAATGCTCATACACAGCTCGTCTGGACTGGGCTGGGCTGGGCTGGGCTTGGTTGGGCTACGGTGACAGTGAGAAACGGTAAGGAGTTGGTGTCATCAGAGATATACAGATAAATGTAACAAACATTTTGAGACGTTTGTTTTTGTTGTAGGGTCGAAGGTCATAAGAATTAAAACAAAGTCGATATAATATAAATCCAATTCCTCTTTCGATGTGGACTGGATCGAGATGTGCAGACGTTTGACTTTGTCAGCTGATCTATTTAGATCAGCTGACAAAGTTAACCAGCAAAGTACAAAACTAATTCAAGAGCCGTCCTTCAGACCACAGAAGAAATACATTGCGGAATTTGTTTCATTTCGATATCGGAATATTTTAACTTCTTTTAGAAATGGAAAATATTGCATTAATACTAAATAATAAATTCTCAACAAATGAAGCGGAAATTGAAACCAAAACCGTTAGATCTTCAGTTTGGTGTTCTACGAACTGACCTAATTAGATTTTCTTATAAATAGATCTTAAAACATTACCGTAACAAAATAACTATAGCTTTGACGTGACGTATGATTTACAGCATGTTTCAAAACGTATATCTATAAATATATATAGTGCGTTAATATATAGTTTTTAAATAAATAATTTGTATGAATATTATATAATTCCTGGATTTATATATATTTATTATATAATGAGTGGATCTACCAGCCTTGCGAAAATATTCGACCTCTGGAGGGAACATATTTTTGCTAGTCTCTATATATAGAAGACGAAATTTGTATGTCTGTTTCTCTGTGTTGAAATAAAAGCAGTTTTTCTTTTAATAAGAGTGTTGTTTTTCAATGACCATATTTTATTTCAGTTCACCTCGGAACCAGAAACAATAGGATTAGATGGGTATACTCCCATGCCTGTGAATAACCCATAAAAGTATGAGACCCCCTCCCCCATAGATACGTCCACACATTTTTAGAAGAGGCTCTGTCTGTCAGGATTAAAACAGATAGAATGGAGAACGAAAAATTATAATTGTGGAATTACGGAAAAGCTACGATTAGGAATGAGGTGAGCGGAACTGATGGTGAAACTAAATATTAACTGAATCTACTGAGCGTCAGTACCATATTGGCTTGAGGCACAACTCAATATTAACCTTAACTTTCAATCTGTGGGTATAGCTGGGGAGATATTTGCACAACTAAGTGGTAAAACAGCTACACCAGAAGCTCTCCCGAGATTAGCCTTAAACCCGAATCGCTTCCCTCCAAACTAATCATAAACCAATATAAAAAAAGAACAGTTGAATTTCTAGCGTCGACTCTTATAAAAACAGATAGACTTCATCTTGGAATGATTTTTTTTCCTACAAGTTTTATCAACGTTTAATGGATAAAATAATCAATACTATATTATAAGTGTTTTATTTCATACGTTCTTTGTGTCCAACGACTAAAATCGTTCGATAACCAGCTGCCCACTGTGATCTAAAACATGACATCTTGCGGAAGAAGGCGCATCGTATTAATCGCCGACCAGAAAAAAAGAATAGACATGAACAACAGCAAAAATATGTTAGAATATGTTAGAATAATACATTTATTATGTGTATAGCAGATACAAACATATACACTGCCCCACAAAGGAGAAGGAAATAATTACCAGGAGTATGGTATCGTAACGAACGAACATAGAGTGCACTAGCCTCCAAAGTAGGAGGTAATGCCTGGGAGGCTGGTCTTATGACAAAAGAACAGATACTATATTACCTCCAAATAGTAGGTAATTCCTGGAAGGATGTTATCATGACAGCAGAACAGATATTACACTACTTCTCCCAAAAAAGGAGAAGGTAATCCCTGGGAAGATGGTATCATGATAACAGAACAGATACGAGACTACTCTCCAGAAAAGTTACGAATTAATACCCGCGAGGACGGTATCTTGACAGCCGAACATATACTACATTGCTCCCAATGGGGAAGGTGATACCTGGGAGGATGGTTTAATGACAACAGACTAGATACTACAATACCGTTGTAATGAACAATTACGAATAACTTTCCCTATTTTGAATTATCTTCCTTTTGGAGAACTCTCCTACTTTTACTAAACAATATAAATAGCAGCACCAATAATGTACCGACATTGTATGCCGAATACACTGGTCTCCGTTTCAGTGTGTGCTTTTCCTTACTATTATTATTACCGTTATTACTGATTGTTGTTGTTATTGTTATATCATCGTTAAATTCGCCTCTCTTTATTAGAGCCGAATTATTCATTTTTTCCTTGGATCTGTTGACTTTTTTTTCTCTCCTGTTGATGTTATGCCCCCCCCCTCTTATCGGCCATGGCAACTCTATGCTCTGTACCAAGGGAAACAACAATGGAAGTGGGGTTAAACGAGGCCTTCCCGTCCTACCCGAAGCACCGACTGGAGTAAACCCCCCAAAACCTCTTATCAATGTCCAAAAATTCCTTGAACGAGCAAGGAAATGTATACACCTAGTCACCGACACGGGACTACTCATTGACTTACCAAAACTGCAAGAGATTTCCAAACGGACACTCCAGATGTTCGTCGTGGACAGGAAAACCAAAAAGATCATTCGAGCGACAAATGAATTAGTAACAAAACTAAGTTTGACGACAGAGCACATGCCCAAAGAATAATAAAGTGCAGAGGATGCCACATGTGGCATTCACTTTTTGCGACCCCGTAAGAATGTTTAGCTCTATCTCGGACAAAAATAATCACCAAGGATTACATACTTCGTATGGAGTACTTGGCACTAAGAAGGACCTCAGTCTCCGTATTTAATGTCCCCTTCCATGTAGAAGGGGAACATCTTGCAGCATTTTTAATGAAATACGAAGACATTACAGCAATCCCCTGCGACGAACAACCATCAATCTGGACTTTCGAAATTCTGATAGACAAAAGAGCATTCGACGAAACTCCCTTTTATCTGGAAATAGGTGAAGACAAAATCCCAGTAATCGTCGCAGGAAGGAAGCCTTCATGTTGGACCTGCGGTGAAGAAGGGCACTTTACCTTTAAATGCCCCAAAATATAAAATCGTAATGTAGGTCCAACGGTAAACCCTCATAACAACATGGTTCATCTGGATCCAATGGTCGGGGATCGACTACCAACAACAATAGGGATGCCTTTAAAATTCCCTACAGGCACGTACAACAAAAGATGAACGACCAGTTTTCTCCGACCTAAGTGAGTTTGATAAAAGGAGGGGAATGAGTGGGTACTAGTAACGGGGAAGAAAACACTAGGACGAGAATCCCTAGACCAGATGAGAGAGCACGAAGAGATGATCAAAATTACCAAAGATCCTGGGAAGGATAAATTTACAGAAATCGTCCAACTAAATAAAACATTGAGAACGAACAATACAAGTACCCACTCTCCTTCAATACGGACCCCATCGACAAGTCCTAAGTCTCCACAAAAAAAAAAAATTCTAAAAACCCTCCACCGAGCAAAGTACCTTCAAGAGTCATGCCCTCACCTATCACTGCGCCTATAAAAAAAAACGAGAATATAAGCTAATTCCGCTGAGTCTCCCCGAAAGAAGAGAATAATAGACTCTACAACCAACAGCAAGAAACACCCTTCCTACATCCCCTACAAAGACTCTAATACTCACTCCTCTCTCCTCTTTCCTAAAACACGCACGAAAAGCTACTCCACTCAACTCCCAAATGAAAACTGATATAAACATATCCCCTTCCTCTCCTCAAACTAGTCAAAAAGAAAAAAATAGCCCCTAAAAAAGAAAAAAGGAATACATATATATTTATTTAGTTTATTATCTAAGTACGTACACGTTTCCTCTTTTAATCAGGACTCGTCAGCATAGAGATATAACTCTTCACAACTGGCCGCGCAATTCGAAACCCCGGACTCCAAGTATGTTACGATTCAAATTCCTACATCTAGACCCAAACAGCAACCGGTGAATAACTAAATAAAGAGTGATAATTTTAACACTTTATTCGGCGGCTCGACATCAAGAGCGTTCAACTTACTGAAAAAGAACGATGCATTTATAGCTAGCGACGTCATGCTGTGTTTATACTACACTTACAGTACCCATCTAGAGGGGTTTTCTAAGAACTACAAATAATATATATATATATATATATATATATATATATTTCAAATAATAATTGAAATTTATTTTATTAAATATTAACTGGCTTTTTCATTAACCTACAATAATTTCTTCTGATTTGTTATTTTGAAATTTGCGGTAATAAGGACTCTAAACTCCCCCACTGGACATATTAATTTAGCAAATCTCTGTTCAAACTTGAATTATATATATATATATATATATATATATATATATATATATATATATATATATATATATATATATTGTGTGTGTGTGTAAGTACGAGGAATTTTAATTTTCTTCCTTATTATTGGGAGGTCAGAAAGCAGCTAGACCCTAAAATATGACGCAAGATATTAAGAAAAAAACACGTTTGCAAAATATAATTAAGAAGATATTAAAAAAATAACGGAACGAAAATCATATGGATGAGAAAAAGAAGTAGCCGTGACTGCTGAGAGCGCTGGACCAAGGTCCGGGCTGAGAGAAGTCAGTGGCAGAGAGTGAAATGAATCTATTTACAAATCTATTCAAGTATAAATATCTGATCGTTATATAAAATACACACGTATGCACAAATTAATAGATACACAAGTACATATATATGAATAAACAGACACAAATATATACATAAATATCTATACACGGATATACACATATATTCATTTTCAAGCATAAATATGTGTTTAATATATATTAAATACACACGTGCGCACAAATTAATAGATACACAAGTAAATACATAAACACACACACACACACACACATATATATATATATATATATATATATATATATATATATATATATATATATGCGCATATATATTTTTTTATATTAAGACCAGATATTTATGCTTGAAAATGTATATTTATATATATATATATATATAGAGAGAGAGAGAGAGAGAGAGAGAGAGAGAGATGTGTGTGTAGATGTGTGTGTGTAGATGTGTATGAATATATGCGTATATATGTGTTAATAAAGTTGACATAAAACCAAGTTTTTCAAGAGTGCTCAATACCAAGTAGAGCATTTATAAAATTACAGAAACAATATTATAGCCTTACGTCAATCAACCAACGTTTCAATGCGTATTACCGCATCTTGTCAAAGGCAGAGTTAAAATAAATTCAAAATCAAAAGTGCGAAATTCGTCTCACTTTTGTAGATCTCAAACCGAGGCCAGATTTTAAGAGGGAAAGTGAGGGGCAAAGAAGCTTGTTAGGGTTGACAAGCCGACTAGAGTTCACTTATGTTAACTGTTGGTCATCAGTTTGCACTTAATCACCGGCTCAACGCCTGGTAGGCCGAACAGGCATGTAGGTGAGTGGGGGCACAGAATTCTTCGGTCATTAAGTAGCCAGAGTGAGAGATAATATAAGTATTTATATTTAAAAACGCTACATAAATTGAATCCCCAATATTTAGAGTTGTCATCTTCCTGTAGTTGGCTATATAGAAAAAAGCGTATTATCCATTACTCTTGTTATTAAATATTATTATTTCTATGTTACTTGCTATTTTCTTCCAACCCTCACCGCTGTTATAAATTACCATTATTATTATTATTATTATTATTATTATTATTATTATTATTATTATTATTATTATTTCTATTAATGTCACCATTAATATATTTTATTATTATAATAAGTATTGTTACTATTATTTTTATTATATCCCATATTTGCCTTATTACTACTATTGTAATATTTATCATATTTGTTATTGGATGTGGCCATTTACGTTATTTTCATTAATTGTCTTACTACTATTTTCACTGTCGACACCATCACTATCGCCCTCTGATTATCACCATTATTATTGTGTTAGCGGTAAGGGAGGTAGATCTAGGTTTTAATTTATATATTTAATCCTATGATCTATTTTCTTTGGGGTTGACGTCTAATTTGATTTTTATGGCTTCTACATGATTTAAATTTAATTGTTTTGGTATTTTTTTAATTTTTGGTTAGTGCTTAGTCCCTTATTTTTATTAGTTAAGCCGGTGATCAAGTGCAAACTGAATCTAGTCGGCTTGTCAACCCTTCAAGTATATTTGTCTCTCCCTTTCCCTCTTAAAATCTGGCTTCGATTTGAGATCTTCAACAGCGAGACAAATTTCTCACTTACGTAATGAAACGTTGGTTGATTGACGTAAGGCTATGATATTGTTTATGTAATATATATATATATATATATATATATATATATATATATATATATATATATATATATATATATATATATATAAACGACGTAGAAATCCTTTATGGCGACATAAAATCGTTTCGGGTGTAACGCTTATGGGATCGTATCCTAGATATATGTCAATGTTTTATGTGAGTTGTTTCATGCGTTCTAACTTGCAATTGTCTTCATCAAGCCTTCTTCTTGGACTTTTTTTATCTTTCTTTTCTCCTGCTTTGCATTGATATATTTTTTCATTACTATTAATTTAACAATTTCTCTGATGTTAAGCGATTTTAAACTAAAAACTATACATTTGTCTTGACTGAGATGTGAAACGCGCGTAAGATATGAAAATGGGAAAAAAATAAATATAAATTTTGTTTGTAAGACGAAGGAAAAAAATAGTTATTTGTCGGAGTCGGAAAATTAGGAAATTGAGAAAAATAAATAAATAAAAATTATGGTAATGGATTTATTTTTCCTTTGGTTATTGGATTATAACTAAAAAGAATATATATATATATATATATATATATATATATATATATATATCATATAATTCTTCTGTTAAAGTATATCCTTCTCCACTCTTTTTGATAATATTTTAGCTTCTATAGACTTTTACTGTAACATGAAGATGATGATTTGTTGAAGAATCGAAAGTACTCGTGATACATTTAAAATATTTATTAGTCTTCTTGACTATAACATAAAAAGATTGATAGAAAGATCGAAAAGATTAAGAAAAGTATAGTTAAACGGATGAATTCTGTTCTGTAGGGTTTAACAATATCTACCTTAATGAAGGAATGCTGCCTAAATACACACACACAATATATATATATATATATATATATATATATATATATATATATATATATATATATATATATTAGCAGTTAACCCGGCGTTGTAAGGGTTAGTATGAGAGTTTACTTCCACAGCAAGGTGGTTGTCAGCTAAATATCTTAGTAACTGAGGTATTCAGATATATTTTAATACTCTTAAACTAACGCTTAAAAATATAATACTTTCATCCTGTATCATGTTATCAAAAGTATCGTAAACTCGTTTAAAGCGCGCCTAGAGACTCAGAACTACTTCCATTATGTTCACATTCAAATTGTACATTAGAATACACTTATATTTAATTTGCACTCCCTAAAACATGTGCACACAGCTAAAACAATTATTTTATTAAATTTCTCATTCATTAATGTGCAAGCTTACTTGTTTTTTATTCAATTATTTTATTGTTAACAGAGGGAAAGAGCGTATAGATTAAAACGTCGTAGTAGTATACTTTTATTCGTAATGATGCATTCCTCCCAAGCATTATTATTCTTTTCTCGGACAGGGAGCATTATAATACTTATTCAAAAACCATTTCTTTTGCTTATTGGCGTTAATCGTTTTTAAATATGTCTTGCTTTAACTACGTATTGGCATTTGAAGTACGAGGGGCTTTTAATAAGTAATGCCCCTCACCCACTTCCAGTTGTCTGATCAGCTGAAATTTGCATGTGTAATGATTTATATATCTGTATGGATTATGTTGCAAAAACAGCCCTGAACTAATTGTGGTTTCTGATTTACAGGTGTTTGAACTGAGTCAGGTGTGAAATGGAGCCAGTTGAGTGTCGCGCAGTGATCCGGTTTTTGTATTTGAAAGGACGCATATCAAATGAGACTTTTGATGAAATGAAAGAAACTTATGGTGATGATGCCCCATCATATGAACTTGTAAAACGCTGGCATCGTGAATTCAAACATGGCCGGAAGTCTGTGGAAACAGCTACCAGACCTGGTCGTCCCTCTTCCGCCATTGATGACGCATCTGTCCGTCAAGTTGAGGCTGCTATTTTGGAAAATCGACGCATTACTATTCGCCAAATAGCCCAAGAGGTCAATATTAGTACAGAGTCTGTGGAAACTATCATTTATGACCATTTGCATATGCATAAGGTGTATGCCAGATGGATTCCCAGGTTGCTCACACCTTTCCAGAAACAAGAACGCATCGAGTGCTCGAGGATGAATTTAGATATGCCAAGAAGATGAGTCAAAGTTTTTCAAAAGACTGATTACACAGGATGAAACTTGAGTCCATCACTATGATCCAGAGACCAAAGCCAAGTCAATACAGTGGAAGTACTTGGACTCACCACCTCCAAAGAAGGAAACGGTGCAGCCCTCTGCTGGCAAGGTCATGCTCACAGTCTTTTGGGACCAGGACGGTGTAGTGATGACAAATTTCCTGACAAAGAGTACCACAATTACAGGAGCCTATTACGCTTCACTTTTGATGAAATTAAGACAAGCTTTCAAAATCAAGAGGCGAGGCAAGATCAGCAAATATATCCTCCTCCTGCAGGACAACGCTCCGGTCCACAACTCGCATGTCGCCACATCAGAAGCACGGGCGTGTGGCTATAAAATCCTCCCTCATCTCCTTACTCTCCTGGCCTTGCACCCTCTAACTTTCATCTCTTCCCAGCCATGAAGTTGTTTTTGAAAGAAAAGCGTTTCCCAGATGATGCAGCCTTGATTTCTGAAGTTACGACGTGGTTGGAAGACCAATCTGGGGTGTTCTCCAAAAATGGTGTCCAGAGCTGCAGCAAACGATGGGAGAAATGCATAACTCTGGGTTGTTTTTATGTAGAGAAAGACTAATAACTGTGCCACGTTTCATTAATCTACTGCTATGGGAAATAGGTCAGGGGCATTACCTCGTAATTTGAAAAGAGATTCAAGATTTATGAGTAGAGGATCACTTTCCTTTATAAATTTAACGTAAAATTAGCAACCACTTCTTGGCCAATGTGCGTTAAACAAGGCATGTAATCGACTAGAGTTTCTACATTTTCCGGTACTTTGTAAATGCTGCATTCTTTTAAAGATGACATCATAAAAACACGCACCCTTTCTACTACTAACCCTAAGTCCGGGTGGTAATACGAAAAATAAATTGTTTAAAAGCTCAGCATTCATTGCTTTTTGTGTTTTGCTTGCACAAATCTGAAATTTCGACCGGTGTTAATAAAAAAAATGAATATGTGTACTATATTACGACGGTAAAGGGGGTAGTGTAGTATCAGTTCTGTTCTCATAAGATCGTTTATGGTTCGGTTCAAATTCTGTAGAAGCACCATATTTCTTTATTTCGTTTTCTTATTTGACAATTTAGATTAAGGTTCCCTGTTAATTTTTCGCTGTTATATAAATCTTAAATTGTGACCGGTGTTAATCAAAAAGCATAAATAAATATATTTTGGTGCTTCTACAGAATTTGAACCAAACTGTTTTATTTTAACCCTAAACTAATCCTAATCGAAATTTTAGGTTTATTTTCAGCAAAAGTCACTTTGGTTCTGGTAAATTCTGTAGAAGCACCATATTTTAGGCCACTTCAAGAATTTATCCGGCTATATTCTATACTGGATACGTCATTACTATGTTTAATTTGTTAAAAATGTGAATTTGTAATATAGTTAAATTTTGTCAAGAAAAATGTCGATTTATAAAAAAACAATTTGAATTTACTATTTGTTAAATTGTTTGTTACTTCATAATATAACTAGCAAACGCTACCCGCCCTCCGGGTGGCAATTACTAACGCTGTCTTCTTTACAGAAACCAAAGAAATAATTTTCATTTGAGATTGTGGTAATTTAGAGAAAATTTTTAACAAATATGATTGTCTTAGTGTTATTTGATATATTCACATGTGGGGGAAATATACTGTGCATGAATATCGTCAAATTTTGTTTATTAGGAAAAAACAACAAAAAGGTTAATTGATATGGTCTTTAAGATATTTAACGTCGATAACTTTTATTTTGTTTCAGCATAAAAATGAAAATGAATCCTCCATTAAAAGTAGGTATATAATGAAATGAATAAACATAAGGGTGGAACGTCGATTGGTCAAAG
>OY744516.1:137047040-137079540 GCA_963556195.1 Sepiola atlantica
ATACATGAAATAGTAATATATATATATATATATATATATATATTTATATCTATATATATTTATATATACATATATATATATACACATATATTTAGATATATATATATATTCATATATATATTATTCAAATTGAAAATAGAAGCCTTTATCAATGCAAGATTTTTTTTTTTTACTTTAATCTTGTTAATTTCGAAATAATATTTCATCATCAGAGTTGACCAGTATTGTGTCATTTTTTCAAAATATAAAAATAAACAAACTTTTTTGTTTTTCTGATATTGTTTTTGTCAACTCTGATGATAAAATATTATTCCGAAATTAATAAGATTAAAGTAAAAAATACTAATAATAAATTAATCTTGCATGGATAAAGGCTTCTATTTTCAATTTTAATAATATTGATCCACCAATGCTTTTAAATGAACGACCCATCTTCTTAAACTGCGAATGCGTCTTCGTTCTACAATCAGAATTTGAATTCATAACCGCCAGAACGTCTCCGCGCATAACATCCATTAATAAGGACATTATATCAAAAAAAAAAAAAAAAAAGGTTGTTTATTTATTTATTTTTTTTAATGACACAATACTGGTCAACTCTGATGATGTAATATTATTCCGAAATTAATAAGATTAAAGTAAAAAAAAAATGATAATAAATTAATCTTGCATTGATGAAGGCTTCTATTTTCAATTTTAATAATACTGACCCACCAATGCTTTTTAAATGAACGACCAATCTTCTTATATATATATATATATATATATATATATATATATATATATATATACATATATATATATAATGAAAATATCGAAATAGTATTCGAACATGATTGAAAATAAAAAAGGGAAAACCAAAATTATGTATGTATTCATCAACGTTTCGTCTGTATTTCAGGACTTCGTCGGGATGATTGATTTGAAGAAAAACGTCACTAATAGAATACCAGGCGTTCTATGTGCCTTCTTCTTATCTCGGCATTGTTTTCTAGTCGTCCTGGACTTCTCCTTCAACTGAAATCAAGCAGTGCCAATTCAGGAGAGGTGTGGTTGGGATTGAGCAATACTTTCTACACAATTTCACGCGCAGCCACGCTTACAGGGGGTATCCATTGTCTCTCAAGACTAAATGATACGCTAGTATTAGTATAGCGATCAAATTCTGTTGAATAGTTCATCCGATAGCCACCAAAATTCTATCTGCTTTTTAATCATTATATCTGAATTCATCCAATTCTATCCGAACATTTTCTACACTATGGTGATTATTTATTAGATACGACAACGTCTTCAAAAAATAAATTACTCTATTAACCCAAACAAAATCAGTTGGTGAATAGATTTAGTTTTTAAGCTTCCGCTTTGAGCTAGTTTGTATATGGAAGTCGCTCCAGACAAGCCATGAAGCCACTTGATGTAGGTGTAAACATTCATTAGGCGGTTGCATGTTTAATGGGTTGCATGTTTAGTCATTTGCATGTTTGCAATGTCTGCAAACAACAGGCTTGCTGTAAGTGAGAAACGTTTTACTAAGATAAACGAAATCACCAAAGATATTGGAAATATCTCTGGTTTGGGGTTGACCACCCAGAATTCGATTTGTTAATTTAAAAGTAATCGTTCTACAGATACGATGTTGCCTGTTGTGGTCATTACTCACTGGGGTTCTTTAAAAATTTAATGGCCGGCCAGACACGGAACCCGAGGAAGTAGTTTTTATACTGCCCATTATTTTCTAAGTGTTTTGTCCGGTGTTGTCACATTATATTTGTATATATTCCAGCAGATGAGCACGGGGTAGTTAGTAGGATTTGGGGGAATTTCACGGTCAGTTGAGGTGTGTGTGCCTCTCTAAGCGAACGGATTGTCTTGATTTGCAAGTCAGTAGAAGATCACGAGTATCATTGTAACTTCCAAAAATAAAACTTTATTACTTATCTTAAACCGGAGTTGTAATTTTATTTCGAAGAAGAATTATTCTTTTGCAACACTGACTGAGACAATACAATCGACACTGCGACTGGTGGAGAAATCAAACAGCGACCTTGGACCAGCACAACGAGCGGACAATCACAGCCTACGCAGTGAACGCACACAGACGAACGTTCATATAAGGAAGTAAAAAGAGGAAAGATGATTATCGCAAAGACCAAGGCTATAGGTAGGAGGAAAACTGTCAGCAGGAAGAGAGTTCCAAAAGCCTGCAGATCTTGGAAAGAAGCTACTGGAATAGGAAGATGTATTATAACAAGGTACCTGAACAGCGAATTGATGAAGACCACTAGACCAACGAGTAAAACGAGCTGGAGCAAAGGAAGGAGGGAATAAATCAGACAATTCTGAAGAACAGATGACATAATAGTATTTATACAAGAGACTGTGACAAGCAACATCACGTCTGTGAGAGAGAGAGAGAGAGAGAGAGAGAGAGGGGGAGTACAGAGAAGAAGTATGGTGCAAACCGAATTAGCGATATGATTCTGAACTTTATCAGGAACCCTCAAATGAGACAGAGATTCACCAGCTCCGAATATAAGTCAACTTCCAGATCAGCTGCATATTTCAACTGGTATCAGAAGAAACACCAGAATAAAGAATGATATCATCAGCATAGATGTTAATCTTCAGAAAAACGTAGATAGGTTAGTAGGTAGCTTAGTAATGACAATGTCGGTGCCTTTATATGATTTGCACCTAAATAGACTTAAACTGTAAACCACATCGTGACTTTACAAGCATTTATGTGAATCAGGTTTTGTCTGCTTACGAAAGGCACTAATGACCTATAGTCCTGCACATTTCTCCAGCTCTCATGAGCATTAACCCAGTCTAATAATACCTAAAGGACCAATGACAATAGCATAAGCATATCTATTATTAATGTATATTTTGTATATGTTCGTTCGTCAAGATATATCCCCCCCAAGCATTACATCCTCCTATTTGGAGGAGAGGTAGTGTAGTATCTGTTCTGTTATCATAAGACCAGACTACCAGGATTTACCTCCTACTTATTATCTGAAGTTGAAACTAGATTGTTATTTTTATTACTAATGGAGATTTGGTATCTTTCTGTCTGAAGCCTGAACTATGCTATGACTATCTTTTTATGCTCAAATCAGTTTACTATACTATTTCTCAGTAATGTACTATCTTTTAATGCTCAATTCAGTTTACTATACTATTTCTCAGTAATGTACTATCTGTTAATGCTCAATTCAGTTTACTATACTATTTCTCAGTAATGTACTATCTTTTAATGCTCAATTCAGTTTACTATACTATTTCTCAGTAATGTACTATCTTTTAATGCTCAATTCAGTTTACTATACTATTTCTCAGTAATGTACTATCTTTTAATGCTCAATTCAGTATATTATACTATTTCTCAGTAATGTACTATCTTTTAATGCTCAATTCAGGGTACTATACTATTTCTCAGTAATGTACTATCTTTCAATGCTCAATTCAGTTTACTATACTATTTCTCAGTAATGTACTATCTTTTAATGCTCAATTAAAAGGAGTTGAGTAGTCTATTGCATGTTCTGTTGTCATGAGACTATCCCCCCGGGCATTACCTCCTCCTTTAAGGGTATCTAGTATCTGTTCTGTTGTCATGAAAATGTCCTCTCAAGCTTTACCTCCACCTCTGGGAGAAACTTATATTTTGGGGGAGGGTAGTGTACTATCTGTTTTGGTAGTCATTATACCATTCTCCTAAACATCACCACCTGTTTAGGGCAGCTAAGATTATGGTTTAAGGTTAGGGTCAGTATAGTATCTGGTTTGTACGGTCGGCCGTTTCATTCGTCTAAAGTCTCTTTCTCTCTCTTTCTCTGGAATGACATGTCTTTGCAATCGGCTCTTTTTTAGCAAACACAACAATTACATTATATATACTAGCAAAAATATGCAAAAAGAGGAGGCATATTTTAGCTAGTACGTTTAATAGTTGGAGAATGGTGACATAAGGAACCTTTTATAATGGATAGCTGTTATATAACCATCAAGCTGTGCATGAAAGTCTGAGATGTTTTAATTTCATCCTTTATTCCAGTCTGTTGAAGAATATCAGGTTGTGATGTCAGTCGATAAACATGGCCGCTTCCATTGGGCATTGGAATTGATAAGACAGTGTGGTTTTAATTAAGGCAGGAACGGAAAGAGAAAAGGCGAGAGATAAAGGAAGAGAGAGGGCGTACACGGACAAATTGACTCAAAATGTAGATGAGATGGATCGCGACTCGTTGGGAATTGAAAATTGTTTGATTATGTTCTTTCTATAGGGGCATGTAATCAGCAGAGACGTGACGAAGCATACCAGTACGAGGGTCAGCAGACGCTTGTGTGCATGTGCGAGACGGGAGCCATCCACAGCTTTGCACACGCGATTATTCTATGAACAAGATACTTGCTTCCTCGCGTATGACACAAGGCTTAGATTTAAGTTCGGCAAGTTCAGTAGATACTAGAATAGACTTAACGGGGTGGGTTACAGCTTAAATGGACGAATAACACTAAGCCATGCCTTTTAACTAAAAGCAAAATGTAATATCTGTTCTGATACTACAAATCATCTTTTCTGTCAGTGAAGGTGAAATCCTTCTAGATTGAGGCATTTTTTTTAATTTTTGTTCCAATCCAGCGTGCCCCTTCTTTGTGGAGCTATATTTTTCCCACATTAAAAACTGATCTTGTGATTACTCTTTGCTCAAGGGGAGGCAAGTAAATAGAGACACTAAGCCGTGATTGATTCGCCGTAGATAATCAAATCGGCAATCAGTTCAACGAGTTTAAGGAACAACGAGTTTGTGTACAATTTCATGGTTTTCTTGAAGCGGTATAGTGGTGAGGCCCCCAACACGCTCCCAGCAGGATTTTTGTTTTAGACATCGTCTCCGTCAGTAGAGAAGCCATGATCAGGATCACTTACTTGTCTCCTGCTATTCTGCAGCCAGTAGTTTGGCTCATCCAAAAACTGCAAATACCATTTTTACGACGTAAGATTTATGCAAGGGAGGTGTCGTCGTCGTTGTTCTTCCACATACAGCGCCTGGTATTCTTAAATGGTCACCCATATTGAACTGACCAGGCTCAACGTCACTTAACTTTGGGGATCTACTGAGAACCAGCATGTCAACGTAATTATGCCGTTAGGCTAAAAAATGGGATATCGAAAAATTCAGTTAGGGCGACCGGTGATAGCGAGGTGATAACATAGGCATTGGTCGCGTTGCTAATAAATCATTATTATAGCAGAAAGACTTCCGTCTTTCGGAATCGTTTTATCTCATGCTTAACCCAAACACGGTGATCATACAAAATGGCGATAGCGCGTGATTTCAACAGTTAAGCAACATGCAAATGTGGAACATAAAAAAACTGCGGATTGACCCTTCCTGGCCCACTACATTATGTGACGTTCTTTTGGTAGACATGGTGATGTTTAACGTTTATGGCTAAGTGGTTAACGAAACAGACTGACAACCTGTGTGGGACAAGTTCGAATCCAGTTCGTTCCATAGAAATCTTTTCACTTAGGATGTTGGCCACCTTCACGTGGTCCTTCTCGTAAGTACTCGATTTCTTTCTAGAAAAGAATTCTACCTAGAAAGATATCGGGGAAAACAATGCAATCAATAGGGTTATCTGATTCATAAGAAATAAATGAATGAACTTGCGTGGAATATCGAACAAACGCCATCTATTCCTGCGCGTGTGAAACGAAATCAGGAAATATAAACTTTACAGTATTTGGAACAAGATATATTGCTTATTTTCCTCATAAAAAACTAAAAATCAGATTACGTACCATCACAGAAATACTTCGAACACTCCCAGTGCTTGGCCATGACTAGGGCAAATAAACGCCGTACAACCGTCTATATTTCTTTCTCTTTATCTGGACAACACGTGGATACTTGTTTGTCACTTATTTTCACATGACTAAACTGGGCCTCTCTTGTTCTGACAGGTTGAGTGTATAGGTTTGACAGTTTGTCTGGCTGTTGTTTCTGACTGGTAATGCATGAACTATCATTTTTAGATAGTGCTAAGAGCGGTTGCTCAAGCAACAATTGCATAGTATCATGATAATTGTACTGCCATTTCACGCACGGAAGGGGACCCTGCTCTTATCTCCGGTAGGAATTCCCGAGACCACAACGCCATAGATAGATAATAGTCTACTTCTGTACACTTTGTTTCTGACATTTAACTCACATCCACATTGTCCAAACAACCTCTATCAAAACAAAAAACAAAATTGAGAACAGTAAAAGCATTCTAAAATCTTCTTTCCTCGGACCGTCTGCTTTTAGAATTCCCTTCCTGCTCCCTGTTTCTCCAACCGTACCAAAATGCAGAAATTTAAATGTAATGTAAACAAACATCTAGCTGTCTAACTCCCCATTTATGTTGCTACCCTATAAATCTGACCTCTAGCACAGTAGCTATTTACTCTTCGGTGGTAAAATATGTTTTATTTGGGGTGAACAAAAACTTTAAAAAACGTATTTAAAGAAAACAATTGTGTTGTTGAAAATAAAAAGAAAGTCTGGCCGTCATTTACTGCATTTATTAGATTCTCCTGGTTTGCTCTCAGGAGATAAACCCTTCCTAAATAGTGACCCCCGACTTGCTCCTGATATCAAGCTTTGTCGCCAATCTGGTCCATCCTTAAACGCGTGCACCTTCCTTATTTATAGACCCATGACGTTATTCCTAAAAATAATATTTTCTTAGTTTCTTTCTTAATTAGTTTTGACGGCACTTGAAACCATATACACAATTCGCATCATTAAATGTACTTAATTTTAGACTCTACTGCAATGTCGTTGTACCCACCCGGCGTTTTCCGGAGATTTTGTTTTACTTTCATTCATGTTTCGATTTTCTATTTTGTTTTTATTTCTTACCGTATCCTTATCTAATTTTATGGTAGAAATCGTTACAAACAATAAGTCGTATTTTAGGTATATCAATAGAACATACAGACGAGTGTTATTCATGAAAATACATGAAAATTCGTATTTCAATGTTGCCAAACAAACACACTGGGAATTATAGTTTCACTAATATATTTGCTTACATTCGTTAAAAATGCAAAGACGTGCTGTACATGTGTTAATCAAAACCGCTGGACATTATATTTCCATAAATGTCTTGTATGAGCTCATTACACTAGAAAAAGTCGTATTAAAAATTTATCAAGCAAAAACACTGGAAATTATAGTTTCACTAATGTAACACATCACTCAATAAGTTCCGGGCTTAATTAATAAAAAAAAACATTCGAATTTATTCATCAACATAGTCTCCTCATATGGTGATAGACTGATTTCAGCGCTTCTCTAACAATTTTATGCCTTGTAGTAGAACGATGTGTCTTTGGCCTCAAAATCCGCCTCAATTCCCGATATAACTTTTACATTGGAACCAAAACTCTTTACTTAGACAATTCTTTTGTGGTTCTTTAAATAGCCAATAGTCGTTCAGTGCCACTAAGAGAATAAAGTGGGTGCGAAAAAATTCGAAGTGCAATTTATGCAGTTTAACAATCGTTGAGATCGACTTGTTACACGGTTTATTTTCTTGGTGAAACTACTTTTTTCTTCTTCATTTGTGACCATTTTGGGCGATTTCTTCCTTCGAACGCATCAATAACGCTATATAATATGATGGTTCTTTCTTTTCTTAAAGGTAATCGATTAATAAAATACCTTGCGCATCCCAAAATACGAAAGTCGAAATCCGGTCAGCTGATGTTTGCATCTTTGATCGTTTGAGGCGGCTTTCATCAGTAGCTGTTCACTCAGCTGACTGCCGAGGTAACTGCCAAATGTGGACGTCTTAAGCGTTCAGCATCATTTGGGTCTGTACGGTCGCGTTTAAAGTCAGCATACCACATCTTAACAGTTGTTCTCGGCATAGCAGAGTCTAAATAACACTTATCAAGCCATTGCTTTGCTTGAACAGTATTTATCCTCATCAGAAAGTAATGCTTCATCAACGCACAATCTTTGAAAATTTGAAACAGTAGCTTAAATTAAATAACTAATTTGTAAACAAATAATGCGATTTAGCTCAAATGTTGACGTATGCAATTTGAAGGTTAGTACTCTATAAAATGATATAGATTGTTTTATTAGTGGCGCCATATATATGTGTCATATCTGGGACTAATTGAGTGATGTGTTTTGTGTAATTTCGTTACAAATGAAAAGTCGTATTCAAAACTGCAAATTATAGCTTCACTCATGCTTTGTATTACGTCGTGTTTTGCTTTGCCCTATTTCTATATTTGTTTGTATCTAGTTTACATGCTAGAGAGAATAATTCAAATATTTGTCAACAAATAAAACATCTCTAGGACAAAATATGTTCTTGTCACTTCAAAATATTTTCTTGTCACTTCTGTCACGACCGCTCTTGTCTAACATCCTGTGGTTGTCTGAAATCTCGGCTGTACTCTGAAAAAGTTATCTGTTTTTGATTTTTGGTTTTGTTTTGTTCTTTCAACTAAATACCAAAAGATTTAGCATCGCAATGTCTCATCGGATTATGTACAAAGTTTGCGCAAATATACAGACACATATACCAGCCTTATATAAAAAGAAACTCCGTGTTTGCTAACATGGCTCACAATAATATGAACATTCTAACTATTTGTGCATACAGTATAGATGTGTTGAACTATCTTTATTCGATATGGTTTTGATTGGTTTGTATGTCTTGCGGAATATCGACACATTTTGTTAATATAATGATTAAACACAATACCTATTAAATAATTCATGTCAAACATTGAAACAGCCAAAGGCACACAAAAACACACACGCACGCGCACACGCACACGTGCACCGCAGACACACACACACACACACACACACATATATATATATATATATATATATATATATATATATATATATATATATATTAATTATGACAATATATGTATTAGCATATACTATCAGTGTCTTTTAATTAGCGATCTCGTTAAAGGATTCAACTCGATGATTGTCAATCAGTAACAACAGAGCATATATAAGTCAAGTTCATTTTATATTCCAATATATATATTTTTTCATTTTTATATTTATATCTTTATTTTTTTCACATTTACAAAAATCATAACATTTCTGTGAGATGTATTTTTACGGTCCGTTTCTTTTGCCGTGAGTCAAACAACATTTTCCTGATGATTTTGTAGTGTTGCAGAGACGATATTGACATAAAAATGTTGTTTGGCTAACAGCAAAAGAAACGGAACGTAAAAAATACATCTCACAGATATGTTATATTTTTTTTGGGAAATGTCAAAAACAAAAATAAAAAAATAAAAAAATAAAAACAGGGTCATCGGAATATAAAATAAACCTGACTTAAATAAATAAATATATATATATATATATATATATATATATATATATATATATATATATATTAGTACTTCCTGTATCCACATAAAATATTATAAGGAGATATAATTTTTTTTTATGTGTCAGTTTTCAGTATTTACTTCAACAGTGCTCGATACGTAAGTAGAGCTAGGTAGTAAGCAATGAAAATATATATGGCAATCAAGCTACACAGAGGCTCCCGTGTTTCATCCCTGGGGGGAATCGTCAGGCATTTAGCCATTTAGCCTGACGATTCCCCCCGGGGATGAAACACGGGAGCCTCTGTGTAGCTTGATTGCCATATATATTTTCATTGCTGACTATATATATATATATATATATATATATATATATATATATATATATATCACCAAATCAGTTAAAAATTCAACGCCCGCCATATATTCAGACTGGAAAACAAACTCACTAAATTAATTTTGAACAGCAAATGGAGAACTATAAGACGCCCGGATCTAATACAAAATTACACCATTATATGACTCTTAGATATAGAAATTGATGCTCAGTTTTGGATTAAAATTCGCAACTAGTATACATTTAAATATCACCACCAATACAATTTTGAATAATTACAGACATGAAGACACAGATTTTAAAAAGGGTTTTATACAAGGAATTATTTCAACAACAGCCACTCAGCCTAATGATTCAGTACCACCGAAGAGCTATGTAGACACCTTAAAACGCCTAGAAAATAACAAGAACACTATTATATCACCAGCATATAAATGTGGTGGTATAGTAATTATGGAGAAAAGCATATATCTAAAGAAAATATTTACACTACAAGCAGACGAAAATACATACACCAACATAGACTTGAAAACTATAAACAAAAACATTGACATTTTTTTTTTAAATCTTTCAAAAACTTTATAAAAACGATAAAAAATAGACATCATATATTGAATACTACCCCAATATTCACACATTATATGGCCTCCCCAAAACTCACAAAAATGGTATATCCGTATCTGCCTTATAATATCTGTCATCGGTGGCGCCACACACACGATCGGACAAGCCATAGCCAATATTCTAACCCCACTAATGGGCACTATCAACACTTCCCACATCAAAAAAATTCTGGAGACTTATTAAACAAAATAAAAAAAACAGTAATGTACTCAACAACACTATACACAACTTAGACGTAATATTCTTATATACAAATGTCCCCGTTGAGAAATGTTTAAATTTTCTCCATATACACCTAAAAAAGATCAACATTAACTTACCGTTTCCTCCCATCACCCTGATAATAATAATAATCAGACTATCACTGACATTATTTATTTTCGATTTAACAATACTTTCTAAAAACAAAATTTCGTAACACTTTTATTGGAGCACTAGCCTGCATATTCTTCGAATTCCTAGAATCTGGCGCATTCAAATTTAGAATATCCCCAAACACTGAATACTTTAAATATATTGACGGTATCTTAATTCTTCTTCCTGAAAACACACAAATAGACATTCTTACAAACAAATTAAACATACTCGAACTCTTCATAAAGTTCACCCATTAAGCAGAGAAAAATAAACCAATGCCATTTCTAATTAATCGAACAATAATGTAACCGTCAAAGTGTATTGGAAAACCACACACAAAAATGACTACATACATTTTTACTTACACCATAATAACAAAATCAGGCATGATAATCAGTTTCTCTTTTTTATTATTATTTAAATCGCTCCAGACAAGACATGAAGCCACTTGGGTTAAGAAGCTAAAAAATACCACTTGCAGGTAAAAACTAGCCAACGATAAGTGTTATATGGATAAATTCCTACCCAGAAAACAGCAATTATTCCACCTTTGTCAGAAACATCGCCTATGAAATGTGAGGACAAAAGGACAAAATAAGTGAAGTGAGTGTTACGAGACTGCCGAAAGTAAACCAAAAGTTCACTTTCTACTCTTCCTACGCGCATTCAAAATTTTTAGTCCACAATATCTATATGGAGAATTACAAACACATCACAAATACACTCAAAACATTGCAATACTTCATATGTTACATATTAAATGCAAAGAAACAAAGCCTACAAATATTTTCCAGAAACAAAAAGCAAAAATTATATCACCCGGACGCTTCTCTTGTGAACATACATCTTTTTTACCTACCCACGCCAATAATACAATAATGTATAACACTCTAAATAAACTAGGAATTCCTATAATACAAATTACATCACAACATATAAAACAAATATTAAAAACAAAACATTTTCGAAAAAACACATCGAATGGCGGCATATATACTGTCCCATGCAATAATCATCATCAGATATACGTTTGTGAAACTCAACATAAACTAACGAAAAAGAATGGTGACCATAAAAGAGATATAAAAACTAACAATTCTCTGAATGCACTATTCTCTCATGTATTAAAGCATGATCATTCTTTTAACTTAAAATAAGCTAGGCTCATTAAATTCATTTTAAAGAAATCTCGGTTAAGACTTCTCAAATAAGAACTTATAAACTCTAACACAATTAAACAACGTAACAGCTTCTACAATGTATCTCCTTTAATCAGCCAACTTATATTAACCAAACAAAACTTGAATTTAGATCAAGGCTAGCTATTTTACACTATATTCGCAACAAAACGTTGTACATGAAATCGATATATAAAAAAGCACTCACTTCATTTCATAAACGCATTACACAATTTAAATTTTAACTGCTATGGTTCATTCGAAAAAAGAACAAAAACATTATTTCCACTTCTTTCGGTTGAACAGCATCGTTTAAATTGTAACGACTACATTTCGTTTGAAGAAAAAAATTTTCACGTTACAAACGCACGAAATATTTTCAAATATTGTACTTGTATGTTACTTCTTCAAATCAATCATCAAGAGAAAGTCATGAAAAAAAGATGAAACGTTGATGAATATATAAATAATTTTGTTTTTTTCCTTTTCCATTATCCATATATATATATATATATATATATATATATATATATATATATATATATATGTATATACTAGCCGAGCTACCCAGGTTAGAGTTTTGGATAGCATCATATGCAACATTTATATATATATATATATATATATATATATATATATATATATATATATATCATTTGAATCAAAGTGAAAACAGTTGTTAGTATAGGGGTTGTGCTCCCGGTCACAATCTTAATATTATAAATATTTGCTGAAATTTTGGGAATAAACATAATTTTTGGTCATTTACCTATGGTTTCAATTTCATTTGAATCTAAAGGAAAACAATTTTCAGTGGAAAGTTGTGTCTCCCGGGGACCCCCAGTGTGTAAGTGATATATTTCTTATATAGTCTATGACCTCCACTGAGAGGTCAGTAGTCCACATACCAATTTTCAAGCAATTCTGTCAAGCGGTGTGGGTGCACATAAGACACTAAGATGAGGCGGACACATACACACATTGAGTTAATATTATATATATATATATATATATATATATATATATATATATATATATATATATATATATAGCAATGTGAGTACCTGATGGATTCAAGCGTCTTATTACATGTTTATGCAACATTCGCTTGTTTTTAAAATGAATGGAGTGAATATGTACGTGTTTTCCCTTTTTTATCACTGTATATCTACTTTTGCTTGCACAACCCTATATATATATATATATATATATATATATATATATATATATATATATATATATATATATATATATATATTGAAAACGTTGCTGAAATGGCAATAATAAAGAGATTATTTTTTAACTATTTTGAAAACCTGGACAACGTAAATTATTGTTTTTAAATAAATTATTTATTTTCTTTAAAAACTAGTTTTTTTTTAAACTTGAGTACTTTCGATGACAAACATCTTTGTCAGAAGTATAAGCATATTTTTTCTTCTCTTCTTTTTTCGTATAATCCTACCAAACTGAGACATATTTATCGCAGTCAAGTTGAAATTCGTCTTGATGTTATAGACGATAAATGTCGATATGCCGTTGTGTGTAGCACGTGGTTACGTGAATAAAGTAGTTTGAAAAGTCACACATTGAAAACGTTGCTAGAATGGCAATAATAAGGAAAATATTTTTTTTTAATATTTTGAAAACCTGGACAACGCAAGTTATTTGGTTTTTTAAAATAAATTATTTATTTTCTTTAAAAAACTTTTCAGCAACGTTTCCAATGTGGTACAGTCTATTAGTCAAGTATAATTCTTTTAGTCTATTAGTCAATTATAAGTCGATTTCTATAAATTGTGAGCTCCTAGCTGGTATGACACCGGTTCGTTGTTGACTTTAAATATTTGAACATACAGTGTCTTGTTTGTCTTTATTAACTTTCTTCTTTAAATTAAGTCTCTCTCTATATATATTATGCATGTTTAAAGCGTATATAATTTCAAATGCCAACTACCATATCACAAATTAGTTCGTCTTATTTTTAGTCTCACTTTTTATATGAGACTATTCCCTTTCAAGTTTATGCTTCGAGTATCTCCCATGATAATTAAGGGTAGTGTTTCTTTTTTTCTTTTCTTTTTTTTAGTGTAATAACTAAAATTTGTTTGCATTTTATTATGGAGGAGGTATTTTTATCAGTACTGCTGGAGAGCCATTAATTTAATAACTTTTCTTTTGTGAAATCTCCCAAACAATTACATGATAACCAGTTAATGATTCCTCTTTTTCTATTTCACGATATAAAGTAGGACCCACTGTTTATTTCTCACTGCTAAGTTGTAAAGTTCTCTTTTGTATTTGTGAATTTTCCAGCGGCAAGTCGGATTATACAAGTGTTAATTCCGAAATATTTGGATTTAGTTAGTATCTCTAGGATTTTAAATTGCATTTGTTCTTCTACAATAAACGACTGAAAGCTTTTTTGCATATATATAATTTGAATTTTATTTTAATTCTGTACATATATATATATATATATATATATATATATATATATAAATTCATTAATTAAGTTCAAATATATTGATAACATGAACTTAAAACCAAAATTTTTTCAAAACTGATTAATACAAAGTAATGCTTTCATAAATAAAATTATATAAACTTTAGAAACAGTCTACACAGATCAACCAACGTTTCGATGTCAGCACATACCGTCGGGACTATAAAATGTGTTTATTTTACTGTGTCAACTGAATGTGCTGACATCGAAACGTTGGTTGATCCGCGTAGACTGTTTCTAATATTTAGATAATTTGAAATATATATATATATATATATATATATATATATATATATATATATATATATATATATATATATATATATATATATATATGTGTGTGTGTGTGTGTGTGTGTGTGTATCGGGGAAGCATTTTTTCTCTAAGGCACGTATTATTAAAAATAACCGACAACTCGTGTCTGGATATTTTTGTATGGATCCCTTCCATTCTCCGGATTAAAGTCCTAATCTCGGATGAGAGTTGGCTGATGGATCTGCCGTTATTTTCTTTTAGGTCCAAAGTACTTTCTGATGCATCTTCATTGGGAATAATGTCAATCAGGTAAAGAACTGGAGTGAGTTTATAGTTAAGTTTGGCGGGAAAATTTAAATATGAAACTATATTTATTTAGTATTATAAATATTTAAGTATATTAGTACTAGTGTTAAAAGTAATCCTGTTGATAACCGTTTGTTTTTTTCGTTTTTATGTGTAAAGCTTCTAGTATATGGAGTTTTTTTATTTTAGTATTGTGTTCTAGGATTTTAGTATTGTCTACAAGAATTGTTCGGATTTGCGAGCGGGGACAGGAATGTTCGTTAATGAGGTGTCTAGCTATGGCACTATTATCCGATAGATGCATGGTCAACCTCCTGGACAAAGTCGTGGTAGTCGAGCCAATGTATACGTTTTTTTCTTGGTTGTCAGAGACACAGTCTCCCAATGGACATTTAAACTCGTATACAAGGCCCGTTCTATCCAAAACTCTAATCGAAGGTGACGAGTTATTTGTAATTATAAGATTAGTGGTTTTAGTTTGATTGTAGTAAATTATTAGTTTAACTTTTTTATTTGGGTTGGTGGGGAGTACGTTTTTATTACTAATATTTTTTAGAACCTGTTCATCTGTTTTATAATTATGGTGAAATTGGTTGCGGTAAAATAGGTTAATAATCTTGTTAAGTGGAGAATTGGATTCATTGTTGTTGTTATTATTATTATTATTATTATTATTATTATTATTATTATTATTATTATTATTATTATTAATATTATTATTATTATTATTATTACTAGCATTATTGACTGAAACAGCTAAGTTGAGAGTTATGTGTATTAGTGAAGCCAATAATAGTAACTCGTGTCAGTTACATCTTTCAGATGTTCTTCATCGACTGGCCTCCACAACTGATAATAATGTTTAGCTTGATTGGTGCATTTGCCGATCTGGTTGTGAGGGCTCACATCGGAGAAGCATAATGTAACGATTAACGTAAAAATATAATGTAACGATTAACGTAAGAATGTAATATAACAATTAATGTAAGAATATTATGTAACGATTAACGTACGAATATTAAGTACCGATTAACATAAGAATGTAAGGTTATTAAAAACGTAAGAGTGTCATCTAATGATTAACTTGAGAATGTCATATAACGTTTATCTGTGAATTCTCTGGCCAAAAGTTCGTATTCTTTTTTTAACAAATATTTTAATAAAACCTAATTCACTCTCTGCTTCGCCCACCTGACAGTAATTGGCCAAGTTATTTTCGATAATTCTTGTGATGAATGGGGTAGGACGTCTCTTTGATGGGTACGAGAAACACATGGCCCCGTGTTTTTTTAATCGTGATTAAAAACTATGAACAGACTTGCTTCACTCTTATCAATCGTCAGAATCGTGTTGGTCGCTCTCGTTTAAAAATAGCAAAAGAAAAAATCTCTTTCAGAAATCAATTAATGGTCCTTATCTTCGCGGTCATTACAGTCCTGCAAAGCGTGTAAAATTTGTCAGCCAAAGTATATGCGTCTTAACTGAGAAGCATAATCTCAAAAATAACTTATTTTTTTATACCATTATCTGAAGACTCAGTGCCGATAATGTTTATTTTTTGTTATTGTTTAATTGCATATCAACCCTTTCTGTGATCATTTGTTTGTTTGTTGTTTTTGTATTATTTAAAAGTTGCTTCAAACAAGACATGAAGCAACTTGATTAAAAGAGGTAATCCTAATAATAAAACAGGGAGAGAAAGGTTAAATCACTTCCATACAAAAAAAAAGCCTGAAAAAAAAACCCACCATCAACGATCAATACACTGGACTACAAACAGGCTAGCCAACAAAGAAAGCTCTTCAAGAACATCGTAGGGAAGGCTGACAAAAAGCTTACCCCTAAACATGTTACGTGGCTGACCAGATACTGATGTTATTTTTTTCGTTACACATCATCATTTATCTTTTGTATACCTGATAATATACTTATATATATATATATATATATATATATATATATATATATATATATATATATATATATAAACAATCTTTTTAAAACAAATTCGGCACATTGATTGAATTATTCTTATATTATAACAATAGTAAATATGTAAAAGGAACTTATTAATATTTCATGCCGAATTCAGTCATTGTGATAGACTTCTTAATAAATCCAAATATTTATACATTAATTTTCATTGTTGGCATAATTTGTTGAAATAAATAGACTGAAAACGATAAATTCTATTTAAACCATGTAGTGGAGCCTGACAGGTCTTAAACCTCCAAGTCAAAGTAATGGCAACTCAGGGTTGTCTCCAAGACCACCAAAGCCCACAATATGTGGCCATACCACCGAATATAGTTTAATGTCGTACCTAGGAGCGGATTGGGGTAGACAGAATGTCAACAAATGATAGGGTTGGTGGGTAAGGTAGGAATGAGAAATAAATGTAGAAATAACTGAGAAAGATGGATTTCTAGGTGTGGTGGTTGAGTGGGTGTTAGTGTGAACACCTTGCCCAAGGTTGTCCGATGCGGGTTAGTGACTTGGTTCAGACTTAAATACAAATTATTTTTTACTCCGTTTAATTAAATCGTAATGAATTTCATATAGTTTAATTTAAATATAAAATAGTAAAAGTATGCTCCTTAATTGTATTTTATAGGTCCTAATTAGGGGTTTGAACGGTTATTTTCTTTATAATCATCGTAAACTAATTAATTAGTCTTTTGTGAATTTCTCATATTTTAAGTCCCATTAATTTCACAGAACCATTCAATACCTACACGCAATAAAATATCGAAGCGAGCGTATCAGCCTATTATAGTTTTTTTATCATTTTAATTTAGTTTATCAAAAGAGATCAAGGGGCCCCCTCTTGAGGCTAACACTTGATTTCCCTATGAGTAAAACTTATATCTGATGGTTCTCTTAAGGATAGATATTGTTCCTTTAAGGGCTGCTATCTGTACTTCCCTACAGTTTGGTCTTCCCGGGATTGTTTCTAAGTATTTTCTTAGATTTTTTTTTCACTAGACCAGTTGCCCCCTCTACAACCGGTATGATGTTTATTTCGTCGAAGGACCATGTTATTTTAAAATCATTTTTGAGGTTTTGGTATTTTGTTATTTTTCCCGTTCGGCTCTATTGAGGCCATAATCATTTGGGACGGTTACGTCAATGATGAAAGCAGTTTTTTTTTAGTTTCTTCCAGATGACAATGTCTGGTTTGATGGCCTTGTCTTTTATGTATCTGCCCGCCTGTATGTCTTTATCATAGAACACTGACGTCTGTGTAGGTATCCGTGTGTCTACTATCAATACCCCGTGTATACGCTTGAGCATTGGATCAAGTTGAATCACATGACAAAATATCTATTTATGATTTTACAGAAGGTTACTTTTCATGGTACCAAAGGTTTCGCGACTAAAACGGATCATGGTAAAAAAACAAATTGCTGAGGGTTACTCGTGCTATCGCTCGTCAGCAAGTTCAGATCTGTAAATGAAAGAAACGCCGAAAGTGGTGAGGTTAGTAATAACAATACATACAGAATGACGAAATAAGAAAAGCGACACGTGGATGATTAAAACACCGAATACGAAAGCAATTCCTGTATTTTGTGAAAACGGAAAAAAACGCGATGGTTTCTTGAAATTAAATAATACACACGAAAATAAAAAAAATAGCACTGAGGGCACAGTTTTAACCTATTATTGTTAACCTTATATATATATATATATATATATATATATATATATATATATATATATATATATATATATATATATATATATATATATATATATATATATATGTGCAATGTTCTTTTCAATAGTCGGACACTTTACGCCCGCTGCCTTTAAATAGAATTTATATCTCACTGATTTACTGGGTGTTTGAAATATAAATCGTATTTCGGGGTTCGAGTCCAGCGACCAGTGTGAATAATTCTTCTCTACACTAACGATACCCATAGGGATGAAACGTATAAATATGTAGACAAAACAAATATTAATAATTATATTTATATATATATATATATATATATATATATATATATATATGTGTGTGTGTGTGTGTGTATGTGTGTGTGCATCTGTTTATTTTTCCTATGTTTATTTTTATGTGTGATTTATATATGTCCGCGGTTGTTCACATCTATCTGTAATATAAAATAGTAAAATATATTAATAGAAAATATAAGAAATTCTAGCCGGCCATTTTTTGTTGTGTGTTCTCATACCATAGTAAACATGTGCAATGCTACATGTTTAATGCGGTGTATAGTTGAAGACGAAGAGCCTGCAATGGGAGAAATATTTTCTAAGAGAAAAGAGATCTCTCAAGAAAAGGGTTAACTTTTGAAATGGTAATGTCTCATTGGATACTAGTTTTCATGCTGTGATTATGACCCACTTGAGTCTCAGAAAATATAATGCCTCTTCAAATACGAGACCCCCTGCGTAGTAAGTCTATGATTTTCAAATAAGTGGCCGGGTGGTCTACCAGAAGTTACACGAATATTTTTCTCTATATATATATTCCATCAGGATGGGTAAAGGGGGTCAGTTGGGTTTCTTTTATTCCTAGAGACCTATAGGCTTTTCGGTCCGAAGCTGATTGTTTTTTTGTTATTAGACTTATGTTTTCATTCGGTCGGGCTTAGAGTTCTGATTGCAAGCCTGTCGTTCGATAGAGAAGTATGACTGTAACCTTTAAAAATAAAACATCGTTACTTGTTTTAAAGCTCGGGTTGTGGTTTTGTTTGGGTGAAGCATTATTTTTTGCCGTAGTGACAGAAACCACATGATTGACACTGCTACCCGTGTCAGAATTGATCACCGCATCCAGACAAAGACAACAAGTGGACGATTACAGCTTGTGCAGTGAACGCAAACATGCACACATACTATTTGGCCTAAAAAGGTACTTTATTTCGGTTTCTTTAGAACATTAATATGTATGGTCCGGAAGATTTTTAATATGGCGACATTATTCACTAATGGCGTTAAAAGAAAATTCAACTGATGTCATTAATAAAAACATATTTAACAATTTCACAATCTACAAAATGTGTATTTATATAAGATACATAATTACTGGATTATTGGTCCCCCGATTCATAAAATCGGGGGACTTATGTTTTGAGGCATTTCCGTCCGTCCGTCCGTCCGTCCGTCCGTCCGTCCGTCCGTCCGGATTTTTCTCCGCAACCATCCACTGAATTTCTCTGAAATTTTGCATGAAGTTGTAACTTTGGTCAGTTTAGAAAGTGACATTCTCTAATTTTGGAAAAAAAATCTGGTTAGCCCCCCCAGAGGGTTAAAAGGCGTTGAAATGGCAAAAAAATGACATTTTTTGCCCCACAACTTTTCATCTATCCATTCAATTTTTCTGAAACTTGGCCAAAATGTAGAGGCAATTGTTGTGGATATAAAATGAGCATCCTTCACATCAGAAAAATTCTGGTTCGCGTCCCCAGGGAGTCAAAGGGGGGTCAAAAATGCCCCAAATTGCCCGAATGTATTGCATTTTACACTCGCCACGTCGAGTCACATACAGAGGGGGGACCAGACACGCGCGACTTGTTCTATTAATGTTCGTACGTTTCATAATTATTGTCTTAATCACTTAGTTTTTATACAATATCTAATTATTGAATGATTCTCTTACTTTTCATACAGTCCATAAATGATGAATTATTCTCTTACTTTTTGCACAATTATTGGATTAGTTTCTTAATAGTCATGCAGTTCATAACCATTGATTTATTCCTTTACTTTGCGAATTATTTTCTTCATCATTCATGATTATTTAAATATTTTCTTACTTCTTGTACGATTTTAAATTATTTGATTACTCTCTTACATTTTATATAAGAATAATTACATCATTATTATTTTTGTCAACACATTAAAACAGGAGAGAGGAATAGAGGGTGGAGGAGAAAGTGAGGGTTGAGGAGAAGGACGGGAAAATAGGGGAGAGGGAAAGAGGGAAAGATAAAGAGACGGTTAGAGAGAGGAAGAGAGATAGATGTTTTAATATAATAATGTTACACACGCTATTTAACTTCTTATATTTGTTATGGCCCTAGGCAACACCGGGTAGGCCTGCTGGTAATAAATCAGTTTAAGTTATAACTATGCTGGTCGAGATATGTGCATACCTTTCTCGTTTCGTTTTCATTTATGATGTTAGCCATAGAATACATCATTTTTTATTAACAAAAAATTGATGGAAATTTAGAGATATTTAAAAAAAAAAATTCTCAGACGTCCCCTCAAATTAGGATAAAAGCACGTTTTTTTGATACATTTCATTGATTTATTGTTTCATGTGACAATGTGAATCTGGCTATTTAAGACAAGCGTGTCAATGATTATTTCAGCGAATCAAACAGCAAATTCCATCACGTGTGTGAAGACGCCATCGTTTCGATTCTCAACCGAAGATCTCGGTTTCAAAAATTGGTCAGTATTTATTCGATAATCGATTTTACGCTAATCGCGACATTAATGATTGTTTTAAAATCTTGAATCATCTTCATACAAAATGTAATTTGAACGTTATTTTATTTTATTTATGGAATTCGCTCCAGACAAGGTATGAAGCCACTTGATGTAAGTAGCTAACAAGAACGAAAGATGATTATCGCAGAGACAGGAGATGCCGATTGGCCTTAGTCTTGAAAAGATAAATTGTATTGGTAAAAGGATAACAGTCAGCAGGAAGAGAGTTCCACAAGCCTGCAGTTCTTGGAAACAAGCTACTGAAATAAGAAGCTGTATTTTGAGGTATCAAAACAGTGAATTGATGGAGATCACTAGACCAACCAGTCAAACGAGCTGGGAACCGATCACACAATTCCGCAAACACACATGCCATAATAGAACTTTTAGAAAAGACTGAGACTAGCAACGTTACGTCTGTGTGTGTTTGAGAGAGAGAGAGAGAGAATGTAGAAAAGAAGAAAGAGTGGGCCGAATCAAATTACAGATACGTTTCTACACTTTATCAAGAACCCTCAAATGGGGCACATATTCACCAGCCTAAATATGACAACAGTATAGAAGGGAACTAAATTTGCTGTCTCCAAATCTTCCCTTATAGACATAAAGAATATGTATATTCTCTAACCCTCATGATTTCCAGTAGAGGATTATTCGTTGTGTTCTTTACAGCCGCTTTAGTCTTTCTCTGCTCTATCGTTATTTCTATGGAAGATACTCGACTGAGCTCCAATCTTTGGCCCATCTTTTTAAAACATTCACAGCTAAAACTCGTCTCTTTACCACAGCGTAAAAAAAGATCCCGTTCTTCCTCCATGTGCCCAGCGTCAGGCGGGATTTCAATAAACTATACCTTAAAACTGATCATTACTTAGCATCTCATGCTGGTTCGTGGCGCAACGGATAAAAGTGCTAAGTGACCCTCAGTTCTAAGTGATAGTCTTTTGTATGTTGAAGGTTCAATCCTCAGTACGGGCGATACTAGGAATACAATTACGAATTACTTAAGACTTCTACCCGATCATGGCTGACGGAACGGGAGTAAGCAACCCCACGCAAATTAAATATAAAGTTCCGTTCGAAATACCTTACAGATTCCCAGATTCGACATAAAAATTATCGATTTCGTACCTGAAGAAGATCAGAGGTTACATTGGCCGAAACGTTGTGAGAATAACATCCGGGTATCTTTTATAATACTCAGCAGAGTCGCGAACGGGGTCCAAAAAACGAACGAGAACGGGGTAAAAAAAATAAATATGCAACAAGTTAAGGTGAGCTACGTCGAAAATAGATATTTTACTACTTACCTATGACATTTGTTTGTATTTTTACGTAGTATAAATGGGCTTTTATTAGATGTAAAAAAAAATTCTTGTTTTTTTTACATGGATTTTCAGTAAAACAAAATGGCGGTATCGGCCTTATGTCCTTACGAACCCCCCCCCCCCAATCGCCTTTTCTTTTTTCTCAAGTGTTCGTGTGACAAAATTATTGATTTCTAATAAATAGCGGTTGGAACGGTTTAAAAATACAAACAAATGTCACAGGTAAGTTAGAAAATAACTTTTATCGCCTAAAGTTACTTTTATTTGTTGTATATTTGTTTTTTGAGCGTTTTTACTCTGCTGAGTATTGTAAAAGATACCCTAACATCCAATATTAGAACAGTAGTCAGACTAATCCAAATAATACAGGGAAAGCAGTTGCAAAAAATCTAAACAAACTGATGAAAACTGAATAAGTAATATTTATTTTGAAGCCAGGAATAAAAACGCAAAGCTGAAACAAGATTAACAAAAAAGAAAAGAAAAGAAAAAAAAAAAGCGTCCATCACCTTAAAAAGACACCAACACGGATTTGTTACCACAGCACAATGCAGGCTGATTAATCCTGCCAACAAAAAATCATCCGAAATTGCCAAAGTGAAACTAGAAAAATATATAAATGAATTAAGGAAAAGACTGCAAGTAAATCAATGGAAGTAAAACGAATGCTAGAATTAACTGGTTGAATATTTATGTCCCTCTCACGCTGGGAAGATGTGACTCAGAGGTCGGGAAAGTGGGATTTGAAACAAGCGCTCTAAAGGAAGAGCACTCTGTAATCTTTGTAATCTACATAATTTACTGCAATTAGGACCCGGACGACGTCAGGTAGTCATGCTAGTGCTTCTTTAAATACAGATTAGTCAATGTAGTCAAAGTTCAGAGAAGAATGAGAAAAACACATAAGTAGAAGTTTCTTGAAAAGCTTTAAGTCAATATGCAGCACTCTACAATTAATTCGTTGTATTTTGGTTAGTAGACTCGGGAATTGCAAATGTTTTGATTCACGATTCAAGATGGATAAATATCTAATGCCCTCACACGACGGGAAGATGTGACTCAAAGGTCGGGAAAGTTCGATTTAAAAACATCGCGCTCAAGAGGAAGAGCACTCTGGCCGAATAAAAATTGCCTAGTCAGCCCAGTCGGCATTCCTCGGTAAGGGCGCCTCAGGCGATTAGTAATAAACTAAGCCTTTCTCAAAGAGCGAGAAGGAACAGCCTGGGAAGTTGGACTTCCTAGAACTGCATAGGACCATACCTCACACCAACAGAGAACTAGACACACCAGAATGCTTAAGATTCTGCCAGTCTGATTTGGGTATGGAATCACCACCCCGACTGATTCAGTAACATCGAAAACAAAATAATTGCTTTTTCTTACAGTTCGATATAAAGGGTTGTTATGCTTCCATAATACGAAGAACTCTTCAATGTTATGATAAGCGTATTGTAGCCAAAGAAAAAGAGACAAACACAAAATGAATGTTAAACAGATTGTAATATTCAATCATTTATTTTTTTGATAATATTGGAAGAAAATTTTCGAAGGTGTGTAATTATGATAATTTTGTTTGCTCTCACAATTTTTTTATGATAGCAGTAGTAATAGTAGTAACATACATTTTTCTCGTCTGCTGTGGTAATGAAATATGTTGACTGTTGATACATTTTCTTGGTGCGTTAGACGTCCATGTGTGTCCAATCTGACCGGACCTGATCTATTCTTTTTTTTAATATCACGTGATTGGCTTCAAATTGCCCTTTTCTATTTCTGGGATGACCGTCTTGTGATTGGTCGAGAAATGCAACCCCACATCTACGGCGTTGTCTATTGGTTAGAAGAGTAATTTAATAGTTCGGAATGAGATCTTAGCAATGATCGCATAACACGAATAATGCGTTACAGGTAGTTCAAACGTGGAAATAATCAAACATTGGTAAAAATCAGTCCTGGTCCAAAGTGACTGTATCCGGACAAAAAAGAACCAAATAAAACATTTGATGTAACAATGGGATCAGTGATAGAGTTAGGGTCACAGATGTAATAGGAATTATTTTGTTAGAATAATTAAGTAAAAGCCACGGCGGACACAATATCTGGCGACTGTTTCTTAACCCAGTGTAATGTTGAAACATTTAAGTATGTTGTAAAAAGATTTATACAGGGTAAGCAATGCCTTCCTATCCAGGGCTGGAAATTTCTCCGAATGATTCTCGTCTAAAAATATGCGTTTTTGACTGGGGATTGGATAAATGGGGGCGATACTAATTCTGACGAAAAGTGCGCGATATCAAATTTTAAAATGTAATCAAAAATGCGATGATAAAATGCGAACACTATATTGTGAGCTTTAAAATATAAATAAATAAAATTGATTTCTAGGCTAGTTAGGTATGTAGAGAAACAAACGATTGAATGGATACAAACACAAAAAACAATCAAATGTTTAGAATTTTTTTTTTTAAACCTCAAAGTCGGTTTTGTAACTGAATAGTGAAGACGTCATTGAGCTGGCTCTCACGAGTCGGGTAGGAGAGATCTGCTAGCCCCCGCCCCACGTTACATGAAATAGAAGAGTGAAGGAAAACTTTATAACATCAAAATTAAGTAAGCGATAAACATCCTTTTGTGTTTTTCGAGTTTTCACTTGCAAACCGGCTTTTCGAGAAAAATATGCTTTCAGATACGAAGAACAAGTAGTAGTTCCTATTTACCTTATTTAACCTGACCGCCCCCCACCCCCAAGAAATAAATGGAGCTAACCATGGAACAACATATGATTTACTTACTTGCCAAGAAGTTAGACACAATGTCAGGTTTGATTTTAAGAAGCCACGGCACTAGGATAAGCTCACTCTGGTCTACAAAAAAATGTCTGAGCAATCCTGTCGGCATTCCCCGGTAGGGGTGCATAAAGCGATTAGCAATAAACTAACCTCTTTTAAGATACAGGCAAAGCCTGAGAACGTGGACCTTCTAGGATTGAACAGAACCATATCTCAGTCCGACAGCAACAAAGTCGCTGTCGGGCGGAAGGACGTTATATCATAATTGATGGTACAACATATGTGTTGGTCAAAGTTGAGATCAACGTCCAGAATGACTCTTATATCCTTTTATTTTATCACTACGAACCATTCCTTTTCAAAAGGTGAATAACTAACGTTATTATGTGGATTTCTTTTTCACTAATGCTCACCACTTATCAAGGCCCGGAGTTACTCGAGGATAGAGGTTAAAGAGATCGTAGCTTGAACGATGAGCGCCACCACGCGATGATTGGAAACAACTGTGGAATGGGCAGAAGATGAATTGATTATTCAAGAGGACGGCTCAATAAGTATTTGTTTATATTAGACTTGAGTACGACCATGCTGTAGTCGGCTGTGAAGCAGTTTTGTTGTATTTTGTTCCACAGATGAGACGCTCTAGGAAAGAAACTTTGTTCATGGAAGTTCCGTTTGGTCTTTTGTATGGAGAGAGAGAGAGAGAGAGAAAGAGGGGCAAGTTATCTGCTGTGGGTGCAGCCAGGCGGGTTATTTTGCTAGATAGAGGCTGTGTGAAAGGGGCTGCATTGAAGCGAAGAGATCATCTCCCACTAGATTACGAAGTCGGTTACGTACACTATCAATGCAATAAAGAGTGATCCTAGCGGAACCTCCCCATAGGATTAAAACGCCAATAAGAGATGTCGATTTCGGAAGTGAGGTAATGCATTTGTTATGATAGTTGAGATGTTACATGATAAATAATGGACACGAAATGTTTCCGCTAATCATTACTGTTAGCTAAGAAAACGACTTTAAAGTTTGAAGATTAGAGATTTGAAATGTTCTCCTGGTGATCAGTGAACGATTTACCGCCGTCAAAAGAAAATCCGCACCGCCCAGAGAAGAAAAACGTGAAATAACATTTAATAATAAACGATTCAAGTGAAACATTTTCATTGTTCTCAATAAATCAAAGAAAAATAAATAAGGATTATGAATAATATAAAAAATAGTTTTAATTAAATAAAACTTTTGCACTTGGAAATATTTTAAATTTGAATTTTAGTATAGAATTGTAGAAAGCCAAATAACGATGTGTTTTTTTTTCTTTAAAATAAATTTATTAACTTTAAAGATTGAACAAGCTTTTGACTTTTAAAAAAGTCATTTTCAAATTGAGACATTTTTTTTTGTAAATCATCCTTCAGTTGGATGTAAAATATCTCTTGGGTAGTTGTCCGCCGAGATGTTATGCGCGGTTGGTTTAAATGTCTTGTCCTGTCAAGTTGAGACATTTTTCTTTTGTAAATCATCCATACCGTTGGTGAAAGTCGAAAGCTTGTTCAATGTTTAAGGTTAATTAATTTATTTTAGAGAAAGAAATAACACATCGATATTTGGTTTTCTACATTGCTTTACAAAAATTCAAATTTAAACTATGTTTCAAAGTAAAAAAAGTTTAATTAAATTAACCCCTATCACGAAGCCGCGTGTAGCACAAGACAGCACATTTAAGCCAACCCCGCATAACATATCAGTGGACAACTACCCAAGAGAAATTTTATCTCCAACGGGAAGAATGATTTACAAAAAAAAATGTCTCAACTTCAAAATGACTTTTTAAAAGTCGAAAGCTTGTTATGGTAAATAAATTTATTTTAGATAAAAAAAAACATATCGTTATTTGGGTTTCTACATTTTTATACTAAAATTTAAAAAATATTTACTTCTAAAGGTGAAATGAAGATTAAATATACTATGTTTAAAAAATGTTCAAATGAGATGTGATAATTGTTGATTTGTGCTCGAAGGAGCTAAAATCTCTTCCCCTCCTGTAAAATATTTACAACAAGTACTCGTCTAGCTACCACCACTGCAAGGAACTTTCATTTTTCCCCTGTGTACCCCCCTAAAAAAAAAGAAAAACTTCCATTAGCAGAGCTTAATTCCAAGAACTTCCTATATGTGCAATACAATACCACCTGCCGACAAATTTGTTGACATTGGACTTGAAGATGATTAATCTTCAAGTCCAATGTCAACAAATTTTTTTTTATTTTAATGCTAAAAATATATATAGTTTCGTATCTGTATCATTTAACAATAGGCTCTTTGCTTAGGAGAAATGCATAGTATCTGTTCTGATACTTTGCTACATCTGTTCTGTCCTCGGTCGGTGAATGAGAAGCCCTTCTAGACTGAAGCATTTTTTTAAATTTTTGTTTCAATCCATAGTGTCCCTTTTTGGGGAGCTGGATTTTCCCCACATTAAAAACCGACCTTGTGTCTTAACTCTTCCTTCGCAGGGAGGCAAGTAAATAGGAACAATGGGAGTGTACCATATTTAAATAAACTTAGAAACAGATGGTTTGTTTTATTTGTTTAATCATATAGCAACCATCGTTGGTTGTTTAAGTCTAAAACAATATTTGTAGAAGAACAGTGGTAGTAGTACTACTATTTAATCCATAGCTTGGGGGATAGGCGCATTCATATGTTTACCTCTACCAAGGAGGTTATGTATGCCGTTGAAGTTGTCACTATGTTTGTTTAGGTACGGCCTAGAGCCCAAATCGCTTGACCAATCGTGACTAAATTTGGGCAAAATATGATTCATTGACTAATTTAGGACTGATTTAATTTTGATATATCTAGGTCAAGGTTCAAAGGTCAATGTCACGGAATAGGTAGAAGTCACACTTTTGGCGATAACTTCGATTCTGTTTTTTTATAGAGACCCACTACTTGGCCCATATTGTGGCCAATGAAGCCCCGCATATTATATGACCTTGAGTTTTACTCTTGACATTTACCTTGAATGGTGCTGGTAAAAAGCTTACTACAATGTCACAGTCCAGCATGTTACTGATTATGCCACAATGCCCCCTTAAAAATGCCCCCCCAAATAAAACTATTAATATATGGCGAATTTAAATGTTTCAAGTGAAGAATGTCGAACATAAACTTGTATCATGTATATTTTTAATACCATATTCACTACAAAATTCAAAAATAAATTTAATTTGAAACAAAAGAATATATAAAGAAGGAAATATTATTTATTCAGCGGAAAAGATAACACGGTTGAATTAACGAAAGTCATTAAAACAAGGGTATTTCTTTCTGGTACTTGTAAGAAATGGGTATCCAACTTACAAAGTCAGTCCAGAGTATTAACGGGAAATGACAAGTCATTCCCCTAAACGGCCGAAGCAGTTGACGATTTGAAAGACACCTTTTTTACTTATTTTTTTAGAAAGTGTTTTCAACTTTTTTTAAACCCTAACACTAACCTAGCACTAACCCTAACGTTAACCTAACCCTTCATATGCTTAGTGTCGTCCGCTTTTCACATTTTTTTTTCGGCTTTGAAATCGTAAACTGCTTCGGACATGTTTTCGGGGACTGACTAATGATTCGCTGTCGATACTCGGGACTGACTGAGTAACAATTGAAATCCTCTGGCTATCCATTCCTTGCAGGAACTTTCGCTTTTTAAAACTTAAATATGTTGATAAAAGACAAGATTGCTATTTTTTTTACAATTAAAGACATTCGTCTATATTTCATAGAATGATAAACAACTAGCAGAACCCAATTACTACACTTTTATTCTAGCCAAAAGATCCATTGTTAAATGGCACAGATATAGTTTATTCGTGACTATTAAATTGGGAGTAAACTAGAGAGCAGGTAGAGGCTGTGTTAAACCAAAACATATTTACCTTAATTTAAACAGTAATCAGTGACAAGACCAAATTTTAGATCCGACCTAACTCTAACTCAAACACATTATCACTAAACTTAGCCATAGCACCTTCCCATAATTGTCAACCATTTTTTTCTCTGAGCACAAGAGATAATGGTGAAATAAAACTTAAGAAAAGCAAGGAATCAGATAATCACTTAACATTCACCAGAGATACTCGCACTGAAAGTACATCTCTCCGTGAGTGATACCAATATTAGTGTAACTGATGTTACTCGGTATTAAACGTGCACCTATTCACTTTTGTTTTTATTTTACTTCACTAAGTTCTCATAAATCTTTCTGGGGCTAACACTTGATTTCTATATGAGATACATAGATATCCGAGTGTTCAATCAAGATTCTTTCTTTTTACCTCTCAAACGTTGAGTTAGTAATGAAGTGAAGAACATTAATTTTCTCTCCCCAATTGACCAGTTAACTATGTTAGTATATCTTTCTTATGGTCTCTTGATCTTACTGGATTCCAGGACAAGAATTCATCTGGTCGGGTGGAGTAATCAGCTAAGTTCTGTTACGTGAGGTAACATCACTAGGCGATGATGAGCCAGTGTATAGACGTGTTCAGGGATCTTATTTGGGCTTCGAATACTATGTTATTTTGAATATTTGGTTAGGTTTACTTGTACGGTTAAGTATCCTCATGTCAAGTTGTCCTGACAGACCCTTGTACAGAGAGACTGGTGACAGTCGAGGATAGTGTCTTGTTCTACAATGTGATATCTCACTTTACTCTTCAATATCTTACACGTATATTTGTCTACGTTTTTTGCCAAGGCCCTGTTTCCCTTCTTGAATATAGGAAGGAGGGCTGAAAAGTACAAAGGTTCGCTGTGAAAGAGAAATACTTGAGCTGTGGCATCTTCCGTGCATTCATTTACATTCTAATTATTGATAACTGGATTGTTTCGTTCCAAACTAGTAGTTAGTAGCGGTTCTCCTTAAAACTAGACGAATTTTGACACCGTAGTGTAACCAAATTCAGCTGCCGGCTTTTTCACTCTTGATAGAATTCATAACAACAGAACGCCAAGTTTTGTCGTTAACATCTATGTTGCATTATATATGAGTCATATTGTAATTTAATTACGTAATACCTAAAGTTGATAAAACAATTCATCATTTTTAATGAAATTTATTTGTTAGAGGATAGCTAAGGAAGAACGATAACTCACGTTTAAAAACACAATTTAAGTTTTTAAAACAAGGTTAGAGAATATACATAACATATAAAAGTGTATTCTTATGTAAAATTCACAGAGTAAGATGATGAGAGTATTCCCTAATCTATAAACCCACCCATTAGGGGTCCATACGGCATATTTCATCAGGGAAGGGGGGGGGGGCTTTTAGTTATTTTTCATTATATTTTATAGTCATTTGAAATTGCTGAGTCATATTATAATTTAATTACGTAATACCTCAAGTTCATAAAACAATTCATCATTTTTAATGAAATTTATTTGTTAGAGGATAGATAAGGAAGAACGATAACTCACATTTAAAAACAACATTTAAGTTTTTAAAACAAGGTTAGAGAATATACATAACATATAAAAGTGTATTCTTATGTAAAATTCACAGAGTAAGATGATGAGAGTATTCCTGAATCTAGAAAGCCACCCCTTAGGAGTCCATGCGGCATATTTCATCGAGGGGGGGGGAGCTTTTCAGTTATTTTTCATTATATTTTATAGTAATTTGAAATTGCTGAGTCATATTGTAATTTAATTACGTAATACCTCAAGTTGATAAAACAATTCAGTATTTTTAATGAAATTTATTTGTTAGAGGATAGCTAAGGAAGAACGATAACTCACGTTTAAAAACACAATTTAAGTTTCTTCAGAATAGGGACAATGGGTGCTTCTCCAGTATTGGGACCAGATGTGCTTCTACAATATAGGACCCAGCACCGAGGGTGCTTCTACAATATAGGACCCGGAGGCTTATGTAGAATAAGGACCATGGGTGCTTCTGCAGTATAGGGGCCAGGGGCGCTTCTACAGTATAGGACCCAGCACCGGGGGTGCTTCTACAATATACGACCCGGAGGCTTCTGCAGTATGGTTCTTAGATATGACCGAGGCACCTCAGAAATTTTTTTCTTTCTTTAACTGAAAATATTTCTATAGGGAAGGATAAACAAAAATTGGCGGGGAGGATTTTTTTTTTTTTTCATAAAAAATATTCATATTTATAGGTTAGGATGAAAAATAATTTCATGGGGAGCGTCGAAATTTTTTTTGTTTTCCTTTTTCTTTTTTAAACTAAAAATATATGTATGGGGAGGGTAAAAAAAAATTTGAGGGGGAGGGGGTCAACATTTTTTTTCTTTTTCATTAAAAATATTTATATGTATGGGGAGGATGAAAAATATTTTTTTTCGGGCGGGGGTAAATTTTTTTTTTTTTCGTTTGAACTAAAAATATTTCTATGTATGGGGGGAGGGATCAAAAATTTTTCTTTTTTTTACTTTTAAATTAAAAATATTTCTAAGTATGGGGGAGGATGAAAAAAAATTTTCTTGGGGGAGCAAAAAAAAATTCTTTTTTTCTTTTCTTAACTAAAAATATTTATATTTATGATAGTGACAATACATGAATGAACACTATTTTGTTTTTCTGACACGACAGGGGCGTATTAATGAGTTATTAGGTATGCGAACTGGGCTGGAGATAGGTACATATACAGTATGTGTACCCTTGCAGAGATTGGTAAGTATATAGTATGCGCATGAGGGCGGCGATAGGTACTAATATAGTATACGCACCGGGCCGGCGATATGGTATATATATAGTATGTGCACTGGGGTGGAAATAGGTACGTATATAGTAGTGCATAGCAGTGGCGATAGGTACGTATTTAGCATTCACACCGGGGTGGCGATAGGTATGTATTTAGCATTCGCACCGGGTCGGCGATATGTACATATTTAGTATTTGCACTGGTGCAGCGATAGGTACATATGTAGTATGCACACCAGGTCGGCAA
>OY744516.1:137084540-137089540 GCA_963556195.1 Sepiola atlantica
ACATTATTTTACTGTCCTTAACATCAGCGACATGCTGAATATCACAAGTCTTCTTTCTAAGTTCTTTCTGCGGCTCTGATTTAATAGCTATGTATGATTGTTCCACAGACTTCAGATCCTGAGGTGACAAGCTGCTATCAATCTGCATTTGATGAAGTTAATGCATTTTCTGTAGTGGTTGAGCGATGTGAGCATTATTGTCATCAGACCAGTCTTGATGCTTTCTTTTCGTTAGCCCAAGAACATCTACTGTTTTTTCATAAACACACTTCTTAAAACACTCCTACGTACCATCAAACGATATCTGCTCAAGCCTATTCTGTAGGTCTAGAGCAGTTTTCCCATCCTTCAGCTTTGCGAAATTTATTCTACGAGGACATTTGACGTTTCCGAATCGCCTCTTCGGCCTAATTACGAACCTCGCGTCAGCACATACCAGACGGTGATCTGTCCAGCACTCGGCATTCCTTTTGAGTTCTTGCGAACCGCCTGCAGACCGTTGTCGCCGACTTGGTCGAACCAGATCAGAACTTTGCTGTGAATGGGAGATCGATTCAAAACGGCCTGCATCTGATTCGCACGATCATAGAGGGTGTAGAAGACGACACGGAGGCCGCGCTGATCAATTTGGATCAGTCCAAGGCTTTCGATAGGGTCGACCATCGTTTTCTGGAATCTGTTCTGGAGGCCGCCGGTTTTAATCCGGACTTCCGCAAGTGGATCTCCATCCTGTATCGTCTGCCGACGGCGGCGGTGCAAGTCAATGGTAAGCTTTCGGAGTCTTTTGCTGTCTCTCGGTCGGTGCGTCAGGGATGTCCGCTGTCGCCCCTGCTTTATGTCCTGGCGTTGGAGCCTTTCCTCCGCAAATTAAGGGACGACGTTACGAGACCAGTCCTGCGCGGGATCGCTATATCTGGAGGAAGGCGTGCCAGGGTTTCCGCGTTTGCCGATGATGTCACCGTGTTCGTGTCGAGCCGCACTGACGTAAGAACGGTGGTTAAGGCACTCGCTCGGTATGAAGAAGTTACAGGGACCATAATCAATCGCAGCAAGTCCACCGGCCTGCGGTTGGGTGCCTGGAGCGGCGAAGCTGCACTACCAGGTATTTTCAGCTGGTCGGATGGCCCGGTCCGGATACTTGGCATCTGGTTCGGACCGGGCCTCCAGCTAGAAAGGAATTGGTCGGAGGTACAGTCAAAGGTCGAATCGTCGGTCGCAATTTGGATTCGAAGGAAACTTTCCTTAAAGGGTAGAGCCGAGGCGTGCGCCACTTACGTCTTCCCCCTCATCCTTTACCGACTGGCTGTACTACCCCTGCCTGCGGATCGCCTTTTGGTTTTCACCCGCCTGCTCTTCTCGCTTCTTTGGAAGAGAGGGAAGCCATATGTCCGCAGACAGGTCTGTACTCAACGTCCGAGAGAGGGGGGCCTGGGAATGCCGGATCTGGCAAGTCATAGACATGCCGAAAGATTGGCTTTTCTGGGTCGCTCTTTGACATATGATCTTCCTTGGGTCCCTGCGGTCTGGAAGGCCTTCCGCGGCCTCATACCCGCCCCCGAGGTCGAAGTCCGTCGTAGACCGAGGGGAGAACCGAAGTTCCTCACCGAATGCCGAGCCGCGCTTAAGGCGTTGCCGGGGCCTAGGGCTCTTACACAGCCAAGGAAAAGCCTATATCGGGAGTTAGTGGAGAGGTCCGCTTCGGATCCGCTTGGGGAGCGGCTGGGATGGTCGGGGGAGGAGATCCGCTCTCAGTGGAGTTGGGCGCCAGGCCAGAGTCACCTCAACAACTCTGAGTACTCTCTGACCTGGCGACTGGTCCGGAACGCGCTACCTCTATACGACAAGCTCACCAGAGATGGAGTGAAGACGGATCCTTACTGCCAGCGCTGCGACGACCGCGAAAGAGAAACGGCCGAGCACGCCTTTTTCGCTTGCAGCAAACTTCGGCTACTCTGGGAGTATGTCGGAGAGGTAACGGCTCGCATCGATGCCGAGCATCCAATGCCCCTGAATGAAGCATTGGTTGTCCACAACGTAGCCCCGCCGTGGCCTAGGGAGAAAAGAATGGTTTTTCTAACCATCCTAGCCGTAGCAAGAATGGTGACGTGGGTTACACGTCTTGACGAGGTCCATGGGGTTGAATCTGTTTCCGATCGTGATCTGATCGTCTACTTCAAACACCAGCTCAGAGTGAAGATCAGATGCGATTGGAGGAGATTACACCGCACGGAGTTCGATAGGAGGTGGGTGCACGACACTAGCTTGTGCATCCGTCGAGGCGCCAGGTATGAACACATGTTCCCTGCTTAGGCATGGCACACGCGGTCCTGGGTTCTACGGAACTCACCCCTCAAGCTTACCTTAACAAAGACCCTTAGCTAGTAGAGAGAATGCGTTCTGGCCCTGTCTTTGTTTTTTGGTACTAGAGAGCCTCCAAAGATGCCCACTCCCCCACACTTTGTTTTAGCCCAGGTCACCGTACATCTTGGAGGATACCACCACCCGTTCCCACATCCCATCCAGGTGCACTTTATTTTTTACCCCCCTTTCTTAATTCCCACTCCCAATTAGAGACTGACCTACTTGTTTTCGGAACACCCGGAAAACAGTGAGCAGTCTACCACTTAGCAGAGGGTTGGGAGGGCACTACTAACCTTTTTCATATTTATTTCATTTTTAAAAAATTGTAAATATTGTCCCACTCCCCCAAAATGAATTTTGAAAATAAAATATATTTAAACAAATTGGGGATCACCTAAGTAGGTCCAACCCACAGAGAGAATGAGGTATTTTGGTGAGAGGATCTAGCTAAGGGTAAAGTGCTCATAGACCAATTGTATGACCAACGAACCCCTCTCCCATAACGATTCGGGCCTTGTGCCTAAGGCAAACGGGAATATTTGCACGCATTGTTTTTTATTTTTCATACATATTAAATATTTGCTGTAACCGTTTCTTTTGTCTAAATAAAATCGCGTTTACGGATGATGACGCAATCGATCAAATGTCATTGCTTGGATCATAGATGCATTCATGTGTTCTTATACTTTGGTTTCAGGTGGAAACACGTGTTTATTGTCATTAAATTTAGCTCCCAACACATTTGCAGTAAACGCAACCCGCTCTTATTTATACTTTAAACTCGATAACGCCGAGTAGACGCCATATTTGATATTCCCTACCCACCACCACATTGAAACTCCCCAGAAAGACAATCTTATCATCTCGGGGAGCAGTGAAGACAACTCTTTTAAGATTTTCATAAAAGGAACCTACTAGCTCAGGTGGACTGTTTAATGTAGGAGCATAAACAGAAATAAGAGTTAAATATCGCAAACGTAAGGTTGTGATGCGCTCATTTAGACCACAATGGAGGTTTCTCAAGTTTAGAAACAACCCATTTCTTAAGAGCAAATCCTACGCCATGGACATGTCGTTCGCCTTCCGATTTCCCGATCTAGTAAAATATATATTCAGATCGCTCCTCTACACGACTCCCCTCCTCCAACAATCTTGTCTCTGACAAGATTACTATATCAATTTTGAAACGTTACAGTTTTTGTTCAATAAGTGCTGTCAGAACAATAACGATTAATTCAGGTTCTGACGTTCCAACAAGGTATTTTCGAATTAAATTCCGTATTACTCATTACATTCGCCCCGCTAAGCTAGACACATAGTTGATATCTACATATAGACTGCATACGCCAAAAGTACAAGCACTGCAGCAGGATTATAGTGATCAACGCTTGTGCAACACGGCGACCACTCTCTGGGTATCAGCAACTATGAACTTGGTGAGAGAGAAACAGCCCGATAACCAGTAGTCACTTTAAACGCACCTGTAAAATCAGAGTTGTCCTTCTTATAGATGCCTTCCTTAACAAAGGCTAAATAGGATAGTTCAGCTAGTAATATTGCCATATAGCCATTGGTTACCTCACCCTTAGCTTTTCTGGCAAAATCCTTAGCCTACAAGGCAGTGGGATTCAGTGTTACAGCACTGAGCACTCGCCGTATAAATATATATATATATATATATATATATATATATATACATTCAAAAGTCTTCGGAACATTACAAATGCGTATATCTCATGAACTATTCCAGGTAGAAAAATGAAACTGGTGCCATTTTAAGGCTTGCTTAATCAAGTTTTTGGTCATACTAATGATTTTCGTGTTATCTTTCCAGGTGCAGTAATGGCGTTCTCTAAACAAGACAAGGCATTTTGCGTCCTCCAATTTGCAAAGACTGAATCGTGGACATGTGTTCAGCGTGCATTTCGCAGGAAATTTAAAAAAGAAGCACCTGAAAGGAAATCCATTGTCAGATGGCATGCTAAATTTGTGAAAGATGGGTGTTTGTGCCCAAGTAAGCGAACAGGTCGCCCTTCAACTTCAGAAGATGCAGTTGAGCAAGTTCGGACAGCCTTTCAGCGGAGCCCCCGTAAATCAGTGAGAAGAGCCAGCAGGGAACTTCAGCTTGCTCCAGCAACTGTCTGGCGTGTCTTAAGGAAACGACTGCAAATGGTACCTTACAAGCTCAAGTTGGTCCAAAAGTTGAAGGACACTGATAAGCCACTTCGCCGTGACTTTTGCATTGCAATGCAAGAGAAGTTGGAAGATAACGGCTTTGATGACCGGCTTGTTTTTAGCGATGAGGCGACCTTCCATCTGAATGGCAAAGTTAACAAGCATAACACTCGCATATGGGGTACTGAGAATCCTCATGAACTTCTTGAGCACGAGCGAGATTCACCAAAAGTGAACGTGTTTTGTGCAATTTCCAAGAAAGGTGTCTATGGACCGTTCTTCTTTGAAGAGGCAACTATCACTGGTGAATCCTATCTCAACATGCTGGAAGACTGGTTAATGGCTCAGTTGGAACAAGCAGAATCTGATGACTTCATTTTTCAACAAGATGGTGCACCACCACACTGGAGTCTTAGAGTAAGGCAGTTTCTTAACACAAGGCTGCCTGGTAGATGGATTGGGAG
>OY744516.1:137092040-137129540 GCA_963556195.1 Sepiola atlantica
AAATATTATATAAAGCACTCGCTAATATTAAACAGACACTAATTAACAAGAACTTTCCTAACTATGTAATTTATCAACAAATAAAAAACACCCTAACCGCCATAAATAAAAACTCCAACAACAACAATATTAATAATATTAACTTATTCTATTGTAACCAAATGCACCCCAACTATAAAGCCGAAGAAAAAATAAGAAAAAATATTATACACAAACACGTAACCCCAGTAGATAATAATTCTAAAATCAGATTTTTTATATACTACAAAAAGTCAAAAACTAGTAATTTATTAATAAAAAATAGCCAGGCTGATAGTGGCTTATTTAATAATAGATAGTTGTTCAAATGTCCTATCGAAGAATGTGTCTCTGCAAACAGCACGTATATTGGCATGACTAGGACTACCATATCACACCGACTTACTTGCCACCTAACCTACTCTCAAAGCTCCATATATCAACATCTTATAAAGCATGGCATCCCAAAGAACGAATTTAGGAACATTTTAACACATCCATTCTGGCGGTTTCGGGTTGCAGTGTTCGCCTCCCCATAATGGAAGCATTGTTTATACGCATTAATAAACCAAACATCAACCATTCCCATTATGAGGGGGGGGGGTGAAGGTGTATTGAAGTGCTGTTGAAATAATTTACAAGGGCGCCCTCTTAATAGATTCTCCAATTTATTTCATTTTGCAACCGCTTGACGACGACCGATGTCGGTCGAAAACGTTCGGATAAATATGGAGATTTCTTACACTCCTTGGATTATAACATCAAATCCGTCGTACGAAAAACAGATCAAAAGCTGAATAAGCAGAAGTTGACACTCCTGTTTAATCAAACATATATATATATATATATATATATATATATATATATATATATATATATATATATATATATATATATATTATTATTATTATTATTATTATTATTACTTATGTTCACACTAAACAAAGCACATTGCCACTGAGAATTAGGGGCCAAATTTAAACGGCGCCATAAGTTGGTATTTGTGCAGCGCGATGTTTGTTCACATTGCATCTAAATTTCTGCATGTTGGTACAGTCTGGGAAACAGGAAGCAGGGAGAAAATTCCAAATGCAAGCTGTTCGAGGAAAGAAGCTATTAGAGAAAAAAGCCTTCCGGCATCTGGGGACTTCTACAGAGAAAGGGTGAGATTTTGCTGATCGTCGGGTTGGTCGGAGGTATTTACGTTGAGGAGGCACAAGTGCTGTAAGTTCATCGGGGCACATTCCATTGAAGTACTTGTAAAAATAGTACACGGATAACACATTGTATTGATCGGACAGGGCTGGGGTTTGGTAGACAGTATGGTACCTATTAGATTAGAGGCTGTTTTATGAACTCTGTCTAAGAGGGAGAGACTAATAGTTGGTGCACTAACCCAAATGTGAGAACAACACAGAATGCATAGGCGAATGGTATACTGGCAGGCGTGAGAAAATGTCTAGCTCGGTAGAGATAGCCCACTTTTTTGCAGCAGACTTGGCAGTATCTTCTATGTACTTGATCCAATTCATGTTACCTGTTAATGTTAGGCTGAGTAGTTTAATGTTGAAATGGCAATCGGTGGTTGAAAAGGTTTCTTAAAATTGTTAAAGGAAACGAGCTTATTCGTAGTAGGATTAAATGTAGCCATCGATTGTTGGCCCCGTTCCACTACAGAATGGGGGTTATTTTCTACGAATTTAGCAATGGACTTTCAAATTGTGTGCATTAGTTTTGCCCAATATCGAGAATAGAGCGTGGTGTCATCAGCAAATAGACACATCTCGGGAGCAATTGCATCACGTAAGTCGCTTATGAACTATCTTGCAGAGTCTAAGCTGACTCTGTGAACTGGGTTCGCGCCCTCCGACTGTCTTAAATTGTCACTTCCTACACTGATAAGAGCAATCAGCTTGACACTCTGGCGTCTGTAGGGAATAATAATTTAATATTTATTCATAAATATTATTATAAAGCCCCGTTAAGAAATTAAAGTTGATCACTCTCCGGGATGTAAAAAAATAGACTGTCACTTAGCTTTAAAGCAAGGTTCCGAAAACGTTCGTCGACCCCTCTCAATAGTTTTATGTCCGCTCTCTCTAGGCACAAATAGAACTGAATTTACCCATAATAACGTGATAATTCCCGGTGGCCGTAGGGATAGAGCAATAGCTTGCGGGGTATAGGCTTACTCTGTGAACTGGGTTCGCGCCCTCCGACCGTCTGAAATTGACACATTCTACACTGAATAATTTCATATTTATTAATAAATATTGTTATCAAGCCCCTTTACACCCACATATATATATATATATATATATATATATATATATATATATATGTGTGTGTGTGTGTGTGTGTATAATGCGAGTTAATAAGTGTTGTTTTCCCTCAGACTTTTTCCTATATACTTTAATAACACAAAATACATGCTAAAATATACTTTAGTTCTCTAGAAATGACCTTGCTCTGATACATGACCCTAAACAAAGAGGAACATTCCACTCAGCTAGGTGAAAGAAAGACTATTCTCCTGACCTATGCTGGGTCAGCTCTTTGAACGGCACCCCCTATCCCACACAGACCCTGATCCTTGACGACTTCCCACACAGTCAACATCGGCCCTCACTTATACACATTGGCTTACAACTCCCAGTGATAACCAGCCCTAGGAGGATGCGCTGGAACTTTCGCAAAGCAAACTGGAAGAAATACAGTGAAATTCTGGACCGGAGTGCTGTTACCATCCCACTCCGCACCATCACTGTAGATGAAGCATACAATCGCTTCTGCAGCGCCATCTACAAGGCTGCCCACACAGCTATCACACGAGGCTACCGGCCCCTCTACGTCCCATGCCTGGACGAGGAAAGCGCTGCCCTCCTACAAGCATACGAAACATCTGGGGACCCTGAGATGGCAGACCACCTCATTAAATCGCTAACAACAGCTCGGCGGGAAAAGTGGGAGGAGACAGTAGCAGACCTGAACTTCACCCACTCTAGCAGGAAATATTGGAGCCTCATCCGCCGCTTGGGAGCTGCACAGAAACCTCTTACCCAGAGCCCACCATCCGTCTCACCTAACCAAGTCGCATCCCACCTAGTGTCTATTGCAAAAGCAACTCAAGGCAAACACACCAGAAGAGCAATTACAGCTGAGCTCAAATTACACCGGAAAGCGCACACTGAGGAAAGGAACCCGGAACCTATTGAGAATGCAGAACTGGAGAAAGTCCTGCAGGGCCTAAAATGTGGGAAGGCAGCAGGATATGACAACATATCACCTGAGCTCATGACACATCTCGGCCCCCAAACCCTGACCTGGCTGACTCAATTCTACACCAAGATCCTACAGACTAACCTGATCCCAAAGAAATGGCGAACAGCAAAAGTCATTGCTATATTAAAACCTGGCAAAGACCCCAAACAACCAGCAAGCTACCGCTCAATCTCTCTACTTTGTGTTCCCTACAAAATACTGGAACGCCTTATACTCCAACGTATATCCCCGGGAGTAGAGGACATTCCGTGCGTGGATCAGGCAGGTTTCCGGAAGGACCGCAGCACAGGAGAGCAAGTATTGGTCCTAATCACCTTCATCGAAAATGGTTTCGAGAACAGACTGAAGACAGGGACTGTGTTCCTCGACCTCACAGCCGCCTATGATACGGTCTGGCACAAAGGCCTCATACTGAAACTCACAAATGAGATTCCCGCCTGGGCAACAACTGCCATTCAAACCCTGCTGACCAACCGGAGGTTCAGAGTTCACCTTGGACATAACACCAGCGCATGGAGAGCACAGAAAAATGGGCTCCCACAAGGCTCAGTTCTAGCTCCAACACTATTCAATGTATACACAAATGACCTACCCAGCACCAAATCCCGCAAATTCATCTACGCGGATGACATCTGTCTGGCATGCCAAGCACCGGACTTTGAACAACTGGAACGGGTTCTGACTGATGTCCCTGGCCAGCACCTGCTGCGAAAGCAGTGGACAACGCTCAATCGCACGGGGACAGGCGTGGGCCGCTTTGCGAGTCGATTAAGAAGAGGGGGTTCAGATGGTGCACAATGCAAATGTGGGGGCCCTTGCAGAACGTTAAACACGTCATTCCCAGCTGCCCCAAACACGAGCCACCAAATGCGGATATGGGCCTTATTAACCTGGACAGTGAAACTCTAGACTGGCTTGCTGCAACTGAGCTGAAGGTCTAAAAAGACATACGCAAGAAGATCAAGAAACTTACACAGATCTCAAGAAAAATATGTAAATAAAAATTGTCCATAACAACTAACTTAATATGTATAGACGAACGAATGCTGAATATATATATATATATATATATATATATATATATATATATATATATATATATATATATATATATATATATATATATATATATATATATATATTTATATGTCTGACAAATGCTAACGGTAGGATTGTTTACTTGACATTATGTTTCGTCTTTATTAGCCGTAACAGCCCAAAACCGGAGGTCTCATGTTTGATATGATTTGAATGACACGATCGGTTCGTGCTTCGCGGCTTACAGCTCTGATACCGGATCTAGCACTACACCATCACCAGGAGGAACCACTGGTGTCATTTGCCCATAAATGTTATCAAGCCACTTACACCTGCCGGCCATCATCAACATCAACAACTGATTTTAATTGCATTGTTACATCATCTTAATTGGTATCATGACACTACCTTGCATATGGCATCAGCACTATTTCCTTCATCTACATTCACCATCTAAAATTCACCTCTCTTTCCAATTCGTATTATCCCTCTTTAGCCATATCAAATATGCTTTCTCTGCTGTTTCCTGATAACTTATGATACTTTTTTCAATTCTGAGTTGTTACAGTAAAAGCAACGTCGAAATAGGTTTACAACCGTTCACGCCACATTTCCTCTTGTCCCGATGGCCAAAGGATGGAATTCAACATTCCATCCTTTATCTTGATACTTCTGCTCCAACTCGTCATATCTGATCTCTTTCCTATTTTCTGCAGCAGCAAAGTTTTCTTCCCAAGGTTCTGTTAATTCCAGTATTATTCTTTATTTCTTTTCTCCATACCACATGACAATACATGGTCGTTGTTCAAATGATACCAACGGGAACACCAAAAGGTTTTCCAGATCTACACTTAATTTCCAGTTTCCAGTCCATCTGTCATCTATTTTTGTAGTCAGATGACTACTCAGATTATATTTGCGCTTGCTTTGTGAAATACCAACTTCTTTATTTTTTAATCTTGGGTAATTCTCCATCATGAAATTGTCTTATTTTTTGCTTGATTTGTTCTTCAATTATTGCAAGCACCTGATTGTGACGCCATGTATATCTTTCGGTTGCCATCTCACAGAATATGCCTTAGTGTTGCCTTCTCTAAGCAACGACATCTGTCATTATTACATATCCTCTAATAAACAAGATTGGCACGTGATGGAATTGAATCATACGTTGATCTAATCAAGAACGATGTACTCGCCCGTTCCCAGGCCCATATTTTATTCCATCCAATGTTTCGCTCTACAAAACACTTCTCACATCGCAAGTAATGTCCTTGTTGATCACATTTTACAAGACGTAAATATCGGTTCTCTTAAACTTCTTCCCTAATTTCTTTCACTACAGCATCCCTTTTCCCCCTTATTGCATGATTGACGGAAAAAGGTCGACACTTTACTATTGTAATCGCTAGTTAATGCAAAAAATGAAACCACACATGCACGCGTGGAAAAACAATCTGGAAAAATTCTGCTAGTTGTTTGAATTTAATTTCAGCAGAAACAGTCAATTTGTTATTGTCATCAGCGCGAGTTAAGTAGTACATAAAAAAAATCAAACAACAAATGAACGTGGCCTTTTGGCTAAGAACAAAGTGTAATATCTATTCTGATGCTACGCTTAGTCTATTCTGTCCTCGGTCAGTGAAGGAGTAGTCCTTCTAGACGGAGGCAATTTTTTAATTTTTGTGCCAATCCATGGTGCCCTTATTTGGGGAGCTGGATATTCCCCACATTAAATACCGACCTTCTGTCTAACTTTGCTCTCATTGGGAGGCAAATAAGTAAGAACGTGTTTGAAGTCTTATTTTGACAAAGGAATTCCTTCACGAGTTAAGTATTACTTCAAAAATGAATGCGTTCGAAGCCTTTACCTAAAAATAAATCTCGCCGTTAAATCTATTTCCCATTTTAATGGGAAATGGATTTAACGAATACAAGATACTTTCATTTTTATTTAATTATTTTAAATAAAAATAGTTATTTAAATATTTAATTTTTTTTTAATACATTCTTCACTCAGATATTTTTGTTTAATTTTATTTTTGTTTTATGAAACGAAGAAAATCTATTTTTCAAAAAATGAATTGTTTCTTTACGTACTAATACATTTCAATTATTTTATGAACCTAACCGATAATTTCCTCTAGCGACCCCAGATGAGATCAAAGGAAACATTCAATGACGTTTTTAGATTCCTCGTAACATCTAACCATTATTAAAACCTATTTGAGTGTTTAAACTGTTAACATACCGATTTCCATAACACACAAACACACATTAAGTTTTATATCTAGAGGTCAGTGCGAATTATATTTCTTCTCCGTCAAGAAAGTAATTTTACAACTACTTCTACTTCTAAACTTAAAGCATCTGGCCACCCATCTAAGTATTGTCGGACTCAACATTGCTTAACTTCGGTGATCCGATGAGAACAGGGGTTTCAGTGCGACGAGTTCGAATATTATATGAGACATTACATTTTTAAAAAAATCATTAGACAAAAGAGATCAATATGAGGAAAATTCAGCTCCACAAAAGGGGAACTTTGGATTGGGAGAAAAATCAAATTTGCCTCAGTCTAAAAGGAAATCCTTCTTCGGTTACTGAGGACAGAAAAGATGAAGTGTAATATCAGAACAAAAATTACACTTTGCGCCTAGCTAAATTTATTGGTGTCCTTATTTATTTGCCCCCACGAGGGCAAAGTTCGACACAAAGTCGTTTTTTTATGTAGCTATATTCAGCTCCTGAAAAGGGGCACTCTAGATAAGACAAAACTATTTTTGTTTACTCCTCTGGCCGACACAAAACATATACTACACTTTGATCCTGTGTCTGTTTGCTTCAATATGTCCACAATGTAACGGTCGAAATACTATAGACCTTCTGGGTGTAATTAAGAAAATAAAAAATAAGCCGCTTAATTTGAAAAGAGATTAAGTAGATTTGCATTTAAATAAAAAAGGGGGGTTGATATACTGTAAAACCGACGACTTCTGTTTTAGATACTCAGATCGTGGATGTCTTGTGGCTTCCATCAAAACCGCATGTGATCGGGCAGCCATATTGGAATCGATTTATTTCTGCTGGAAGATGACGCAAAGGGACGGGATAGATGAACACGGACACGTCAAATAGACACAATGTCATTTTATTCACCCTCTCCATAATTTTCTGGGTGATTAGTTAGTAACGAAGTGAACTTTTAGGAAGTTTCCATTAACCTACATTTATTTATTAGTGAATATTAGGGCTGGGCCCGGAATGCCTCCGTGTGACACCACTGCCTTGCACCAACATGTGAATAAGATCGACTAATCAGCTTCTCTCTCTCTCTCTCTCTCTCTTTCTCTCTCTCTCTTTCTCTCTCTCTTTATCTCTGACGAACGCATGTACTTGGGATGCAATATAGATCTATATTTTTGTACAAATTCTTTCGTGTCAATTAATTATAATAAAAGAGGATATATCAAAATATTTCTCTTTCTTTCTCTCTCTACTACATCCTCTCTCTCTCTCTCTATCTCTTAGTGTCTCCTCTCTCCCCCGTCTCTCTCCCTTTCTTTCTCTGCCCATTGCATGTACTTGGTATACAATATAGATCTCTATTTTTTGTACAAATTCATTCGTGCCAATTAATTATAATTAACGACGATGTGACAATATTTATCTCCGTACATCTCTCTCACCCTTTCTTTTTTTCTCTCTCACTCCCTCTTTCTCACCCTCTCTCTCTCTCTCTCTCTATCTCTCACTATCTCTCTTTCTCTGTCTGATGCATGATGTATGTGGGATACAATATAAACTTGTATTTTGGAGATGCGAATTTCTTTGTGTCATTTAATTTTAATTAACGACGATATGTCAAAATATTTTTCTCTATCTCCCTTTATCTCTTTCTTTTTCTTTTTTCTCCCTCCCTCTCTCTCTCTCTCTCTCTCTCTCTCTCTCTCTCTCTCTCTCTCTCTCTCTCTCTCTCTCTATGTACATATCTGCCCGGCGCATGTAAGTGGGACACAATATGTATCTCTTTCCCAATCTATGTATCCTCTATTCGCGTGAATCTGTCAGTGTGTTCGGTTTTGTTTGACTTGTTTCATATGAAATGCAACTATTGATTTTTCTCAGCTCAGGTGAACAATTGACAAAAGCAAAAGACGCCAGCATTTTTATACAAAAGACTCGTCTCAAGAGGCCTACGTTTTAGACAATGGTCTTCAATTGCCTTGAACAAGAAAACAACCAAGACACCAAATAAAGAAAACAAAAAAAAACAGCTAACATTTTTCAGTTATTTCTTTTACTTTTCTCTCCCTTTTAATCCTCCATCATTGTAATCCTTTGTCTCTCTCTATCAATATCTACTCCTGTCTTTCCTTATCTGTCTGTTATATATATATATATAAGTATAAATTTTTATTTATACAAACATTATTGGTTACATATGTGCATACATGTTTCGGTTGCACTTTTCCCAGAAAGTCAACCTCATCAGACCAAGAATTTTCGAGAAAAAAAAAAAAAAAAAAAATTCTTGGTCTGATGAGGTTGAATTTCTGGGAAAAGTGCAACCGAAACCTGTATGCACATATGTAACCAATAATGTTTGTATAAATACAAATTTATACTTATAAACAGCTCTACTTGTTATTGAGCACTTTTTATAAACACTTGAGTTTCTACGGATTTACATTTACAGAAACTAATACAATACATGTACGATATATATATATATATATATATAGTCTCGGAAGTTTCTCAACCATTAAAACTATATAAAAAAAAAAATTTAAAAAAAAAAAAATTAAAAAAAAAAATAAATAAAAAAAAAATAAAAACTTATAGTCTCAAGTCTTCCAGTGGAAAATCACTCATGTAAGTCAATTTATTTTTTACAGTTATTATATTAGTTAGTTTCTAACACTATTTTAAGGGATCATCAGTTGTTTACCATGAAAAACTGTTTCGGGAATTTAATATATATATATATATATATATTTAAAAAACTTATAAAGATACAAAATTATGACATATTCATCATTAAGTATACAAGTTTCAAAAATTCAACTTCAACAAAAACTTAGCTGATGTTAAATTTTTGGAACTTGTATAGTTAAGGATTAACATGTTATAATTTTGTATATTTTTAGGTTGTTATGTATATATAAACTATGGTTGACCCAAAGTCCTAACCATAGAGATGATTTAATACCTGCAGTATTCATTTGTATCTGATTGAGTTGATTTACTTCACCTTTTATCGATGTAACTTTTTTCAGGTGTTGTTTTCTTTGTCTGGTTAGGATATTATTAAAGCATTTTATGTTGTGATAATTTTTTAATTTTTTAATTTATGAATTTTGGAACTTTTAACTTTTTATTTTTAATTTCTCTAACACCGAAAATGAAGAGTAGGCGATTAGAGTTCACGCTGCTTAGAGTCACAGATAAAAGAAGAAAAAAAACGACACATTTTTTTTTTACTTGCCCACAACGTATATATCCGAAAATCTGCGGGTAGATATGCGGAATGAGTTACAAAACATAACAATAAAAAAATGAAAATAAAGTTGTGGATTTAAATATCGTAGAAAAGTCATACAGCGCGCAAGCCGCTATTTTCCGGGTAGACAGACCGGCTTAAGAAAGCCAACTATAGGTCTCCTTTTTTATTTGAAATCCACGGTATCAATGTTGTTCTGATCTTCTGTAGTACATATATAAATAAATACATATATAACTAATATGTACATACACTAGTAAAACTTACCCGCCCTCCGAGCAGTAATTAATTGGGAGGGGGCGTTAATTAGTTTTTATTCGGGGAATTACATATTTTTAACAAACTTTGGTAAATTTGTAGATCAACACCTCAGCTGGAATACCCCCCCCCTTAAAAAATTAGATTCCTCTTTTTAGGGTTATTCTAAATTATACGGACAGTTAACTAATATATATTTTTAACACTAACCTTAAGTTCGACTGGAAAATTCGTAAAACCACACGCAATCGCCACAAAAAGTCCCCTCAAATAACGCACAGAATTCATCTCCAATGGCAAAAATGTAAATTGCGATAAAACCCTAGAATGGCCCGAAAATGGAGGACTATTTTACGTTAAAATTATATGCGAAATTGATCCCCCATTCTAAATTCCAGAGGATTTTTTTGTTGTTTCTCTTTTGGATAGGTTTGTCAGGATATTCACACGTAATCGCCAAACAAAAGACAAATCTCATTTTATGTTTGTTTATACCATAAATATGAGGTGTTTAATTTGTGAGATAATTTTAAAGTTATTTATTTAATTTTCACGGGAACCACACAACTAAAATAAATTGCTTAAAATTAAAATAAAAAAGGGGCGTATAGTTAAAAAAAAGTATAAAATTAAAAAAAAATAATGTGGGTAAATTTGCAGCTTAACCCACTTAGTTAATATCCCTCCTCCAAAATAATGACCTTCTGCTTTTTTTAGGTGATTACGATTAATGTGTTAACATTCGAAAACAAAAAGAAAGAAAAACAAATAGTTTTGAATTTAGAGTAGGAGATCAGTTTTATATATATTTAACGTAAAATGTGCCCCAAATTCCGGGGCATTCTATATCTTTAGAGAACTTAACAATTATTTTTACCACTAACCCTAAATCCGAGTCGCAAGATCATAAAACCATACGATTTGCCTCAAAAAGTAGCTCCCCGCGCCCCCCTCCCAAAAAAAACAACCGCAGCGGATTTAACTCTCATAAAAAACAATTTAGTTAACTGCCTTCTAAAACTGTCCCGAAAAATGACGATCATTTTAAATTGAATTTATATACGAACATTTTCCCCACTTTAAATTCTAAAATAATTGTGCTTTTTCTTCTTTTCTTTCCATCAAGTCTTTCAGTGTGATCGCCTAAAAAAAGTAGAATAATTTTTTTTTTTTGAGGGGATTGGGTAATTTAGCGGAGGATGTTAATTTACAATCATATCAAGATACGTATCTATATTTTTTTCATATTTATAATTTATAGACAGTGCTACTAAACTTTTGTTTTCATTTTTCAATGAGAATAGTCTTTGTAGGCATTAAACATTAAGTGTGTTGTTAAACTTAACTAATAAAGAAAGTTATTTATTTATTTTTCACGAGAGAAAGGGGCCTAAGAGAGAGACCGAGCAAGAGAGCCACACTCTCCCCCCCCCCCCCCGTGCTTTCTCTTCTGGCTTATGCCTCGCTCATAGTGAGTCACGACCTTCGATAAAGGGAAATCAAGGTTTTTTAGTTATTTCCCCGATTTATTTATAAAATAACTTTAATTAATTACTGTAATATAGCCGAAACTATTGTATATAGATAGCACACATAAGTCAATGCAATTGCCAATTAATAATACCAAACATTAATTAATTATTGACAGTTTAAAAAATAGGTATGCTTATTAGGAGGTCGGAAGGTTCTCTCTTAATCGTTTATCTGCACTATATATATATACACAGAATATCAAGACTTTATGTTTTATTATTGATTTAAACAGTAAGCTGGTTTGATTGTAATATATGAGTGATAAACGAAAAAAACTTTCGCCTTATTCATTTATATGTATATGTATATATATATATAATATTAAATTATATTTTACCTACATACGATGTCGTTTCAAGCTTACGGCTCTCATCGACGCAGAGAAATAACAAGCTCAGACGGTCACAGGGCGAAAACCCGGTTCACAGAAACACCTTGAATCTGGAAGCGTTCACTTAGTCTCATAAGCCACGGGAGATTGTCACGTGATAACAGAGAAATTAAGTTATATTTAACACTGAAAGCGAGGAGTGTAAATATAAAAACAATCGATATGATTCGACGACAGGGCCGGAGTCTTTCACAGGGTCTTCAGGTGAATATCTATTTGTTAATCTCTCCAACAGTATTCTTACTTTAATTTTACTTAAAAGAGCTTCTAATAATGTTAAATTATTTTTTTAATAATAAGGAGAATATTTTTTTAATATTTTGAAAACCTGGACAACGCAAATTATTTGTTTTTTAAAATAAATTATTTATTTACTTTAAAAAACTTATTTTTTTTAACTTGAGTACTTTCAGAAGTATAAGCATATTTTTTCTCCCTGACTGAGACATATCATTCGCAGTCAAGTTGAAATTCGTCTTGATGTTATCGACGACCAATGTTGATATGCCGCTGTGTGTAGAACGCGGTTACGTGAATAAGGTAGTTTGAAAAGTCACACATTGAAAACGTTGCTGAAATGGCAATAATAAGGAGAATATTTTTTTTTAAATATTTTGAAAACCTGGACAACGCAAATTATTTGTTTTTTAAAATAAATTATTTATTTATTTTAAAAATATTGCTTTTTTTTTAAATATGAGTACTTTCGGTGGTAAACAGCCTTGTCAGAAGTATAAGTATTTTTTTCTCCCTGTCAAAAATGACAAAAATATATACTTCGCCAGTGTTCGCACTAATATTCATATAAAATAAAGACACCGCTTCATACTGGAAGATTAAAAAAAAGTAATACTAGTTTATATGAATATTAATGCGAACACTGGCGAAGTATAATTTTTTCCATGATGTTTACTGATGGTGCAGAGTCGTATAATATTTTACGTATATATATATTCAATATTTACTTCGATGTGAGTAGAGCTTAGTTAAGCAATTAGCCTAATGATTTCCCCGGAAATTAAGCACAACCCTTTCTATGTAACTTACTTGCCATATGTATATTTTTGTACTATTTATACCATGGACGGCGGCACCGGGGAGGGGGGAGCAGGCACCCTCACTTTTTTGCTTGTGCCCCCCACACTTTTGAAGTCATTAATAATTATTTGATATGCATCATTAACGAGTTCGTGGCCTTTTGGCCAAGATCAAAATGTAGTATCTGTTCCGATGGATACCGCACCTTATAGACTGGTATCGTATTGGCCTTCGGGGCTTGATTTCCGCTAGTCTATGGGTTTGTCCTGTGCTGTTCTAGGAGGGCCACCCTCCCAGGCTTTGCCTTCTCACCCTTTGAGAAGGGATTAGTTTATTGATAATCGCCTGAGGTGCCCATACCGGGGAATGCCGACGGGGCTGACCAGGCCATTTTTAAAGGTCAAAGTGCTCTTCCTCTAGGGTGCTGACTTATCAAATCCCACTTTCCGACCTTGTTTCACATCTTACCGCTGTGGGGTTAGATAAATAAAACGAGTATTGTATTGTTTTGTAATTGAATTGTTTTTTAATTAATTAATAGGTAGTACCAAGTCAATCATGCTTGGTCTTAAAGGACTCTTTTATTGGCATATTTAATAGCAAGACAAAATTATTGTATTATCTTGAAATATATAGGATAAAGTGGGTGTAGTCTGTAGGAGAAAGCAGTCCATTTTGATTTTAATCAGGTGTTGACAGACTTTATGTGTTTAATTTAATCTAATTAGCTGATCTATTAATTGGTTGTTGGTCTTCTATTGTAATGATTACAATATAAAACCAACGATCAATTTTATCTAAAATTTGGGCGAAAACCAAGCGAAATGGGCGAGTTTTTTTCAAAGATCCATACTTTATAGGTATATCTACGGACTTTCATTTTCTTCATTGAAAAATCGACACCTCCGAAGCAAGACATGTGAAACTTGAATTAAACTGATTTCTTTCTAAAATTCCTGATGTGCATTCACAAGAAAAGAGATTAGAAAAAATTCAGACATAAAAATTATGCCCCGACAATAATATTTACAGAAAATACGTAATTTAAAAAAGTTGTTTACATTTCAGTGGCGTATTTTCGTAACGTGTCGCGTAGCGTTTAACATTTGAAATCCCAAAAAGCAAAAAAATATCGAATTTGGTCAATTAAAAAATTAAATATATACCAAAAATTAATTATTTACTTAATTCTAATAAAATGTTAAGCACTTATGTAAAATATACCAAATTTTCGTTTCAAACATATCCCGACTCCTATAATATATATATTTTTAAATCCTCCCCCACCCTATCTGTTTTAATTAAATACAATTGGCAATAATAAAAAGTGATTTCAATCTGCATGGTTCAAGAGATATTCTTGGCGGCATTATTGAGTCGTCGATAACTTAGTTGTATGCCACACATGTATGTGAGCTAGTCATCAAGACAAGAATCATGCAGCACGGAATAAAGAGAATACATTCATCAAAACCGGTTTTCGGACTTGGAAGATAGCAACTAAAAAAATATACAATCATGAAAATTCAGAGTGACACAGATTATCTACTTTGAATGTAAGCACTCTTCTTTCTTCTTATGATAATGCCAGAGAACTTTTTAGTAGCCCAGTTTTATTTACTCCTCTCCAGGAGTTAGGCACAAGGCCAGTTTTATCTTACTCCCACAAGTAAGATGTGACCCAAGATCGGGTCGAGAAAGTGGGGTTTGAAAAGCCAGCGCTCGAGAGGTGAGCACTCTGGCCATTTAAAAATTGCCTGGGCAGCCCCGTCGGCATTCCCCGGTAGGGGCGCCTCAAGCAGTAAGCAATTAACTTACTCCTCCCCAAAGAGGGGAGGCAAAGCCTGGGAGGGTGGACCTCCTAGAACTGCACAGGACAGGCGTGCAGTATCCATCGGAACAGATACTACACTTTGATCTTAGCCAAAAGGCCAAGAAGACCACGAAGCCAAGTAGCACAGGTTAAATGTGTCAACCGGTAAATATCTGCAATATCTGGATAAACAAGGACTACCTTTGACCAAAATTTTGGGTTCGTTACCAAAATTCGTCTTTTGTTACCATGAATAAAATCGGTGGGAATCAATAAAGAGACAAAAAGGGGAAAGTAAAGAAACAGACCAAGACATGTAACTCAATACAGTTTATGAATAAGACAAAAATAATAGCTAGTTCTTGCTTTTGATTCCCAAAGCAGGGTAACAATGGAAAATACAATAAAATTAAAAATAGCCCAATAAAATTAGAATTAGATTAAGGTAAAAAGTATACATAAAAAATGGAGTCTCTACTCGGGAGACTATTCTTAAAAGGTGTGCCGTTTTAGACGACACTAGGAAACAACCTAGTTATTCCAATAAATATTATCGTCTAAAACGACAACGAAACATAGATAGAAATAGGCAGAAAACAACTCCGTTTTAAAACAGTGGTTATTGCCTTAGGTAAGAAGGAAAAGTGGCAAGAAAAACGAGAAGTCTCGCTTATCCATCTAAAACACAAAAACAAGATATCTTACTTGAAAGGGCTGAAAAGAAGAATAAAACAAATACAATAAAAAATGTTTTAGGAGGGATTCAAATGTCCTTCTTCTCAGTCTTCGAGATCTTTTAAATAGTCGTTCCAGACCAAATTTCTTTTAAATAAAACCCACTAAGTGTCAAAGTTTTTGGCTTTTCCCGCTCAAAATTCAGTAAATAAAATATCATTTTCAAAGGATAATTGTCGCTTCTCAAACGACAGGCCCGACATAGTATAAAGGGCTACTCTGATTATGATGATGATGATGCTGATAAGGAAAAAGGACAAGCAAAGAGCTATGCAGACAGCCACCTCATAGCAACAGACTGATAATAAAAGAAGGGGAAAGGAACACTCAGCATAGAAGGGAATGTTGACCCCTCAACCCACACTGCTATAATGGCGAAGAAATTAAATTTCTCAAACTCTCCGGACAAGAAAAAAGGAAATAGCTTCTGCGGACAACAAAAAAATAAAAATTTTCTCGGGACAAAAAGATTCAATTGGATGAAATTTCGACAGGAAATGGGGGATATTTAATTTAAAATATACCTGTCGTTTACGACAGGTAACCACTATCATAACCCTACATACGGGTTCTAAAATAAGAGATCGAGCTGGAATATCGGAACAATCTCTCGAAAGGCCGGTAAGATTAACACCGACGTTAGGAGAGGGGCGAATACAAATATCTCTCAGCCTAGGGAAGCTACCAGAGGCTGAGAATCATAAGGAACTGTTGAACATTTCACGCACAAAGCGAGCGAGGAAATCCCATTTCAAAGTCTTGTCTAGCTCCACACATCAAGCTAGACAAATTAAGCTTAGAAATAGTTACAAGATAATCCAGACATCTGACACTCAAAGAACCAACGAAAATCTCCACTAAGGAGAGATCCGAGCTTATTGGCTCCAGCACCCGGGACCTCATCTCAAAGTGACAAAATCCATCCTTCAGCGAAATAATTCGGGCTACAATAGCCTTGGCAACATACCAGAACACTATGTCGAGACATACCTTCAAAAAATTAATACACGCCACATCCCCAATAGCTAAAGTCGACTTCTGTGCAGAAAAGCTCCTACAGAAAGAAGCAGCTTCAACCTTATACGAGGTGAGTTCAGCAAAAAACTTCTGCAGAACATAATCTGCACTCTCGCAAACTCGCTGAGGAGCTGAACTACACATCATGTAGTCAGCAAATACTCCAGACACTAACAACAGGCGATACTCCACTGAGGCCAGGATGACCCAGTCTAGCTTAAGTTCACTAAACCTTCACCAGAATAATCTCCCCTTGACCCCAACAAGAGACAAGGAGATTCAGGACTAAAAGTCCAAAAATCTTTGAAGAGGCTCTCTCTCCCAATGCGCTCGCTAGCACACAATAAAGAGTATAACATATATACTTCAAAGGTAACATGGTTACTTAAATTAACCTGTACCTTTTCTTGTAATGAGTTTCGAAAGGCTAAACTCCTGTCTTTCTTCCACTGACCTCTATCAGAGCTCTGTGTACTGAGCAATAGGCTATTTTTCCCAAATCCACTAACATCTTGGTAAGGGGATGCTAATAGGCCAGTGGTATTATGCACCTCCAAATTTACATGCAGAATACACTGCCCGTCCAACAGAAGTTTCCTTCCATTAAAAATAAGCGCAATGGTCCTATAAATTTCCGAGCTGAATCATTTGAATTTTCTTAAATTTCAAATGTTAGTGCTGAAAAAATTGTGGATAAGACTAGAGTCCTTGAAGACGCCTTGGACATTATTTCCAAGTCCTAAATTCTTCGTGGAAATATCTACAGCAAGCTACCAGCCAGGAAAATTACACTCTAATGGGTGCCTAATGCTTACCTTAACCGACATTATTTTGGGAAGAACAGAATTACCCCGCTTTTCCCAAGCTAAATTTACCAGAGCTTCCGTTACCTCTGTTCCAAATATCTCTATCCAAGAATAATCCTTGTCTAGAAATTTAATATTCACACTCTCGAGAGAGAAGCACACATACATTTACTCAGTCAAATCAAGGACTGATATCCACCCTTCATGTGTGCCAGTCGTCCTAGCACAATGAACGGCTTTCGTTAATTCCTTTTCAGACTTCGACATGTTCGGAGTAAGGATAACTTCATACATTACAAACATTCTCTCCTCTACAAATATGCTAAAGGAGGAAGCAGCCGACATGATGAAACTCTTCAAAATGCTAGTTAAAATCGAAGCAAATTGAGAAAACAACTAAAATAACGGCGATTAAAAGTCACACAGAATGGTATTCTCCAAAATTATAATCAAAGGGAGTTATAAAAAATTCCTTTTATCACTAACTAAAACAAGTACGCATTAAACTGAAGTTTTCGATTAAAACTTAAATTATACAAATACAAATTAAGAGTTCCTACTTTACTTGCCTCCCCACGAGGGTAAAGCTAGGCACAAGGTCGGGATTAATATGGGATAAAATTCAGCTCCCAAAGGGGTCTCTGGAATGGGACAAACTAAATTACCATAGAAGGATTTTTCCTGCAATGACTGAGGACAGAACCAGGATCAAAGAAAACTAATACTTAACTTAAATACTATAGGTGAGTGGAGGAAGATCCCACGTGGGCAGCTCCAACATAATTTAAATACCCCACTGCAAATGAGCCGGTTGGGAAAAAAGGAGGAAATACCTCTTTTCTTAAAACTTAGCCCCACTAGAAATGTGTAAAAATAGAGTAACTATTTAGAAATAAATTTTTCATTAATTTCAAAGCATAGAAATTACAGTGAAGAAAATATTTTCCAGGAAACTCGCTGTTTAAAGCTAAGCTAACAGCAGTACTAAGACGAACTTTTACAATGCTCGTGTAACTAACGAGGAAAAAGGTATGTTTAATCTTTCTATATACACAGGGGTTTCCACCATATCACAGAAAATGAAACATAGAGAAAAATAAAATGTTTCGTAACGTCTAAACGAACACAATAAGTGAGGAATATACTGAATTTACAGTTAATGAAATTAGTTTTTCTATAAAATATGACAAATTATTTAATATGAAATTTATTTGCAACGTAATGCAAATATTTAGGGAACATTCACACGCAAAAAAATGTTTGAATTTTATGCGCATCTCCAATAATTCAAAATGGCGTCTTAGAATTAATAAATCATACCTAATGCCTCTCGTAAATATATTTACAACTGCAGATAAAAATGTGCTCAATGGTTATCAAGGTATATCAAGCAAAGCTTTCATATTATAATTCAGTAGATTACAAAATTTACGAGGTAATTAAGATTTTATATCGTATAATTATGCTTCGAAAATCAACACTTAACAATGTATATGTTAAATATTAAGTGTTGATTTTAAGAAGATGATTATGATATTTAAAATATAAATAATGTTATAAATATTGTAATCCACTGTATTATAATTTTATATATATATATATATATATATATATATATATATATTATTGGCTTATAAAAATAATCGACAGGGGGTCATAATGCCAACGAATCATTTGGATAAATTAGCTTGAGTAAATACAACTTTTAAAAAAGCAATCGCAGACAATATATCCGTACATTTAGTGTAATTATTTCTATCGGGAATGAAATATGGACGCTTCTGTGAAGCTTACTTGCCATATATATATATATATATATATATATATATATATATCCCTACTATTACTAAGCTTTACTCACGTATTGAGCACTATTGAAATAAATACTGAATATATATATATATACTTATACACACGCAATATATATTATCTTCTAATATTATATATATATATACATGAAATAGTATATATATATATGTATATATATATATATATATATATATATAAAGATAACATGCACAATATATAATATACCTGTATATGATATATCGTGCATTTTATCCTCATACTGACGACATGGAAAATTATATATATATACATGTATATATATATATATATATATAATTTTCCATGTCGTCAGTATGAGGATAAAATATGAGGATATATGTATATATATATATATATATATATATATATATATATATATATATATATATATATATATATATTATTCCTGTTTTCAGTTTTTTGATGAGAACGTGTCCTTCTGGGTACAATTAGTCTTTGATCCGTGTTTGAATGCACGAATGTAGTGCGTAAAGATATAAAAGAAAAAAGGCAAGAAATGGAATGAAATAAAAAGCAAACGAAAAAAAAAGAAAAGAAAACGGGAAACAAGAAGATCCCTGTGTCAATAGTACGGATATCGCTTTTGGTTCGTTCTCTTCCCTTTGTCGATGTAAATGCTGTAGCCTGGGGCTCTGTGAAGATTCCGGTGAAAAGATCGCCCGGATTTCTTTCGAGACCCTTCCACCTTCCGCTGGAATGCATTCTATTAAAGACAGTGTGTCTCCAAGAGTGAAATGGGAGCATTCACGGAGACCGCCATTGATAAGCATCTTCATCCAGAGGGGATGATGATGGATGATCTCTCTTCGCATCGAATTCGCATTAAAGGTCGGATACGACGGATGGATGTGATTAGTATATTTTATCCCGAGGACAGAGGAGAAAGAACAAATGCAGGAGAAAAGAGTTACACATGTACAATGATATATATATATATATATATATATATATATATATATATATATATATATATATATATAAAATAATGTTGGATTGGAGTTACTCTAGTTCAGGGTTCAAATCGTTTCACATACGATATAGTTATATAAGCCACTGATTATTATTAGTGAACATGAAACATATATGCCTGTGAATAATAAATATTTATATATAAAAAAAATTATTATTAAAGCTTCGTTCAAGTCGAGCGCTTTGAGAGAAATATGAAAGTTTTCTCTCTTGGTAGATTGAACATTTTCTGAGATTCAATCTATTCGTAAATAAAATATAGGGTCTATTTCTCTCACATTTAATATGACTGTCACGGTGGCCAAATGGTTAAGAATGTTGTATTGGAGTTAATAGGGTCCAGCTGCACACTTAGATAAACCACACTGATGATTGTTAGTGAAAATGAAACATGTATATCTGTGGATAATGAATATTTATTTGCAAAAATATGAATTATATATATACAGGGTGGGCCAAAATAAGGGTCCTATCTTTAAATTTGAATAACTTGAATTTGAATAACTTCCACAAAATAAAAGTTAAACTCACCAAACTTTATGTGTGTGTAGACTGACGCTTCCGAGATTTTTTGAAATAAACAAAACAAATTTTAGCCGAAAAACACTTCTTAAAACTTACAAAAACTAAAGTATTGTTTTTTACACTGTTTTGAGTTTTTTAAGCAAAAATAATGTTTTCTAAATGAGGGTACGTTCCTTAGGGCTAATACGGCTCATGCTTGCTTCGGAAGGGGTTCTTTACTTATTCTAAAAAAAAAAATTTTTTAAATCAATAAATAAAAAAGTTATGAATTTTAAAAAATAGGACCCTTATTTTTGCCCACCCTGTATATATAAATTCATTTCATTCATTAAGTTTAAATATATTGATAAAATTAACTTAGAACCAATAGAGATAAATTAACTTTTTCCAATGCCGTAGCTATCGGTGTCTGCGGGGTACGACTCTTCTAAACGTCTCATTATTAGCGAGCAACAGACATCAATCTCTCTCCGCAGTCCTTATACATTGTAAGGACCTAAGTGTCACTCATATACATGTATAAAATACACACTACACACAGTAAGCATAAAACTTTCCTACTCTCCCTCTACCCTCGCACGCTCAGACAGTACGCATACGCAAATCAATAGAAGTCCAACCTAGATTCGCACACACACCCTCACGTCGTCAGACATAGATCAAAATCCAACCGCCCTAACATACACCTTAACATAAATGTAATGTTTACATACACAAATTACAGGGAAACAATTTGCAATAGTACACACACACACATTTCTTAACTATATATTCAAATATACCTAGTGTGTATATATATATATGTATAGATATATATAAACTAATCAAGTTCAAATTTATTAATAAAATGAACATACTACTAAACATTTTAACAGTGCTCAATAAAAAGTAGAGCGTTTATAAAATTACATAAATACAATTATAGTCTACGCCAATCAACCACCGTTTCGATGTTTATTTACTTTGTGAAGAGATATGAGAAGAGATGTGAGAACATCGAAACGCTGATTGATTGTCGTAGCCTATCATGGTGTGTATGTAATTATATATATATGTATATATATATATATATATATATATATATATATATATATATATATATATATATACACATATATATGTGTGTGTGTATATATTTATACACATATACATACATATATATACATATATATAAATATATATATTCATATTTATACACACACACACACATATATATCGTATGAACTAGTGTATAGCCATGTCAAGGGATCTTATTTGAGTTCAGAATAGTATGTTATTTGAATATTTAGTCAGGGTTTACTTTTAGGGTGAAGTATCCTTATGTCAAAGAGGCCGAAGGCACTTAAGGATGATGTCTAGTAGATAATTTAAACTCTCTCCAGTAGGTAATTCAAACTGTCACACATATATATATATATATATATATATATATATATATATATATATATATATATATGTCATGTTAAATATGTTCAGATAAACATGGTACCTTATGTTTCAAGCTACGAGGGCGGATCAAGGGAAAAATGCTCAGTTTCTTGAGTTTTACTTATAAACCGTTCACTAGCTCTCATCAGCCATAATTTGATACTTTCTTCGTCTTCTTCTTCTTCTTCCTCTTCTTCTTCTTCCTCTTCTTCTTATTGTTATTATTATTATCGTCAGCCATATTTGATTATTATTTTCATTATTATTGTTATTATTATTAGTAGTATTATTATTATTAGTAGTAGTATTAGTAGTAATAGTAGTAGTAGTAGATCGATTCAAGACGACTGAATGAAGCCAATTAGAAGATTGCCCCGAAACAAATCAATTCCTTAGTTTTTAATTTCAAAATATTTACTTCCATTTCTTCTTGTATTCTTCAAAATGGTTACAATATACAAGTTTCTTACACAAGTGGAAAGAACAACCAACATGATAGTATGATAAAGAATGAACGGTTTATTGCAACAGAAAGCAGAAGAATGGAAGGAACGAACATTAGTACGAAGCAAGACAACAGTGAATGCGGTGTTCACTATATGTAGTTCTCTGTATTAGTAAGTATGTAGCAGTCACCAATAGGGACTACTTTTGAATGCGTAATCACTGTCCCTGTGAGCTGGCTTGTCCAATCAAATCACAGGGTGCAGTAATATCGTTAGTTCCCCTTAGGGTTCGAAGAAAAAGATCAGACGACCTCCTGGCACCAGCTTTGACACATCGCAGAGAGCACCAGCGAGGAACGAGGAAACGCTCTCTCTCCTCTGCCGACGTCGCCACTTGACGACTACTACCATCTTCACCTGAGGAAATCCACGGGCGGCCCTAAGAACTCTTATATTCTTCCTCTTTATCAGGCGGACCACCGTCCCACTCACTTCTACCTATACCAAACGGTATAGGTAACCTTGAGTTAATAAAACCCCTTTTTGTTATAGTTACAGAAATACTTTTCGTTGTTCCGTTTCTTTACGAGAAGATAAAAGGATAACCCCTTTCATCATCTCCTCATCATTCCTCTTACAAGTCTACATAAGAAAGAGGGCGTGTAAGATATTCTATTACAACATCTTTAAAAAACGTAAAGTGATAAGTCTCCTGAGCAACACCGATGTATTTAATAACATAGACAATCACAATAAAGATTAGGAGCTATAATTGTTAATCTAACAAGATTTTTTAAAAACAAACTACTGAAAAATCCGTGATTCACTGAATAAATAAGTTAACTAAATTAGAAGCTCACATAATGGCGGAATTGGATCTTTCGAAATTAACAAAATCGTCCGAGATTACCAACCCAGATATGTATACGGTAATGTAATACACCAGAAAGCTTTCTCCCTTGGACAAATTACCCCACAACTATCTAACTCCTTTCTATTTCGCCATGTTTACATACAATTACAATATTATTTCCACACATGCATTTCTCCGTATTATGAACGCAACAAAGTCAAACAGATGGTGTTTTAGCTTCTTTAGATGTAGAAAACCTTTTAACCTATGTCCCTTTAGATGGAGCAATAACTGCTATCATTAAATTGGTTCATAACCATATACTTCTATTCTCCCCAAATTCAACTTAATACTCTTCGAAACCATCATATACATGTGCTAAATAATGAAGGCCAGAGAATGGCAAAATGGTTGAAAGGGACAAACTAGGAATGGTTGGCGGCTGTGGAGTTAGAAAGCTGACCTCGGTGAATAACCGACAGTTACAGATCTGACGTCATTACCAACGAAGTGCATTGTAGCTCGTTGTCCGTGTAAGACCTCAAAGTGATTAGATGCAAAAAGTGGGTGCTCATGCCAACCCCAATGGTATGTGGAGGAGATAGTGATTTAATTGTCTAGCATAGTGGCGGCAATATCTCTTTATATATTAGCCGAATGTATATATATATATATATATATATATATATATATATATATTTAATACAGGCGCCACCACAACACTTAATAATAGAGTTGCTTTACATAAAAATCAACATAAAAATGAAAGCAAATAGAAGGTTGTTTGTCTCTCAAAATGTGCACTCGTGCAGCGGAGGTAAATTAAAAATAATGCCCATCTTCCAAACCCAAAACTACTCATATCTCCTAACACAAGAAAAAAACTTTAAATCTAAATTCAACCCAGCATTAAACAAAACATAAAACAAATCAGACAACATGCAGAGCATACACATCTACACACATATAAAAACGAAAGTACGTAAATGTATAGGCGGGAACCCATATAAATGCAAACGCATGTGCATATGCGCATTCGCATACATAGAACGGATGGGTGGCACCCGTGCGTGTGTATGTGTATGCACATACATACATACAAAAATTGATGTGGTCGCTCGTTTGTGGGTCTGTCTATCAATCTGTATGCCCATTCATCATTTATCTATCTATCTATCTATCTATTCATCTATCTATCTATTTATTTATCTATCTATCTATTTATCTATCTATCCATATATCTATCTATTTATCTATCTATCCATCTATTTATCTATTTATCTACTTATCGATTTATCTATCCACTCTTCTACCTATCTATTTATCTATCTATCTATATATTTATATACTTATCTGTCTATATATCGATCCATACACCTATCAATCCTATTCTATCAATCCTATTCTATCTATCTATCTATCTATCTATCTATCTATCTATCTATCTATCTATCCATCTATATATCTACTCATTTGTCTATCAATCCACCTACCTATCTATCTGTATATCTACGTTTTATCGATCCATACACATACCAATTCTACTTTGTCTATCTATCTATCTATCTATCTATCCATCTATCATCCCTCTATTTGTATCAAATTGAATTCTACATATATACAGAACTGTTCCCCCTGATCTTTATTTTCGCTCTCTCTCTCTCTCTCTCTCTCTCTCTCTCTCTATATATATATATATATATATATATATATATATATATATATATATATATATATATATATATATATATATATATATATATATATATATATATATATATATATATATATACACGGCACAATTACGTTGACACACCGGTTCCCGTTAGATAACTGAAGTTAAGCGGCGTCGAGCCTGGCCAGTACTAAATGGGTGACAATTTGGGAATACCTGCTTATCTCGGCATTGTTTCCAGTCGTCTTGTATTACTACTTGCCAGGAGAGCGGTTGTTGGGATTGCGCAACCCTTGCAATTACAAATTCACGCGCGGGCAGCCCCTGGTGGGGCACTCATACGGGAAATCACGGGAGAATCCATCATATATATATATATATATATATATATATATATATATATATATATATATATATATAAATATATATATGGGTGTGTGTGTATGTGTGAGTGTGTGCATGTATGTATGGACGGAGGCAGACGCACATTTGTACGCGGATCACGGCTAGCTCCCCCCCCCCCTCACACGCGCGCACACACGCAGGAAGACAGACAAAGTGTCGACAAGGTCATAAAATTTGAAGACCAACTTTTAGCATTCTGAAAAAAGTGTACTTAACCACCGTCCACGAAGTTGACCGCAAAGATAAAAGTCAAAATCCCACATATTTAATAAAAACAAATAAATTCGACTCAGAGGAGCAAAAACTATGAACACACATACACCCGCACGGGCGTACACTCACACATACGCAAAATCCAACAACCAGCATCAGGAATACAGAGTTGAACACTCCCCAAAAGAATATTGATGCTACCTATAGAGCTTCGTCTGTAGATGTAGTCGGTAGGGGTTGGGAATTTTTTCGTTAATAGAGGAGTGAATTCTAAATGGAACATGACTGCTAGTATTTAAGGAACTTTTGGGAATATTAAAGAAGTCTTAAGTAAGACAAGGAGCACTATGGACATATATATATATATATATATATATATATATAGATATATATATATAGATAGATAGATAGTCTGACGATTCTCTCCGGGGATGAAACGCGGAAGCCTCTGTGTAGCTTAATTGCTATAAATATATGTTCATAACTTACTACCTAGCTCTACTCACGTATCGAGCACTTAAAATTGATACATAAAAAATGATATCTCTTTATAACATTTTATGTTGATACATGAACTAATATATATATATGTGTGTGTGTGTGGGTGTGTGTGTGTGTGTGTGACCGTCTAAGATTGTCATTTCCATGCGCTGATGAGAGCCTTAAGCTCGAAACGACGTCGTACGTAGGTAAAATATTAAAAATATGATTTAATATTATATATATATATATATATATATATATATATATATATATATATATATATATATATATGAGCGTGATTTCTGTAAATATTGTCTGGATAGGTTTCTCACGCCTCTATCCAAAAGAAAGCCCGTATCCTGTGATTTGATCAAAGACGACAAAGAGGACAAACATGGGGTCAAACTACAAGGGTGTATGAAGATATGATAAACGCGTCGAGAACATCACTATTCAATAGATGCACAACGCATGATCTATTTTATGAATATGATCGTAATATTTATGCTAAAAATAACATGAAAAAAACGTTTTATGTGGGTAATTCTTTAGGATAAATATTATGTCCAATGTTGATAATAATGTATTTAATTATGGAAGTAAATAAAACAGAGATATGTTTATTATATCGATCTCATATTTATTTTAGCTAACAGCATAAATGAAATTAAACTTTAAATCCATTTTTCCACCACAATTTGTATTTAATTTCACTATTAAAATTCTTACGAATAATAAAATTTCATTTGTTAGATGTTTTAAATCTAAATGAATAAATGCGAAAGTTTTTTCCATCTATCTTAACTATATTAACACCAAAACAGTTCATAATAAATTAATATTCTGCAATATACATTTGTAATTTCCATTGTTATATTTTCTCATATATACGCAATATTTTAGTCCCTAGTAAAACGTCTGATATCGCTTGTTACTCCACATTGATCTTAGTCAAAAGGTTAAGGAACCATAAAAATAATGTTTTATGTCAAGGCAGTTTTAAATGAATAAAACAAAAAACTGGTTTAATTTATTGTTGTGTTATTTTTTATTGCATTGATAGTGTAGTATCGGTTCGTTTGTCATAACATAGTTCTCCCAGGAAGTTCCTCCTCCTTTTTAAGGGGCTTGGGGTAATCATCTCAGGTATTACATCCTTTTTTGGGCAAGGAGGTGATGTATCTCTTCCGTTGCCATGAGACTATCCTCTCAGGGATTACCTTCTCCTTTGTTTTATTTTTGGGGTGGGTAGTATCTGTTCTGTTGCCATGATACTATATTCACATGCATTACCTTCTCCTTTTATGGACGACCCTTACAAGTATTATCTCCTCTTTTGGGGAGCAATATTGTGTGTTAATTCCTAATGATACCATCCTTCTATGATTATCTTCTCCTTTGGCGGGGGGGGTGTATTATCTGTTCTGTTTTCATGATATTATACTCGTAGCATACTTGGCCTTTTGGCTAAGAAGAAAGTGTAGTATCTGTTCCGATGGATACTGCACCCTATAGATCGGTGTCGTCTTGGCCTTCGGGTCTTGATTCCGCCCGTTTGTGGGGTTGTCCTGTGCAATTCTAGGAGGTCCACCCTCCCAGGCTTTGCCTCCCCTTTTTTGGGGTGGAGTAAGTTTATCGCTTACTGCCTGAGGCACCCCTACCGGGGAATGCCGACGGCGCGGCCCAGGCATTTTTTGTAGGCCAGAGTGCTCACCTTCTCGGACGCTTCCTTTTCAAATCCCACTTTCCCGACCTTGTGTCACATCTTACTGCTGTGGGAGGAAGATAAATAAATTAACTCCTTCTTATGAGAATCGTTCGTCATGATACAATCATCTAAATCATTATCTCTTCCTTTGGAGAGTCACTCTAGTATATGTTCGTTCACCATGATATTATTCTCTCAGGCTACAAAAATATGCGACCGTAGGGAGCATATTTTTGTTAACAGAATATAAAAATACCTTTATAACTTCATACAAATAACCGACTAACCAGAAACCATGTGATCTTAATTTTAATTGGCAATGTGCACACAGATATGAATTGGGTGTAATAAAATACTTTTAAATCAAGCCTATTTAGTACTTTGTTTTTATGCGACAGTCAATATTAAACAAACTCCTGCCAATAACAGTTTCCCAAGCATATTCATTGATGAACAAATTAGATAATTTATTTTTAATTGACCACCAACTTAGACTAAAAAAAGCAATAAAAATAGAAAATAATATCAATATATTTTATTGTAACCGACTGTAATTATTTTGGCTCTTCTGGATACATATTTTATACCAAACATTTAATGGAGCTGTGAAAACTGTGCGTAAATAAATATATAACACATATAACACAGTTTCCCGAACATATTCATTGGTGAATAAATTAGACCGTGCTTTTTTTATTTGAACAATAACCTAGATAAGAAAAATAACAACGGAAATCGTATCAATATTTTCTATTGTTGACCAATTACACAATAATTTAAAACAAGATAAACATGCAATCAAGGGAGGCGCGAGAGCGATCAATCCCTTAATAGACTACACGAATGGCCTATGCTGGAAATCTCATTTCTTTGATCAATCATAACTCAAAAACCAATAAACCAAATTAGTTAAAACTTTGCACAAAATTTTTATTTGATAGGTTCTATAAGTGTGTAGAATTTCAGCATCATTAGTCAAGACACCCAGAGATCAAGAAAGTTCAATCATGAAATCATGTTATCTGTGCGTACGTACGTACGTATGTGCCACCCTGTATCTAATCAACTATTTGATGGATTAAGCTGATTTTTGGCAGACATAGAGGTTCTAGGGTCTAATTGATGGCATTTTAATTTCAGTTTACCATATACCTTAGTTTTCCAGAAAATTCCAAAAAACCTTAAAAATGACCAGTATTCATACACTTTATTCTATATCTTATCGACCATTTGATGGATTCAGCTGATTTTTGGCAAAGATAGAGGTTCTAGTGTCTAGTTGATGGCATTTTAATTTCAGTTTCCCATATACCTTGATTAGTCAAACTACCAACTATATCAGTTATGAGAAGGCATTGTATTGAGGCATAGCCTTTACAAAAGTAGTGACATTCCATGATAAATGCCAGTATACTGAAATCATATGCCCTTAATAGGGTTAAGATGAAAATTCATATACACTAAATGTACAAAAGCAAAGAATATTCCCAAACTTTTACACTTTTATTGTCATTAAGGGTATGCGAGCACAACAGGGCTATGTATTTTACTGGTAGGAATTTTTCTTCAGCGCACCTCACACACTTCATCCACTCATGCATAGAGATTTATAGTGTAGTGATGTGATAATGAAATGGTTTGGTTGATATGTAGTCATACCCTTAATTAATGACAATAAAAGTGTAAAAATCTGGGAATTTTCTTGCTTTTGTACATTTAGGGTATATGAATTTTCATCTTAACCCTATTAAAGGCATATGATTTCAGTATACTGGCATTTTTCATCGAATATACATATAAACTCATCTTGTTGGATTTTCAAAGTCAGACACAAATAGCATTTAATCTTACAAATCAAATGTTGCTTCTGATTAACCAACTTTCATTTGTTATTGTTATACCGTGTTACTGACAATATTCTAACGTACTTAGATGCAATTTATTTTTTTTAATTACTTAGTCCAACCTGGAAAACTGCTAATAAAAATCATTTTTAAAATAATCACTTAAAAATAAAAATAAACAAAGGCGATAACTTATTTTAAATTGAAGAATATAATAAGAGTTGTCTACCTTAAGTTTTAAAATGCACAAACAAATAAAAATTAAAAGCTAACATAACTTAACTGCATCCCGAGTAACGTCGGGTAGGTACAGCTTGTTATACATATTATAATTCATTAAATGTCACCTACAGAACTGCAGATTAAATTAATAATTCATCACAAATAATGTCAAACATATACGAAAAAAGAATAATATAATTCTAGCAAATATAGATTAAAACAATGTTGTCTAACAATTGAAGAGGGAATCGGAGTCGTATAACAACAATATTGTTAGCTACATTAGTCAAACCACAACTACACTATACAGGCGAATTTTTCTTAACTACTAATGAGTCACCATTTACCATAGTCAAAAACCACTCGAGGATAAAAGTTAATGGAATTGTAAGTTGCCTTGACTAATGATGCTGAAATTCTACACGCTTATAGAACCTATCAAAAAAAAATTGTGCAAAGTTTTAACTAATTTGGTTCATTGGTGTTTGAGTTATGGTTGATCATAGAAATGAGATTTCTAGCATAGGCCGTTTTTGAAGTCTATTAAGGGATAGAGCGCTCTCACGCCTCCCTTGATTATTTAAATTGACACTATGCATTAGTTTGATCTTTCATCCATTTAGTTTCACAGAAACACTGAAAACTCAGCCCACATGACTAAAGGTCGGTTACATTCGACATCTTTAGGCCTACGAGCTAAGTTTCCAGTGTGTCCGTGAAACCGAAGGTATCGATGGAAGATCAAACTAATGCACAGTGTCAATTGAAATTTAAAAAGATATATATGCTCTTGCGCACATAATTGAGCACTCTGATTATTTATCCTATGACATTAAATTACACTATTGCGCGTGTGTGTTTGTATTTAAGCAGCAATCGTTCATTTAAACACATGACATTTAAAACAGAAAACAACTTCTGTCGGTTCTCGTTTTAATCGTGTTTGATGATGTGCAGCCAACAAACAATTCATAGGAAGTAACGAACTGCATTTTTTATCGCCTTGGTTGCAGGGTTTTATGATATTTCCGGTTTGAGTAAATCCGAGTCATCTAGTCACGTGATGAAACTTATAAAAATATAAGCCGATGAAACTTATAAAAATATAAACTCAACGGGTATTAACGTTTCATATAGTTGGTGATTAGTACCCCAAAAGAGGCTGCCATCCTATCGTGGCAAAATAAAATAATCTATTCATTTAACACTGTCGAATGGAGACTTTAAAGCGAAGATAAACAATAAAATCTATTAAACGCTAAACATCGACTCGTCCTTTCTAGCACCATAACTTTGGACTGCAGCTGTTTCGTTCATTGAAAAAAAGAAGAAGAGTTGGTAAGGATCTAGAATCCATTAATAATAATAACATTCTTTTCAAAATATTCTGCCAATTCGCCCGGAAATATTTTTTTAATGCAAGAACACTTTTAGGCGTGTTCAATTCAGGAGCATTATTTTGAAGCATGTCTAATGCAGTAATCTTTAAATTTCTTCTTTTCAAGATGGTTTCTGATTCTTTTTTTCTTCGTGTTTAAGATTCCTCACTTATAGCATTTGAAAACTTTTATATATAGTAAAATATATAGTAAAAATAAAAGTAATCGCAAGAAAGTATTTTAGTATGGTCATCATGGATTTGTTTTATATATTACGATTATTACATTTTTGAAGAAATGTTAACAATTAAATAAAAACACACAATATATGTATATGCATTCACATATATACAATGTTATATAAATATATATTTACATTAAAAGTCATTTCCCTCGACTTCACATATGCGCATATAACTACATCCGTGTATGCATATATATATATATATATATATATATATATATATATTCATCCACATACAAAATGTTTCGCTGTATTGCAGCTCTTCAGTGCGGCTAGTGCCTCTAACCGGGATAGAAATTCAACAGTCGAGCTGACAATCGGCGCCTCTACTCCTGTGGTATCACACGACACTAGCTGAATGTAAGTTAAATCTCAATGTAAACATTGACCAGTGCCGGAAGCACAAATTGGTTTTACCTATTGAGCTATGCTTTAAATCTAGTGTGTGTATATATATATATATATATATATATATATATATATATATATATATATATATAATAGAAGGGGTTGGAACTTTTCTCTATCCACGAGTTGCAACCCCTCGCGGTTAATACCAGCAGAATGAAATAAAGTACTCTTAGAAAAAGGTGTATATTACCGAAACTCTAAGATATGTATTAAAATTAATTATTTTATTCATTTAATAAGTATATATAAAAAAAATTATAACATTACTTGTTCAAATATATATATATATATATATATATATATATATATATATTTATTTATTTATTTATTTATATATATAGTGTGTATGTGTGTGTGTGTATTTAGGAGCATTTTCTCATATATGCAAACATTGCATAATTAAACAGACGAATTCTGTCGTTTTTAAACAACAGAATTCGTCTGTTTAATTGTACTTTTTAAAAAAAAATTCTGTTGGTCTTTTTTGTATTGAAATTTTTAAAAGATAATAAATGTTCCATAGGTGTTAAAAGCAAATGAACAAAAGAAGAGCATTTTTAAAGACAGCAGAGAAACACACATAAAACGGTTTTCGCATTGTTCCAGGAAAGTCGTTGTCGATTTTAAATTCAGTAACGTTGCATGGCATCACAGAATAAAATCGCATTACGTTAAGCATTTTAAAATGTTACCACTAATTTCATATGTGATGTTGTTAAGTTTAGGTTGTTGTGTTTTTATATAGATAGCTTCCATAATTTTTTATTTTTTTAAATTGATTTTGGAATGTATAATAATTGTTGTGTTATTAACTAGAATGTGTCTTAAATCAGAGGGAGGGCAGTTATGTTTTTGTAGATGTTGGTAAATTGAGCTAGAGTTTACAAGATGCATGGCAAGACGGCAGGATAGGGTAGTGGTTGTAAAACAAATTCGCTTTATTATTATTATGGGAGTTACATTCTCTTAAAGGGCATTTAAACTTATAAATAACATTTGTTCTTTCTAGTAGTTTTGAGTTGGGGAGGAGTTGTTTTTTTACTGCAAGATTTTGGGTTTAAAATTTCTTATAGTAAATAATGAGTCTAATTTTATTGCTATTATCAATTGGGGATATGTATATGTGTATATTTTTAATAGATTTTTCTTCTAATTTGAAGTTTGGTTGCATTTGATTACAATAGTATATGTTAATATTGTTTGAGTTATGATGTTGGATATTATTATTTGTACTGGGGTTTTTAAGTTTCGAATCATTAATTTTATTTTTTCATCAACGATATAATTATGGAATTCGTTGTTAATAAGTACTTGTTTATATTTTTTAATTCAATGAATAGTATGTTTAGAGGAGGAGATTAATTTGGCGCAGATAAATAGATTGTTTAACAATAGCTATTTTGTAACGATAGGGACATTCGCTCTGGAAATTTAAAAGACTAGAATTTAAGCTGGTTAGTTTTTTATAAGTGGATGTGTTAAACGATTTATTAGAGGCTTCACTAAGAATATCTAGGAATGTGATTTTATTATTTACTGCAATATATACATATATATATGTATGTGTGTATGCATATATTTATGTATATAGACATACATGTATATATGTCCATACATATGTATGCATATTTATACTCATATATACATGAAAATATACGTTTATGAATATATAAAATAAATAAATAATAAAAGCTATACAATAAATGATAATAAATGCACTTAACCGTATATGTATGTACATATACACGCATATGTATATATATATATATATATATATATATATATATATATATACGTGCAAATATACATATAATAGTTTTTAAATTCTCACATATACATACATATATATATATATATAAATAATATATATATACACATAATTGTATGTATGTATGTATGTATATATATGCATATGTAATATATATATAGCTGCACGTATATATTTATATGCATACATATGTATATATTTATAAACACACACACACACATATATATGAAGGTAAATGCATATATTTATGTGTATACATATGTGTATATGTACACAGATATATACACATATAAATGTAATTAAATGTATCTATATGCATCCGTATTGATATATGTATACACATTCACACATACACACACACATATATATATATGTAATTAAATGTATATATTTATATGCATATATATATATATATATATATATATATATATATATATATATATATATATATATATATGTGTGTATTAATTTGTCGATGGAAAATGGCTTTTAATGTGAATCCTTCGAAGGGCATTCGACGACAAAAAGTTGGTAAAGTCCAATGAAAAGAAAGTGTCGAACAATAGAAACTCCCGCCGTTCAAAGCTTTTGTTATTTTCTCAACTACTGAAAGCGACGCGCACTTTGGTGTTAAAAGCAAATGGATTTCTACCATTATGGATAATCTCCATTCATCATTGACAAGCACACCGCAAAAATCAATTGATGATCTATAATGTACGCTTATGGGAGAGGAGGGGGGTAGTGAAGTGAATACCGGTGAGGGCTGGCGACTCCGCGTACCGTGTTCGTGCCCTCTAAAGTCCATAGTACCACTTTCATTAGAAATGTTGAAAACCTTCACGTGATCCTACCCATTATAACGGGGGAACCAATGCCAGGAAAAGTGAATCATGCTAGGCACAATAGCGAAAGTGGCCGACTCATACGCTTTGCTTCTAATAGTTAAAAAGAGCCTCTTGGCTAAGACCAATGTGCGAAGGTCCCTAGCGTAAGTGTAGTATTGTAGTGACTGCAATGGTTCTAGCCAAGAGTAGGATAGACAAATATGTTAGAGTAGACAAAGGTTGATCAACGATCCCCATAGCGACACACTTTTGATGGCCTTGTGCCTAATTTGTTCAAAATGTAACCTTTATATTTTTTGGCAAATATATAATTCAAAATGTGGTATTGGTTCTGATACGACACTGCATCTATTCTGTCCTAAGTCAGAAAACCTTCAAGACTAAGGATTTTTTTGTCCCAATACAAAGTAAAGTGTAGTATCTGTTCCGATGGATACTGCACGCCTGTCCTGTGCAGTTCTAGGAAGTCCACCCTCCCAGGCTTTGCCTCCCCTCTTTGGGGAGGAGTAAGTTTATTGCTTACTGTCTGAGGCGCCCCTACCGGGGAATGCCGACGGGGCTGCCCAGGCAATTTTTAAATGGCCAGAGTGCTCACCTCTCGAGCGCTGGCCTTTCAAACCCCACTTTCTCGACCCGATCTTGGGTCACATCTTACTTGTGGGAGTAAGATAAAACTGGCTTTGTGCCTAACTCCTGGGGAGGAGTAAATAAAACAAAGTGCCCTTATAGGGAGAGCTGCCCTTATAGAGAGAGCTGGATTTTTTTTGTAAACCGATCTTGTGTCTAATTCTGTCCTCGTGGGGAGGCAAGTAAATAGAGATTTGTTTTGCTTGTTCAAGAGCATACAATAAATACTTGTTTGGTTCTGAAATACCAAACATAAAGGTTAATATGACATAATTCTAAAAACCGGGAATAATGTTAAGTAGGGTGAATGTGGCAGTTTGGTGATTGGAACTAGTTTAGAGAATAGACCAAGAAGATAACAGACGACCCCATCCCTCCCACACAATTTTGGCCTTGTGCCACATCTTGTTATTTTATAAACGAAATTGCTTCTGTGAAATTTTTTGTAAAATTTTAAAGATAAATATATTGGCTGTCATGCTAAGAATAAAGTCTAGTATCTGTTCATATACTACGCTTCATCTGTTTGTCCTTGGTCAGCGAAAAAGAAATCTTTCTAGACTGAGGCAGTTTTTACTTTTGTAGTAATACAGAATGCCCCTTTTTGTGGAGTTGGATTTTCCCCCACGTAAAAAAAACGACCTTGTGTCTTACTCTGCACTCTTGGAGAGGCAAGTAACTGTGGATTGTTTTAAAAGAGACATAATCTGACCACACGTATAATCGCTAATTTTGTCACCACCTGACCAAAACCCCACATCGTATCATAGTGTCGTTTTCGCTCATTGGTGGTGCGTAATTGGTCTAAGGAATACCACCTCGGATTATGAATCGACTTTTCTCAAATCATCGCTGATTTTTTGTAGTCATTAGCGCACTGAATGTGAGGAAATATATGAACCCGTAATCGCGGCTATGAGTTAAATAGCAATTCATGTTCAATCCAATATGTATTATGTTTCAGCATTAAATAACTCCCAAAAGTTTTGACTAAAAGAAATTATGATAATATAAATTAAATTTATATAGATCCGATTGATTCACAAGGGGAATCTCATTTCAATTACAAATGAAAAGCTCAATATTTAACAATTAAATGAAGCTTATAACTGAGATGGAAAGTTCGTTCCACGGTATATGATTCCTTTGACTTTATCTTCGGATTGTTTTACAAATAACATCAACAAATGTTGATCCTTTAAAAAACACTCTTCAAAAACATAACTGTATCTTTTTTTAGTAAATCATGAACATGCTTTTGATCTTGTTGACTTTTACTCTTATTTCCTCCAATGCGATTAACCTCATGTTTTCTATTTATGTTTTGAACTAAAGATTCGGAAAAAAAAATTGTTTTTATGGTAAACTATTTGGATAATTTGTATATATATATATATATATATATATATATATATATATATATATATATATAAATGTTTTGAGGTACAAAAGTTATAAATGCATTTAAAAAGGATGCGCGGAAATCTCTCAAAGGCCCTGTCGACTATCATCTCGTCAGGAGAAAATCGATAGTTTTTAATCAATAATATCGTCGAAAGAAAGAGCAAACGGGGAACTGAATGTGCCAAAATTAGCGATGGGGCGATTAAAAGAAGTGAATGTAAGTATTTCGTTAAAAAAACGATTAAAAGGCACTACGTTAGGGGGAGAAAAAAAGAAGGGAGGGGTTCAAAGTTCCTCAAAGAGATTTAGCGATCTGACAAATTTCTTCTGCCGGCACAAGGAAGGTTTGCGAATAGCGATAGAGACAGATTCCAATATTTTCAAATGTTTCTTGGAATATGCTCTATGCAAGACTTCAAAACGGTTTATTTTATAGCTACTGGCACAACTTGGGTGTTCAACCAAATGCTGGCCAATAGCAGAGTCCAAAGAATTAGAGGAGGGGTAACACAAGGATCCTACCCTTCCCCGACGTATTTTATTTTGATGGAACGTGCTGGTTTATGCGGGTCTGCAAATGCAAGGAAGTGCGCCCTATTAGCCAGCATCACATTGGCATTTAAATTGGTATACAATAATACAATAATTTGTATAGGGCACACTATCCTTACGAAAGGAAGGAAAAGCAGGTCTAGTAGCATAAACTAATCGTAAGGAAACAGAGTAGAAACAATTACTAATGCTATAAACAAAATGCCCCATTTATTTGAA
>OY744516.1:137132040-137164540 GCA_963556195.1 Sepiola atlantica
ATATATATATATATATATATATATATAGGCTAGCGTTATTTACCCGGTGTTGCGCGTGTAGAGAGATATTTTTGGTCGGAAATAATTTCAATTATAGTCATGTTTAAAATGTTTACCTTGAAAGAAAAGTAAAAAATAACATTTGCTATATGATTTGACGTAATTAAAAAAAAATGTAAGCACTGGTTCAAATTCTGTTTTCAAAAGGCGACATTTTATACGATAATGGATTTTTAGTTTTAAAATTACATTGTGTGATTTAAGATGTTATAATAAATTAAAATATATTCATAAAGATTTAATTTAATATTTTTGTTTCTATATTTATTTACGAAATTTTTAATTTAAATCTATTGTCATAATTTTTTTTTCAAATATTGAAGTAAACAAAACAAAATACTAAGTTCTCTTAAAAAAGGATCGATACTGAATGAAATCTTTATAATTCTTGCATGTTTACTACATCTTAAATTGCAACTTAATTTTAAAACTAAAACTCTATTAAAAATATAGAATGACCGTCTTTTGAAAATAGAATTTAGGGCACTGAAAACGTAATAAAAAACTTGTTGACATTGGAGTTTTATAAAATAGCAAATGGCTTCAATGAATTCGTTATTATTGAATCGTTTTAAGTCTTAGAAATATCAATAGCAAACGGTATTTAAATGCTTAGACTATTTTGAAATACATTCTTCACTAAGATATTCTTCATTAAATTTATTTTTGTTTCACGGAACGTAGAAAATATATTTTTGTAAACTAGAATTATTGGTTCTTCGCGCCCAAATTCTAGTATTCTAACGCAATTGATAATGTGTACCTATTCATTTATTTTGTACCATCGCTTATGTTGGATATCATTTTTTGAAACCTGACGTAATCATAAATCTATGACGTCACGCCAACGCTATAATTATGTAGTTCAAGTAATGCTTTAAGTAATATTTATAAGAAGGTTCAAATAGCTCAGTTGGTAAAACGTCGCGCTGAAGATTTTACGATTTCGATTTCTAGTTATTGCATCCGCTTTATTTGTTGGGAATTTATTATTAACAATTCAATATTTTTAATATTATCCATTTCTAGAAATAGTTAAGATCTCTGATATTTCGAAATAAGACAAATTCCGCAATGCATTTATTACATTAAAAAAAATTGTGACTGACTGACAGAATCTATATTTTTTTAATGAATGTCGTTTCTTTACATTCTGATATATTTCAGTCATTTTATGAACCTAGACGATTTTAACCTTTATTGGAACTTATTTGAATGTTCTAACTGTTAACATTTCTATAACACACAAACAGACAAACATTGATATTAGAAGAATCCCCGTCCCAGGACCGATAAAATAAATTCCCTGAACAAAAACGTTTTGCACCACTTTTATGTCCCCTTATAAAGATTACAATCCAGGTATAATGTTGTTAAACTTTATTCCAATATTTATCAAAATCCATTATATTAAGGGGTCTTAAAAATAAATCTAAATTAAGGGAATCTTGCTTAATTGGTGTCTAATTACTATGGATAACATTTCATGCAAATTTGAAATATTTGAATTTTCAAATGGGAGGTTGTACCCATGTAGTGATCCCTAAAAACCGTTTAAATACTTAAAAGAAACTGAAATTTGGGAATATTTACTAATTGATGTCTAATAACTATTGTTAAAATTCGACAAAAATCGGCGGTATCTGAATTTTCACGAAGGGTTTCACCTCATATTTGCTCTCTTTCCATTAAAGTAAATTAAACTAAATATAGCTTACATTACCAACCCTTGCGTCTAGCAATTGTATTCCAAAAGCCACAATGGTCGTTTAATTAGTTTAAGTGTAAATCTTGTACATACAAATATATTTTTCATCAGCATATTAAAATTTAGCAATTGCAATCTAGAGGTAGTATTATACGAAGTCTACTAGAAATCATTAAATTAAATTCCTAAATAAAGGAAAAAAAACAACAGATTATTTTTAAAGTATGCTTTCTTAATAAGATAGATTCGCACAGGGGTTAAAAGCGAAATAATTGTACCTTCAAAATAAAGGTCTCGGATATCTGTTTCTCCATCAATAAACAGGATAAGCTAAATAAAATGAATTCAACTCAATCTTTAGATGGGTCCAAAAGCAGTAAAAAGACCAGCAATATCCACTTTTTGTTTTTTTTTGTCAAAATTAGTTCTTCAAAAAAATGTATTATTATTTTTTAAAAACAAGTCATTACTTTGAACATTCAACACGTTTGAATAATTTCTTGAACAAAAGTTTCAACAGTTCCTATTTACCTGCCTCTCAACGAGGGCAAAGTTAGGCCAGTTTTTAATGTGGGAAAGATCCAACTCTCAAAAAGCGGCACTCTGGATTGGAACAAATAAAAATTGCCTCAGTCAAGAAGGAATTCTTCACTGATTGAGGACAGAATAGACTAAGTGTAGCATCAGAACAGATACTACACTTTTTTCCGAGCTAAAAGGTCAAAGAGCCATTATCAACAGTTTAGCGATGATAAGTGTATTCTTTTAGTGGATTTTTTATTCTTAGCATTAGAAGTGCTGGGGGTTAAATGCGTAAAATAATTCCAAATAAAAGATATACCACCGTAGTTTTCGTCTAAATAGAAGAAAGGCAGCATTCTCTGTCGGTAATGATTCCTAGCATATCTAAGTTTAAAATTATAAGTGTGGCTATACCGCATGACTCGAACCTTGGACGTGAGGTCTTACTCACCACTACATGTGATAACCCGATGTGCCCCACGTGTCAACTATAAAATAAGAAAGCAAAAATACCGCATTTAATTACTATGCTACATTGTCCGTAAGAAGGTTCAATCTGAGAGGAAGGTAGATAACTTTGCATTACAGGTTTGACAGGGATGATTATTTCTTCTCAACAGAATCATCAAATTTAATGGAGTTTACTTACTATTACTCTGACTAAAAATTCATGAATAAAAATTAAACATTTTTTACACCGGTGGAAATCTGCAAAGGGGGTTAGATATTTAAAAACGTCTTATAAGTTAAGTAAGGTACAAGAAGAAAAAGACTAATGCAGTTTTCTGTTCATTCATTCATTCATTTCGTGTGAATCAGATGATTCTGGCGTTGGCATTGGTTTCCCCGATATCTTTCTAGTATATATACTTCCCCGATTTTTGCCATGAAACGCGTGTAAGGGATAAATATTAAACGTGAGTGAAATAAACTCTCATCGAAATAAAGATATACAGAAATGCAAAAACTAATTAAAATTATGGTTTTGGAGTAATTACCCATGGCCAATGGAATACAAATATAATATAATATAATATAATATAATATAATATATATATATAATATATATATATATATATATATATATATATATATGCCTCAAATCCTGATCGAAACTCTAGACGACAGTCGGCGCTTCTTACCACTTGGCCATATAGTTGCTGCTTAGAGTAAGTAAAATTACAACGATGAACATTGCCGAAAGCTTCATTTGTTTACAAAAAAAAACATTGCGTTATACGCTAGTGTCAGTATATATATATATATATATATATATATATATATATATATATATATATATATATTTAGGCAAAAATGTTTGCTTCATAACACTTCTTTGTTTTTTTCAATTTTCCGAATAGTCAATTTAGTATTTCGGTCAAATTAGTGTATGTATGTTCCGTCGGTTTCTTGTTCTTTAATACTTACATACACCAATTTTATCGAAATACTAAATGGTCTATTGGAAAATTGAAAAAATAAAAAAGTCTATTCAAGCAAAAGCACACCCAGTTATTTAATAATGTTTGCCCACACATACAATATATATAAAGTTAATCCAACAAAAGATATAAGAGGCAACTAATATCTTTTAATTAGTGAAACATCCGGATAAAAACTGAAGCTCAATATACTGGATAGAGCATTAATAGCACTTAATAAAGTGAAATCATAAAATAAGGTGCGAATCAAATTTTATTAGAATTCAAAGTTCAGGCAAAGTAACTTAAAGTCCTTTTCAAAGATAATTATTCTCCTCAGAGGACCATTACTGCAGTGACATCACTGCAGGTGATAAAATTACACTTTGGAAATATATAAAAATATATGCAAAAATGCATAAAAGTATATAACACATCAAATATATCAGCCCAAAACATACTTTTGTTAAAGCTATACAATCCAAGTCATACAATTTAAAACAAATTCAGGAAAGATATCCAAGAGGTTGATTGAAGATTGATCCAGGTAGTGAGTGACAGTCCAAAAATGAAAAAAATGATCAAATTGAAAAAGTTCATCCAGTCGGGAAATGCGTCCGCAAACGATGCAATAAATGACAGTTAAAAATGCATCCAATGTTTATTTTAAATTAATAAAACGATAAAGGAACCAAATCAAATAAAAAGTTCAGTAAACTCACTTAGTGTTGAAATCATTATGTTCAAAATTCAGGGTTCCAATGATTTGATCGGATTAGTGCAAACCATAATTCGCTGGTTAAATAGAAAATCCGCTGAATCGGATTCGAAAAAAATTAAATCAAATTGAGCTGACATATTCGACAATTTCTTCTTCCGGGTCGGACAAAAATTATTCCAATGAAAAAAGTCAAATTTAAGGGTAATCACTCCCCCGCAAGCCAAATAAACAGAACCTCTTCTCGCCGATCAGAAGGCAATACTAAAGTCGCTGAATGCCTACTTATTCAAACGACGTTATCAGAACGGATGTCATATGTCTACGTTAACAAAGAAATGGCGTCGTCATATATTGACAGATATGTCAAATCAATTTAACTATACCGGATGCTACTTGTCTGGGTCAAATCATAAGTCTAGGTCAACGGGGGAAGGGTGTGTAAATTTAGGTCAAAGCCTCTAATCGCCCTCCCCTCCCAAATAGCTACTTAATTGTCCACCCTAATTATAAAAACAAAATTCACAGATCTAGCCCCTATCAAATAATTTAGAAGATTTATGAAATTGATAATTACGAAGTTATTGAAGTAATTAGAATTTAATAATTTAATAGTTTAATTTAAGATTTAATTTTATCAAATTAAGAAGTTTAATTTTTCCTAATTATGAAGTAGTAAAAATATTTAGAGTTTAAAAATTTAAATATTTAGATTTTTACAACTTAAAATATTTCAAGAGATATTTAGACATTTTCAGAGTCTAAACCTTATAGGCAGGGAGGATTTAACGAACACATCTCCAAAACTGGACACCCCCGTTCCCGACACTCCCGGTCCCGACACTCGCTCAATCAGCTACGGTGGGATTGGTGGTGGTCTCCACTGTGCATACTTAAATGTCCTTTTATGCCGACATTTGGAAACTAATTCATTTCTAGAATTGCATAGACCGCAAGATCTAGATCCTGGGCTAAAAGAGTTTGATTTTTTTAGGATGGACCATTTTATATTGTGTGGAATATTATTGGATCTTAAATTTTTAACTAAAGTGGTCAGTGATGTTTTGTTGTTGCCGACATCGTTATTGAAGGAGTAATTATGCATAGATATGCGGGTTTTAATTAAATTTGCTGTGGCCCCAATATAAGTGTGTATCTTAGGATTTACTATTGTTCCTGAGCCATTTATATTCCTATTCACGGGTCTACTTCTATTTAGTGTATTTTCATGATGTGGATTAGGTTGGTTAATTGATTGTATATTATTGTTAGCGTTATCGTTAACTACCATTGGAAACTGCAGAGGTGGAAGATGGATAGTAGAATTATTAGGTATAGGATTATGGTGCAAATTAGTCATACTGCTCAGTTGTGGAGTTTGATTAGAGGCTGCATTTATGTGATCTCTAGGGTTCATTGTAGAGTTATTTTGTTCAGTTACGGTACAAGCATACACAATGTCAGAATATGCGCATCTATTATCCAATGGGCAATCACTGGTACGCCTGCAGTTGCATGTATTTATGGGATTGGAACAACTAACATTAGATTGGATAGATTTTATTTTTTGCTATTTGCTTAGATTATTGTTTGGGCTATGTTAGGCATAGTCGAGTAGGAAATTTTGATTGAGTTTTTATTAAGTATGGAGCTATATTTATATGGATATTTAAAGGAGTTTTCTAATATTTTAAAGAATTTCTTAGGATATTGGTTTTAACGTTGTTATTAAAAGGTGGGTTAAACCAAATGTTGTTTTTCCATTCTAAGGCGTTTTCGTGAATTCGGTGTGGCCTGTCTATATGTTGCTCATTCTCATCAGGTATGATAGAATGACTCTGCTGTCTATGGTTATTTACATTTCTTTTGGTCCGGCTCCTATTGCTAGTAGTCATATTGTGTGTAATAATATTTACAGTTATATCATCTTGTTTGTTCTGGTTATAAGTTATTTTGTTAGAATATCCTGAGTGCGTTTTGGTTAAAAAAATTTATTAGCGGAAAACCTAGATATTCTACTGGAAACCGACGGGACTATTAAATTGATTATAGCTTTCGGGTGGTTAGATAGTTTGTGTACATAAAAAAGAGTTAGATTAGGTTCATGGAAGGGGCTATATAATCCGTCATTGAGGTTAAGGGTGATATCAAGGCAGTTAGAAATTTTCCTCTCAGGATCAACAGTTATGGATAGGCCGAAATTTCTGAAAAAGTCATGCAAGGCTTCAATTGTTTTGCTATACCTTCTAGGCCTCTCATCAGAGATAAATAGAGCATCGTCTCTGTATAAGCCCCCTTTTATATTTTTAAACTTATGTTTGATTTCATTTAAGAGGAAAATGCCAACTAAGTCAGTTACTTGAGCAGTATCTGAAGATCCCATAGTAATATCGAAGTAATTGTGTCCTTTCTAGTCCATAACTGGCCCTCGAATAAGAGAATAGATCTTCTGGCCAGAGTAATAAGCTTAATTTACAAATCAGTAAGGTCTGAATTATTTAGAGCTTAATTTAGAGCTTTATTTAAGAGAACTGGGGAAATAGATTGGTAATAGTTGTCTATGTCAAAAGTTATAAAGCTTAATCTATGTTTATCCTTAAGGTTAAAAAAACATTCAATTACGTTATCTGAAGATTGTCACAACGAAAAGAAAATTTTATTTCTGATGGCTGGAATGACCCTATCTAGAATTTCTTTACTGATTATGCCTAGGTCAGATGTTGATGGGCAAATTAACCGTATTGATGGGTTTTGTTGAAAGTTAGTCTTATGGTCTTTAAGGGAAAATCTAGGTGTGGCTGGCATTACTACTTCTGCATGGTTGGTTAGATTCATATATGTAAGTAGTGATTTAGCCTCTAAGTTTATATCTATAATCTTATTGGGGTGCAATTTTATAGGATTTATGTAACTCACGATATATTAAGTTCCTGTAAGAGATATAGTCCAATTTGTAGTAGTTCTTAGTCTTGTCTGCCGGAACAATGAAATCCGTATGCTTGTTAACTCTCCTGGTAAATCCATTTATTTTTTGACGATAGTGCTGCAATACTTAGTCCGCTTTTTGAATTTAATTCTTCTGACCAGGTCGAAAATGGTATTCTGAAAGTCGACCAAGTCATTATTCTGCCATGGGAAAGATGTTGTTTTAAGGTCGTAATGAGCTGCGGCAATTCTCTCAATTTTGTTATGCTCTTTAAATGAGTTCAAAGGAAGGCCATTTCTATTATTTTATTATTTCATTTTATATATGTATATAAAGTTAGTTGAGATCAATTCTCCTTCTATCTGATTTCCTTATCGATGTCAGATGTTTTTAAAAACTTTTTTTAACTCATTATTTTAAATTAAAAGTACGTAGAAATAACATTAAAACAGATGTTTCAGCCATTTTAGCGTCCTGTTTCCAGCTAACCGGACAACATGCTTATAATAATCCGAACCTTTTCACTACTAGTACAAAATAAACATATAAAAATAATTCAAGATTTTTTTTCGTACTTATTTAATAACTTCTTTAATTTTTTTTCATTATCGGAATTTTTCTTTATTTTCTTAAGAAATCGAAATATTCCTTTTTTTATTTATTTTAGACAATCGAACTATTTTAGATCTATGCGGAGCAGGGTTTCTTTTGGATTCGTTACGCTGTCTACAAGGTTTGCGGGAGCTTGATTACGTTCGAAGATTATTTTTTCACTGGAGTAACTTTTTTGTATTTTATATATTTTTTTTTTATATATTTTCAAAGTTTAATTTTATTACCTGCAGCAATGTCATTGCGGTAATGGTCCTCTGAGGAGACGATTTTCTTTGAAAACTCAGGAGTTAAGGACTTTAAAGTACTTTGCTTGAACATTGAATTCTAATAAAATTTGATTCGCACCATTATTTATTCTTTCACTTTATTTAGTGCTATTTATGCTCTATCCAGTATATTGAGCTTCAGTTTTATCCGGATGTTCACTAATTAAAAATATTAGTTGCCTCTTATATCTTTTGTTGTTTTTACCTTATATATATATATATATATATATATATATATATATATATATATATATATATATATATATATATATATATATAATATTATTTGATATATACACATATAATATTGTAAGGTGATATAATATATTCGCAACAGATTGACAATTTTTTCTAATGAGGAAAAGAAAGAAAAAACCAATATATTAAACCGTTAAGGTGCAATTTTTTTTAACTGAAGGTAAATAATAAAATCCCATTTCTAGATGTTCTCATCGACGCCTCTAATAATACGGTAGACACTTATACTTATAAAAAAACAACCAGCTTAACTTCTAGTCTTTTAAATTACAAAAGCGAGAACTCCTATCTCTACAAAATAGCTATTGTTAAAAATCTATTAAACACTTCCTTAAAAAAATACTATTCATTAAATTACAAAATATGAAACAAGTACAGGGTGGGCCAAAATAAGGGTCCTATCTTTAAATTTGAATAACTTGAATTTGAATAACTTCCACAAAATAAAAGTAAAACACACCAAACTTTATGTGTGTGTAGACTGACCCTTCCGAGATTTTTTTAAATAAACAAAACAAATTTTAGCCGAAAAACACTTCTTAAAACTTACAAAAACTAAAGTATTGTTTTTTACACTGTTTTGAGTTTTTTAAGCAAAAATAATGTTTTCTAAATTAGGGTACGTTCCTTAGGGCTAATACGGCTCATGCTTGCTTCGGAAGGGGTCCTTTACTTATTCTAAAAAAAAAAAAAAAATCAATAAATAAAAAGTTATGAATTTTTAAAAATAGGACCCTTATTTTTGCCCACCCTGTACTTATTAACAACGAATTCCCTAATTATATCATTGATGAACGAATAAAATGAATGATTCGAAACTTTAAAAACACCATTACAAATAATAATAATATCCAGCATCACAACTCAAACTATATTAACATATACTATTGTATTCAAATGCAACCAAACTTCAGATTAGAAGAAAAAGATCCCCAATTGACAATAATAATAAAATTAGACTCACTATTTACTACTAGCAAATATATGCTCCCTCCGGTCGCATATTTTTGCTAGTTGTTTTATTTGATTTCTCAGTAAAATGTTCGTTTTTTTACAAAAAAAATCACCCAATTTTCTTTATTTTAACAAATAAAACACGGAATAATAAAAACATAGTTTTTAAACAAAATTTACCCTTTACAGAGTAAACTGTAAAACCAAAAATCCTAAACTCACTTAAGGTCGCAAAAAAATAATAATATGTAAAGTTTTTCAAATCGAAAAAAAAGGAAAAATAAAATCTACAATTAAAAAAATAAAATTCAGTGGACACGATTCTAAATTTAGTTATTTAATTTCTCAGTGAAATGTATTTTTTTATTTACAAAAAATAGTAATTCTTAAATTAATTATTTTTTAAATTAAATAATTTGATTCAGTAAATGTGCACTTTAAAACATAATTTCTAATAAAATTTAAAAAAAAACGTTTTAATAAAAAATAGTCAAAGTAAATATATTATTTTTGAGCGACTCGTACAATAAACTAAAGAGCATGTGTTGTTCACATGTTATTAATCAAATAACGCGCCCCTGTCTTGGGTCCATCTTTCTCTATCTCTTTTCTCTCTCTCTCCCCCTCTCTCTCTCTCTCCCCTCTCTCTCTCTATTTCTGTCTATCCTTTTCTTGAAATAGAACTTTCTGTGCGTTTGAAATAGAACGTCATACTTGATAATCAGTATTCCATTAGAATCTAATTTAATTACGTAACTCAATTATGTAGATTAAAATCCACAATGCTTTTAATTAATTATATTTATAATTTTTTTTAAAGATTATTATTATCGAGGAAAATAATTTAAATACATCTGGAAATCTGTAAAAACAATCATGAGTGTATATTTGCAAATATTGATTTAAAAAAATTAATTATGTAAATTTGAAAAACGCATCATGATTGGGGAAGTTTTGGAATGAGTAGCTGATAAGTAGATATAAAAAAGAGCGATCAAAACTAATAATATAGTTTCAGCTTCAGACAGACAGGTGCAGTATCTCCATTATTAATAGATAAGAAATTTAAAACCGAAAATCTTGTAAAAACAACTCTTCCCGCAACCCCAAAACCACTAAAAATAACCAAGTTTAAATGCCCTCTGGAAAAAAGTTAACTCCCATAATAATAACAAAGCTAATAGCTACATTTGTTTTACCACCACTATCCTATCCCGCCGCTTCGCCATGCATATTGTAAACTCTAGCCTAATTTACCAACATCTACAAAAACATAACTGCCATCCGTCTGATTTAAGAGAAATTCTATTTAATAACACTAAAATAATATTTTCCGAAACCAATTTTAAAAAATGAAAATACTGGAAGCTGTCTACATGAAACCACAACAACCTAAATCTAATGGCATCACGTATGAAACCAGTGGCAGCATTTTTAAATGCTTAACGTGATTCGATTTTATTCTGTGAGGCCACTCCGGCGTCGCTGAATTTAAATTATCAACGTCTTTCCTGGAACAATGCGAAAACGTTCTTTTACTTGCGCGTTTCTCCGCTGTCTTTTTTTAAATTCTATTCTTCCGCCAGCTTTTTTGTTCGTCTGATTTTTAGGATGATTCAACGAAGAATCGAAAACGTTCGTGATAACTATGGAATATTTATTATTTTTTGATTTTAATACAAAAAAGACCATCAGAAAAATTGAAAAACATTTTAAAAGGTATAATTAAAGAGATGAATTCTGTTATTTTTAACAATGTTTGCATATATATATATATATATATATATATATATATATATATATATATATATATATATATATATATATATATATATATAGCCTGAGTATTTCCTGCGGGAATGAAACATGCACGCCTCTCTGTAGCTTATATATATATATATCAGATAACATCATTTTTTTCGGGTGTCTTTTGATTTGATTTTTGCTTATTTGACGATATAAGGAAATAACTCTGAATCTTTTTCATTGGTTTGCTTTAAAAAAGAAAGAAATAAATGAAATGAAGACAAAGAATTTTGATGTTAACGTTTTTTTCTGGGTTTAGTTTGATGGTAAAAATATTTTTTAAGGAAGCCTTTTGAAAACATATCTTGAATTTATTATCAAGAAAAATGTGTGTTTTGAGAATAGGCAGCTACAACTGTATGAGTAAAGATGTTTTCAAAACAAATCCAGAACATTTATTAAATTATATATTTTGTGAGTTTAAAGAAACTTAAAGAACATATATATACACACACACATATATATATATATATATATATATATATATATATATATATATATATATATATATATATATATATATATATATATATATAATATGTATTCATATTTTTTTTATTAAAGCTTCTTTCAAGTCGAGCACATTATGAGAAATATGAAACATTTCTAATTAAGAAATATTGCGAAATTCTCATCATTTATTGACGATCGAATACTCGCTAAGACTTAATATATTTGTAAAGAAATATAAGTTTTATTTCTCTCACATTTACTATGGCTGTCATGATGGTCAAACGTAGAAGGATGCTGAATTGGAGTGAATAATGACTCAAGTCCAGGGTTGGGCGGTACAGTTATATAGCCACACTGATGATTGTAGTAAACATGAAACAGGTATGTATATAATAAATATCTATTAATAAAAAAGTATATATATATAATATATATCATATATATATATATATATATATAAATATAATTTATATATTATATATATGATATATATATATATATATATATATATATATATATATATAGGCAGTATTTCGAATTGATTTTGAAGACGAACCTAATACCTAATAAGCGTATGTTTATTCTGATTACACTGATATAGTTGAATGGTTATAGCTTTCAGTTGATCGAGAGCGGACATTTTCCTGCGTCCTTGTGGTTTTGCCTGGGAGGGCTGCATGTGTCATGCGATTTCGAAATTATTTACTGCATCCGAGAGCACGCGGTCGGGGTCCTCTGTACCGCTTCTTCTATTCGACATTATATACAGCTGCCTTGCTCTACTTCCTATTAGACCAACTGATGCGGTATTCTGGATTCGACCATGCGAATCACTTTAGGCGGTTCGCACAACAAAGAAAACACGTTGCGTATTGTTTGGGAATTACTATGGCCTTGCTAGTCGTCTCACATGATCGTCACGAAGCCCAATCGTTAAATTGCTAGAAATCTTTGTTTTACATACGATAAAATGTTCACGCTTCGTAGCCGAGTTAACACGATTACCACACAATCTGTAGACTTGAATATAAATATCTCTTACTCTATAATAATAAAAAAAAAATAGAGCTGAGAGAAAAAGAAGAGAACAAAATACCAAAGAAACTGGAATCTTGGGAAGATCTCAATCACTCCAGTAAACATAGGAACTACTGCGTTCATGAAATAGAATTGTAAAAACGGTGGCAAATATACCCGGTTAACCAAGTGCAAGAGAGATCTAAACAATTGCACTTAATGGGACGGTTAGAATCCTAAAAAGATATATCGGTTGGAGTCTCTGAAATAGCGGGTGAATGTCTGGCATCTGGTAAGATACCCCATCTCCAGCACAAACAAAGAAAAAACAAAATTGAAAGAAAAAAAGAGCACTGTGTATTTATTTGTAAATATATATCCGTCCTATCACACAAAACTGCCGGATTAAAAACGGAAGGGAGAGCGCAAATCTATTTCAAAAACGTTTTCTTTCTTTTTTTCCTTTTCATTTTCTAGACCAATGTATACGCTTTTCTTTCCTTTTTCTTTTTTAAAACCTTCCCGTTTGTAAAGTCTTCTTTCTTACTTTTTTATTGCTTTATATGAGCGATGGTTGTTCTTTTTCATTTTCGGCCTTTTAGTCGAGATCAAAGTGTAGTATCTGTTCTGATGGATACTGCATACCATAGACTAGTATTGTCTTGCCCTTCGGGGTTTGAATTCCACCTGTCTGTGGGTTTGTCCTGTGTAGTTCTAGGAGGTCCACCTCCCAGGTTTTTCCTCCCCTCTTTGGGGAGGAGTAAGTTTATTGCTTGCTGCATGAGGCGCCCCTACCGGGGAATGCCGACGGGACTGCCGAGGCATTTTTTGTAGGCCAGAGTGCTCACCTTCTCGGGCGCTGGCTTTTCAAATCCCACTTTCCCGACCTTGTGTCACATCTTACCTTGTGGGAGGAAGATAAATAACGTTGTTCTTTTTCATTTCTAACATATATGATGTTTTAATATCCGGTGGCTCGCTGCTTCCTACTTCCCATCCGTCGTCATTTTTTTTTAATGTCTAACCCCCTATCCACCTCCCAATAATCAAAAGAAGAAAATGAAAGGAAGAAAATAAAAAGCAAAAGCAAAATTAGTCGTGGGGGGGTATCAGAAATGACGTACATTTTTTTTTTTAACTCACGATAGTATAGTCCTATCTTTTTTAAATAAAAAACATGAGAAAGACTTACATTGGAAGTCAGAAAACCCTCGCCGTCAGAAATTAATTTGGAAAGAAATCCTAACACTTAATAAAAAGTCAACGGTAGATGTTTTTTTTGTGTAGGTTATCGGAAATGATAATAATAATTTATGAGCGGGACACGTGTAAATAACACGAAATGATGTTTTCAATACTAATTACCTTGTTACTAACCTATACATGTTTGAATAAATTATGATAAGATTTGACTTGTATACTTATTTTTTTTAGATGAACAATACATGAAACAATTTATAAAACTTTTTTATATACAATATTTATCGATTTGATCGATCGACTAATTCCGATTTCGACGACTAAACCTTACTTTGTAAATGCTTTAGATTAAATTAAATTTAGCTCCAATTCATGAGTAGCATACAAAGATTCGGAAGGTCGTTGCTTTTGATGTAAGCGTTACACACAAAATAACACACACGCTATCGTATTAATAGGTGTCTTCCTGGTCGTCCCCTCCCTACCCCCCCCCCTTTGATATAGAAAAAAATCTTAGAGGTTAACTGGGATCGAACTATAAACCAGTCGGGCCGACGTAATAAAAGCGACGTCAAACCTACGTCGCTAACGGTCGCGCCAAAGGGAAATACGTAAAAATTAGGTGAATTAAATGCTTTTCCAAATCTAAATGCAGAGCGCATGCGCAGAGTTTTTTTATGTAAGCGTGACACACGAACACACACGCTATCGTATTAATATATAGATATTTGAAAAATTAAATTACTGACATAATTCTATGATTCCATATGAATGTCAATGCGAACACTGAGGAAAAAACTCCACCAGAAGCATTAAAAATTGTGAGTAACTGCATGATATACACATTTAAACAAATAACTCCACCAGAAGCAAACACAACTGTGGGTCACTGAATGAACGACACATGATATAAACATTAAAACAATCCTGTACGCATCAAACACCGAAGAAACCCCCTTCGTCCTCTTCCTCCCTCACACACACACACACACACACACACACACACACATATATATATATATATATATATATATATATATATATATATATATATATAATTCAATATTAAAGTGTTTTATACCTACAGACGACATCGTTTCGGGCTTCAACTTTCATCAGTACGAGAGGTGATGGTTTCAGGCGGTCGCATGGGCTCGAACGCAGTTCGTAAATTCAGCCTAGAATTACGAAGCCCGACAGTATATATGTAATAGAATTATCCCCTTTCTCCGTCTGGCTTAGTATCCCTGTTGGTAAATGACTGATCTCTTAATGTTAAATAGATAAATAAAATTGACTCCCTTAATAAATTCAATTAAATATAATAAATAGGGTCTTTTTGTTTGACCGTTTCAACTAACCCACCTCATAATATTCTATTACTGTTACACGCTTGCATATCAAAACAATATTTTCCATCTCCTATACCCTAAACTTTTTAATAAAAATATATTTAAATATTATATTTATGGTAACAAATGCACCAAATTGGAAGCTTTGTTGAGTGTAGAGTAAATCATTGGTTCATTGTACTGACAGGTTCACTCTGATTCTAACTGCTAGTATCACGCAATATCTGGTAGGGTCTCATATATGGGTTAAATATAAACTATCCCGCGTATGATATGAAACTGAATTCAGTGGTGAGATCCCAATTGGAGAAATTTGGAGATTGTGGAGTCACCCCTAAACTAAAATTACTCCTAGTTCCACTTTGACCTGAATAATTAGTATCTGTCAGCGTTCCATTTATAGATTAAATAGAATCACTCCTCGCTATAACATGAAACTTTGGCTTTTTGGGTAGGGGAGTTAAATAACTTTTGTTTCATCAAAGAAAAATTTCATATCGCCCCCACCCCCATATGTGCGCTCTGTGTCTTCCTCTTAATTTTGACTTTGTTTGTGCTGCTTTCTCTCTCTCTATCTCCCTCTCTCTCTCTCTCTCTCTCTCTCTCTCTCTCTCTCTCTCTTCACACACACACACACACACACACACACACACAAGAGGGGGCTATGGTCCCCTAGGTTGGGAATTTAATTACAATTTCACTTTTTTACTTTTTTATTATCACCTCAATTTTGGAACTTTGGGGGAGTGTCGAATCACTCCTTATTTACAATTACTCCCGGATTAACTGTTACATTGATTAGTAGTACCTACCAGGTTACCATGGGTTACATAGAATCTGTCCTCGGTATGATATTAAACTGGTGATCAGCGGACACACTTATATATATATATATATATATATATATATATATATATATATATATATATATATATATATATATATATATAATCCAGGTAAAACATCCACAGGGTAGTAATCCAAAGAATTTTAACCGGGTTTATAAAAAGTGCTCAATATCCAATAGAGCTTTTATATATGATTATTTTTATTTACACAGACATGTACAAAATCTGCGACACTGGCATGTACGTACGCGTACAAACGCGCTGCTACTGATTGCTGCTGATTTGAAATTATGTTGTTTTTGGCCGATGAGGAAAAAAAACTTTTCGAGTTTTTTGACACATTCAGTTGTATGTACCTCCCTCCCCTACTCTGCGTCTGGACCGCAAATAACTTATTTCTTTATTTCTATCTATCTATCTATCTATCTATCTATCTATCTATCTATGTATCTATCCTTTTTAATTTTACCTTTCTTTTCTACTTTATTTTATATTTTATATTTTATATTAATATTTTTTATTATTTTTTATTATTTTTTGTTTTTTGTATTTTGGTTTTGGACTTTAATATTTTGATTCTTAACGGTCCCAACCACGTGACTCCCTAAATTTTGAAATTTAAATTTCTTTTCTTTTTCTTTTTCTTTCTTTCTCCATTTCATTCTTTCCAAATATGATCTAGGGTTAAGATCGGATTCTAACTCTTCCTGATGAGATCTCAGGTTTTAATAGCTGCTGATCGATAACATCGACATGTCAGTGTCGCAGATTTTGTACATGTCTGTGTAAATAAAAATAATCATATATATATATATATATATATATATATATATATATATATATATATATATATATATATAAGGAATCTTTGGATTGGAACAAAAAAAAATTAATTGCTTATCTAGAAAGATTTCTCCTTCTGCCAAATAAAAACAGGAATCGCTCGCCATGTAATAATGAAAAGAAAAGCCTTTCTATGTATTTACCCATGTATTTACCCATCAATCCCCGTTTAAATGGGAAAATGAGATTTGTTTGGCGTTTACCTAATATAAAAGAAACGTCAAGTTATATGACATCGGCGATTTAAAAAATAATGATCGCTACTCCATTCATTTGAATAAAAATAGAAAAGCATGCCGTGTAATCACACAAAGAAAATGGTTATTTGTTTTTATTTATATGTGCAGAATAAGACGGCACCTGTTACTAAAGAAACAATATTTTTTTAGCGTAGTCAACGCGAGTAAAACATACAAAAAAAGAAGAAATAGACGCAAGCATTGTCTGCATAAGCAAGAAAGTGAATATTGTGCTTAAAAACTCTTTAGTTACGCATACACTCCCCTGGCAAAGACGGGTAGTTCTTCTAGTGTTAGAAAATTTGTTAGATTTTAAATCAAGTAAGGACTGAAATTTATAATAACGAATAAAATGAACAATTTTTATTTACTCAGCGATCAGATATGGGTCGCAATTTATATTTTCCTTATTTGTAACAAACGCAGCGATGTGATTGGCTAATTAACATAGATGATTATCTAATGAAAATTGGCGGTGTATATCATGAAATTTCTCTTACTAAATAAAATATCTGGCCGGATATAGTATAAAATCGACAAACTCGGTTGGAATTTCAAGTATTAATATTTAAAGAATAGATTCGAATAATTGTCATAATTGAGTGACTAGAAAGAATCAAATATCGATTTTTGAAATGCACGCTATCGCTGTATAACTTCGAGAAATAGGCAAGCTTAATTTGTATATTATGAAAAAACAACACACGCGCACACACACACACACACACATATATATATATATATATATATATAACCTTAAGACAATCTGTATGGGTAGCATATAACTGCTACACAATTTTACACTCGTATATCTAACAGTTTATAATAATTTAATGGACGCACAAAAAATGATTAACCAGGGTTAAATAGTGTATTATTCTGTCCGTATATATAATTAGTAAGAATAAGGGCATACATAAGTAGTTTTATTAGGAGCATAACATTAGACATATATATATAGATTAGTGTGTATATATATATATATATATATATATATATATATGTGTGTGTGTGTGTGTGGGTGTGTGTGTGTGTGTGTTATTTACCAATATTTCAGTTGTTAGCATTAGTCTAGCGAGGTAATAGGTTTAAATGAATGACTTCCTAATCACTCTCCAAATTAAGAAAATTGGTTTTATATGTTTTTTGTATGTTTTAAAATAAGTATTCAGAACACACCCACAATTAAAAGGTTCTCGTTGACAACTAACAGATGTTTTTTATGCATACGTTTAACCGTATAAAATGAGCCTACTGTCTATCTGTTTGTCTTTCTCTTTTTCTTTTTCTCTTTGCTTCCCTTCCCTATCTCTCCCCTTCTCTCTTTCTCTCTCTTTCTCTCTCTCTCTCTCTCTCTCTCTCTCTCTCTCTCTCTATATATATATATATATATATATATATATATATATATATATATACTAGTAGAATACTCGTCCCAGGAGGAGTATAGTTAATTTTCCGAAGAGAATTGTGATGCGCCACTTTTATTCCACTTATGGAGATTAATATACATATATAAGGATACTAAACCTTATGTGTACAATCATGGTTCCAATTTTGATCAAAATCAATTATAGGTGTTCAGGAAAATATCACAAATGTAAGGCTTAAGCTTAAGGGATGTAAAGAAGAAATAGAAATTCAGGTTTTTTTTTTACTCACCACTTATCAAAGTTCGGGGGACACTCAAGGATAGGGGTTAAAGAGATTCTCGGTTGGACAATGATCGCCTATACAAGAAGACCGGAAACAATAAGTGGGATGGGTAGAAATTATTTAAGGAGAATTGATTATCTAAGAGGACGGCTCAACAAGTATTTGTTCACAATGGACTCGAAGACGGCCATGATGTAGTCCGTTGGGAAGCAGATTCGTCGTTTCTTGTTTCACAGATAAGATGTTCTAGGAAAGAAACTTTGTTCATGGAAGTTTTGTTTGGTATTTGGTAAAGATAAAGAGCTAAGAAGCAAACCTTTGTGCCAGACCCGGTCGAATGCCTTTTATATATCAAGAGCTATTGCCATAGAAACAAAGCCCTCGTCGATAGATTCACTGATCCTGTGTGATATCAGTCAGCACGTCAACTGTTAATCTTGCAGGATGAAATCCATACTTGTCACTAAGAACATTGTTTTCGTTCAAGTAGTTGACAACTTCTTGATCTATTACAGATTAGGGCAACTTACTCATGACGCACAGAAGACTGGTCGGTCTGTACTGGGATGGCTAGGACCTATTTCCAGTATTTTTAGATACTAAGCAAACAAACGAAGTCTTACAAGGTGATTGGAATAATGTCTCCTTTAAGCAACGATTAAACAGCTTTGTAAGGATAGGAACTATTTCGGGTTGCAGTTTTTTAAGTAATATGACTGGAATGTTTTCGGAACCAGTTGCCTTGTTGGAATCGAGGTTCTTGATAAATTTTGCGAGAGTGATTCGGATGTTGCTTTTTTTTCGATCATGGGGGATTCTGAGGGTAGGTGGCCCTGATCGCAAAAAGTGTCATTTGCTGCAAAGATCTTTGTGAATTTTTCTGTTTAAAAAGATCTTGAGGATATCACCTCTGGTACATTAATGATGGTTAGGGTAGAAGCCTTGCATTTGTTCAGAACCTTGTTTATTATTCTCAAAAACTCATTGAATATTGATAATATTTGCGATAAAAAGAAACATCAGAGGACTTGCTAAAATCTGTGTTGATCTTAACGGAGACAACTGAGTGGTCGAAGGATCCCAGAGGAGACAGGACAGTAGATGTGAACTGTTCAAGGCAAGTTGTCAGAAAAAGATCGAGACATGTCTATCGGCATCTGGTACGCGCGTTAGCCGATCAACAATTTGAGTAAGCTAATATGCAAGGGAGAAGTCGTGATAAAACCTCACCTCGTCATCAGTCTTGTTGAGTAGACTACTCACTCAACATTATTAACATTAAAGTTACCATAGAATGAATGCTAGCAAAAAGATAAGCAGATAGGGTCTTGTCAGTTTTGTCAGAGATGTGCTCAATGACAGTAACACCATCGATGGGGGGGGGGGCGATCGAGGGCAAAGATGAAAGCGGTGCTGTGCCTAAGTGCAACACGGAAACACATATAGAGCAAATTAGGGTCTTCATAGAAAGTGCACTTACCACGTGAAAACCCGTCCCTGGTGTAGGCGCAGATTACATGGCAATGGCAATCTTGGGGTTCAATACCTTGAGATAATGAAGTTATCTATAGAAACTGACGAGCCGATACCAGTTTCGCATAGAAACAACAGGTCGGGTTTGGTCTCTTGTAAATAGATTTCAACCTCTGGAAGATTGGAACGTAGGCCCCTAATGTTTGAAAAGTAGACCTGATAGTAAGGATCTATGTTAGAAGTCCGGCTTCTCGGTTTACACTTATGTTTTGTTTTGTAACTTATGTTCGGAATGGAAGATTTGTAGAAGAGGGTTTTAGAGCAGGACGCAGGGAAAATGTGTAAAAAAAAGATTATATTTGTAAACCATTGAAGAAAGATAAAATCGTAGCAGTTCTCACTAAGATGGGATTGATAGGCCTCCAAGAAACTACTGCATAGCCCAGACTGCATTCACCAAATGGCAATACAACAGCCCCAGTATGTTACACCTGCTAATAGGACAGCCTCTTTGAGAGTTACTGTAAGCTTCGTGTCCTTGGACTATCAGGTGGATAACGTCAACCCAGGTAAAACGCTTATCTCCAGAACCCCTAATTTGTTACATGGCAACAAAAATAGAAAAAGAAAATTACTCGTCATCTCCAGCTACTGCTCATACAAAACTGTCTCCCCAGGGGACAACGTCTTCTTTCACCTTTGTCAGAAACATCGCTCATTAAAAATGAGGACTGAGTGGCAAAGTATGAGAAACGAGATATATATGGGGCTACCAAAAGTGCATCCACAGTGAATTCTCTGCTCTTCATTTGTTTGGGAGAACGTAAAATTGGTTTGTGGAAAAGAAAACTCTATGTATATACTTATTATACGTTTTCTTGACTCTTCAAAAACATTATTAAAAAGTTGGAGATGCGTTCCTCTCATATTTTAAGCTTACTGAGTAAGTACGTCCTTTTAAGAAACAAAGATCACGTAGATGGCACTTAGAATTATCGGTCAGATAAACATTTTGGAATGTTTTCTTTTAAATATTCATTTACTTCTCCCAATATGCAAAGCTGACCAGCTATCGATTTCAGGATTGGCTCTGACATTTTTTTTATAGTTTGGTTGACACGGCTTTTTGTTTAAAATATTTCACAAAAAACTTAGAACAATAAAAAGCAAGCGAATCTTGCTCAATTACTGTCTAATGACTACGGATCTAATTTAATGCTAATCTGTTATATTTTAATTTTAAAATGACTAGTTGTGGTCATATTACACCCACTAAAAACATTTCAAATACTTCGAAGAAACTTAACTTTGAAGAATATTTATTAATGTATGTCTAATACCTTTTGTTAAAATTTCACAAAAATCGGAGCTTTCTGAAGGTCTTCCACCATATTTTATGCTCATTTGTATAAAACTAAATTAAACTAAATATAGCACACATTTGGACTCCTTACACCTTGCAGTTGTGTTCGAAAATTTATAATAATCGGTTAATTAGTTTAGGAACACATCCTGTGCATACAAATATACAAACATAAAAACATACCTATATTTATATAGCGATATATTACAGGGGTTATATGGCGTTGTCCAGCAATGACTAAGGAGTCCTGTTTTCTGCTCCCATATCTGAATCTCCTATTACTATTTTTATAATATTCTGTGATCTTTAAGTTTTCCTTTACTTCTTTGTTTACGTCATTTTTTTATTTACGCTATCCTCTTGCTTTTCTTTTCTGACGCTGCTGCAACTACTACTACAATTTTGTATTTTTCATTTCTTTTTCATTTCCGTCATTTATTTATATACGTTATACCTCTTACTCTCTTTCTCCTTCGCTGCTGTTACTAATATTCCCTCCCCCCACTACTTTTGCCTCATTCTCACATTTAATGTGCAAACAAGAAAGCAAACAAGCCAACAAAATTTTCAGAGATTTAGTATTATACTTGACCATCTGTAACACGTTAGGTCAGTATTTTCTCTCTCTCTTTCTCTCCCTCTCCCCCTCTTTCTCCCTCTCTCCCTCTCTCCCCCTCTCTCTCTCTCTATATATATATATATATATGTATATATCTATACATATATATATGTATATATATGTATATATCTATACATGTAGATATATGTATATATATATGTATATATATGTATATATATATGTATATATATGTATATATATATATATATATATGTATATATATATATATATATATATATATATATATATATATATATATATATATATTCATGCAAACATTATTTAAAATAACAGAACTCGTCTGTCTAGTTATACATTTTTAATCTTTTCAATCTTTCTAATGATTTTCTTTGTGTTAAAATCAAACAAATTGATAAAAGTTCCGTATGTGTCACTAACGTTTTCGATTCCTCTTCGAATCATCTTCAGGTATTGATGCAAAATGCACTAAAAAGCTGGTGAAAGTAGAGCATTTTTCAAATCGACGCGCACGTAAGAGAACGCCTTACATTGTTCCAAGAAAGACGTTGACGAATTAACACTTTCTTTAATTTATTTATGTATTTATTTTTTTTTTAAGTAATGACTGAATTTACTTGGTGTAGTCGAATAAATAGGAAGAGGGACATTTGGGAGGTAAGCAATATCTAATTTCATAAAAATGTCTTTTTTTTCGAATTATAATGCAGCGACGCCGGTGGTATCACTAAAATAAAATAAACTATGCTAAGCATTTTAAAATGGTTTTACTAGTCTCATACGCAATATGATTAATTGTAGGTTGTTGTGTTTTCATGTAGATGGATTCAAGTATTTTTATTTTTTTCAAATTGGTCTCGTGATGTATTATTTTAGTGTTGTTTATTAATGGACGGACGGATAGTATTTATATAGATGTTTGTAGATTGAACTAGAGTTCACGAAATGCATGGTGAGGCGGCGGGATAGGGTAGTTGTTGTAAAACTAATGTAGCTATTATTATGGCAGTTACATTCTCTGAAAGGGCATTTAAACTTATAGACGACATTGTTTTTTTCTGGTGTGTTGGGTGGGGGGGTAGGGAGGGGTTGTTTTTAACTACAAGATTTTAGGTTTTATATTTGTTATAGATAATTAATTTAATTTTATTATTGTTGTCTGTTGGGGATATATGTTTGTGTAAAATATTTTTTATAGCTTTTTCTTCTAATCTGATATTTGGCTGCATTTGGTTACAGTAGTATATATTGATATTGTCAGAATTGTGATGTTGTATATTAGTATTATTTGTAGTAGTGTGTTTTAAGCTTCAAACTATTGATTTTATTTGTTCATCAACGATGTAGTTTGGAAATTCATTGTTAATAAGTACTTATTTTATATTTTTAGCAATCAAGACTACCAAAACTTCATGAGTATATAGATATATAAACAGGCAGACAGACGAACACTCAGATCATCCTCTTGTATGTATTTTATTCGTATTTTGGACGTCTAGTGTGTACGGTGACAAGATTAAAAGCAAAATAACAAACAAGATCCCTAATTCATGATATATATATATATATGTATATATATATATGTATATATATACATATATATATATATGTATATATATATATGTATATGTATATATGTATATGTATATAAATATATATATACATATATATATATTAAAATTTCCATATTTCAAATATAAATTTTATAAAATAAAGCTATTATAATAGTTCAATAGTGTAAGGCTAGAACTATCGTAGAACATACTTGAATGTTATTGAAACCACATCAAATGTAGGGAAGAACAGATTCACACCATTTCACTAAAAAATCTATTTTTATTAACAGTATACTATATATAATAATGTTCAAGTATCCTAAGCATTTATAACTATAGGAGGCTATCCTCAGTACTCACAAAAAGAAAGTAAAAGTCCAGGGAGGAAAAAAGGTAACAGTTCAGACATGGCCGTTCCGGAAGTGAGCACGGGACTACTAAAACCAAGTAATTATAAACTTTGAAGAAAAGGCATATAAAATAAGAAAAAAATTAAGTTCCAGACTTAGATGAAAAGGAAAAATAGATTAGGCCAACAAAATACCAATTAGTGCAATCATTCATTTATATTTTTTGTGATTTAGGACGAAAATCTTAATCGATGGCGAATGATTTAAAAGAAACAAACACTGAGAAATTCACGTGGTTCATGGATGTCGCGATTTTAACCTACAGGAGTAAACTGCACCATTTGCAAAAAATAAAATGCGTGCAGCTTGTAATCCAGGTTTTTCCTGCCTGCATTTTTACCTTCTTTTTTACGAGTACTGAAGAATAACCCGCCTCAAGAAATAAATTCATTGATAGTTGAACATTTATATATATATATATATATATATATATATATATATATATATATATATATATATATATCGTAGGACGAAACAATCGTATGGTGGTAATAAAAAGTAGATTTTTTACTGAAATGGTATAAATCTGTTCTTCCCTACATTTGATGTGGTTTCGATAACATTGAAAACAAATATATATATATATATATATATATATATATATATATATATATAATATGTGTGTGTGTGTGTGTGTTATGTGTATGTATGTGTGTATTTTAACGCTTTAAATTATTCTCAAATCATAGTCCAAAAATAAGAGCATACGCAATGGTATTAAAGATTATAGTCGATATTTATTCTTAGTCATACAGTGTAACATAAAAATCGTTCAAATGCCGACTCTTTTCAGAACTTATTTTCGAATATACCAAAAAAAAAACAACCAACAAAATTTGAACAAATTTCATTCTCCATCAAAAACGAGACAAAATCACAAGTATAGATCCATTGTCAAATACTTCTGTAAGATTTAAAATTATTTCCACAACATTTTCACGAAAGAGACAAAATGTTCAGACGGTTTGTAATTTTTTTATATCGCCATTATTCTGTTTGGTTGTTTTGTTTTACGGCATATCGACCCTTTTCAGGTTATTTAATGTCGAATCCTGTCATTTTGGTTAGAGTTTTTATGCTTCAAATTCTTTATATCTGTAAATATTTATGCGTGATGTTCGGTTTGATTGTTTCGTTTTACGGCATATCAACACTTCTTTTTCTTTTTAGCTTTGCAGAACATGGTTTAGTTTTGATAAGGGAAAGGAAAAACAATAATATCAATGTTTGGTGCATTTTAAGTCAGGAAGCCGGTATCGCCAGTCTTCTGAAAAGCTGCGTAAATGAAAGATGCTGGGATTTAATGTTTATTCTGCGCGAAACAGTCGTCAAATTACACTGAATTGATATATATATATATATATATATATATATATATATATTTATATATATATATATATATATATATATATATATATATATATAATGTGTGTGTGAAAGAGAGAGACGATAGACTGACAAAGAAAGAAATACAATAGAAGAAATACAGATAGATAAACATAGGTATGTTAACCATATAGTCGATGCACGAATAGAAGAGAATCTTCATAAAAACAACAACCAAAACCTCACTTCCAAGCTTCAGACTAAAATCAATGATACGAATATATTTTATCGAATTGCACTATCGATAAAACAGTGTAAATTGCAAAACAGTATTCGCAGACAAATAAGACTTATCGATAAAAGTAAATTCATCAGATTTATAATCTACTATATATATATATATATATATATATATATATATATATATATATATATATATATATATATATATATATATAGATACATATATATATATATTTAAATATTTTCTTTGTAGTACAAAACTTTATAATGGCATGAAAGAGACAATATTTATTAATCATGATGAATTAAGAATTAAAAAGATGAAAGGGCAGCTGATCGTTTTTGTAACTCGCTCAACAGAGCCAAATATCGAGGTATCGTGTAAAATATATAATAAAGATGCTATGAAGAATTATAGCGAGGGAAAGAGGTAAAAAAAAAAGAAAAAGTTCAATCAAATAGAAACAATATTAAGTCCGAGGAGATTCTCTCTTTGCTTGCAAAGAGAAGGTCTCAATGACTTAATATAGATTGTTTCTAGGATATTGAGATGGTAGGGAGAGTGAGACTCACTAAGAATGGAGAATAAGTCGACACTGAAATTAGAGGTACACGTGGGGTTATTTATAAGCTGTTCGGGCTTAATGCTGTTTCTATTTGATTGAACTCCTTTTTTACCACTTTCTCTCGCTATAATTGTCATAGCATTTTTATTATATTTGTTTACACGATACCTCGATATTTGGCTTCGTTGAGCGAGGTACGAAACCGGTCAGCTGCCCTTTCATCTTTTTAATTCTTAATGATTAATAAATATTGTCCTTTTCATGCCAATATATATATATATATATATATATATATATATATATATATATATATATATATATATATATATATATATATATAAAGTCAAAGCTAAGAGTGAAGTATATACATGATAACACAACTCAACTTCCAATCCGCTACCTAAAACTAGTTTGGTCTATAAATGTACTTGCCCTATTAGATTGCAGATATACTGCTAAAAATAGACCAAAAGAATCTTATATAGGTCACATTCGATAAGCCGTTTTCGAAAACACATGTCATGTATAATCTAGGATGACCCTCGCCCAAAAAAAAGGAAAAACACCCATTAAATCGTTAATAAAATTCACAATCCTTTCTGCAATCTAACCATATATTACAAATACACTTTAGTCGATGCCTGATATATATATTTTTCAGTCATGACTATCCAACATTCTTTATACTATGCGCCCTAAACCCCTTTAAAATACTCCCTACGGTCGGATTAAGTCCTATAGATGCCCGAAGCACTTAGAAGATTATAGTACCCTCAATTGTAATGTCTCTAGAGTTTGTTTTTTTAATTCTGGTCTCTTAATCAAAGACATTCAATTTCAATAAAAATTTTAAAAATTTAAATAAATCATTCATTTACTTAAAATATTTGTCTGATAATTTCAATTAAAGATGGTAACCAATGTTTGATTCGTGTATTTCAACTTAATTTATATTTTAAAAGTTTTACTTCTAAATTTTTAATTGCAAAGTCTTCGATCAGATCATCTAATCTGATCTTATGCAACGAATCTTCTACTAGTAGAGATAATGTATCGGCCTTCTTATTTCAAGTGGATGTCATTCATCGTTCTCTCCCCCCCTCTCTCTCTCTCTCACGTGTTTATTTTATTTAATGATTTACCCAATCTGCGCTCGTCGTTATTAGACATGTATAATAGAGAGAGAAAGCACGTATATAGCAAGGAGTAGAATATATTAGTGCAAAACTGTTGTCTAAACACAGGAGAGTTCTACTGTGAGCTTCTGTGATCAAGAGGCGATAAGGGCCAGCAATATTCAGCTTACGATGATGTTGATGAAGAATAGTGTTTGCACATAATATTTTCCTCTTTTAATTTAAAAAAAATATTTATTTAAAAAATAAGAAAATAAGAAAATTGAAATAAAAAGGTAGACGTATGAAGATACTGCATCAAACCTTCCTTGTTGTCTTAATGGCATCCTCGTTTTTCCTTGATGTCCTAAGAACGTGCTTACTTAATCACCCCCTCACACACAAATATATGAATGTGATTGTAGCTGCAGCAGATCGTGTATTGCGAAGAAGAACCCTCACTCTTTCCACAAGACATGTAATTGCTATACAGGTGCATGATGTTCACTGTGATAAAAAAAAACTACCTGTTCGCCGGACTTACTTCGACTTTCTAATCTTCCCTTATTAAGTTACCAATTGCTTGACGAAGGGGGTTGGTTAATAATTTTGCCACATGTATTACTTAAAGTTTTGAAATAGCACCAACATAATTTGAACATGGTACGTCGATCCCACAGCCCATATCGCTAACCATTTCACCCCACTTTCTTTATATATATATTAGCTGGTATATCCATCTTCTGACGAATTCGCAATACTGAGATATTATTTGGCCTTTCAATAAGTTTCCAAAAGATCATATATTAAACAAGCGGTGAAGCGAAAATTATTTATCCTACGAAATCGTTTTAACCCGATGATTCAAGTAAGTTATTTATCCTACGAAATCATTTGAACGGCGATTCGAGTATAGTATGTATCTTACAAAATCTTTTGAAAACGGTGATTCGAGTAGCGGTTAGATGACTTAGACTGAAGGAGGAGTATCTCCTCCGATTGTCTCTATGACATTATTAATTAAAACGAAAACGGTTAGTCGGATGAAATCTAAATTTTTAAAATCGATTGGAAATAAAAAAAAATATTTTTATATCAGAACACGAAACAATAATGGACACTATCTTGAATATTAAAAAGATTATTTATGCAGAGTTGTTTATGAAGCTATTTCTGTCAATCAAATAGGGGAATCTCACTTTACTTTATTTTATAGTAGCGGGACTCTTGCACGGACCTACTCCCGCGCTGAGATTACTATACGAAGAGAAAAGTCTAACCGAATACAATATAAAAATCGATGTATGCGAACGAAACTAATTTTTCTAGAAGTACGTACAGATAAAAAACCTAAATTGCGCACGAAGCAGAATTTTCTATGCAGCTTTTTTTACGGAGCTATACCGGTCATTGAAGTAAGAGGAAATCTCACTTTACTTTATATATATGTTATGCTATATATATATATATATATATATATATATATATAACATGAACATAAATTGAACATGTGTTGAATACTACGATTTGTGCCTGTTTTCAATCAAAAATCTATTTTTAGTTTCAGTCAAAGATATGCGCAGAATTCAAAGATTAATGAAAGTTTATTCACACGAAAATTACAGAATTACACTTATAAAAAAATCAACCAATCAACAGTACTATTTATACACAGAGACATGTGTTTAAATGATAGAAAATCTCCTAAGATTAGCTAACAATAAGAAAAAAAAATTTATACATTTGTAAGTACAATAAACTTAAGCATAATATATATATATATATATATATATATATATATATATATATATATATATATATATATATATATATATATATAAATGTATATATATATATATATATATATATATATATATATATATATATATATATATATATATATATATAACATTGTAGATTCTGGGTGTTTGTTCACGAAATCCACCCCAAAGGTTTGGGAGTTAGGGCGCCATCTATTATTATACTATCATTCTCGCTTCCGTCACCACTCGCCCTCTTTCTCTCTCTCTCTCTCTTTCTCTCTTTCTCTATCTATCTATCTATCTATCTCTCTCTATATATACATACATAATTATTTATTTATGAACAGTCGAAGGTAATAAAGCGATGAAATAATAATAAGATTGCAATAGTCCATTATAAGCAGAAAGGAATCTTACAACAAATAATAGTATTTTTTAATTCGTAGTTGTATAAGGAAAGAGAGAAAAATTGAGAGGAAGATATAGAGAGCATAAATAAACTAATTTGGGATTTGTCTTTTTATTTCGTTTATATTTAACTGGCTTTGCAAACTCCCCTAACCGAAGCTCGATGGACGCCCCACCGTGTCACAGTTTTCTAGTAAACGTACATATATACATATATATATATATATATATATATATATATATATATATATATATATATATATATATATATATATATATATATATATATATATAAGAACACCGGCTTGTATTTCCAACATAAATAACGTTACTGGATCAGCGTCCGGATATTGTCATTTATTCCAGAATAGAATCAAAGCGCCATTAAAGTAGGAAGAATAAGCGGTGCGTACCGTATTTAGTTAGTCAATGTATAATTGGTGAAAGATAATTGCATGGAATTAAAAAATGAAACAATGACAGTTGTAGCTAGAAACCTTATCTCATGAAGATGAAGTCCCAGTAGTTGTAGGTAATTTTTGCGTGTGAGTAAAAGTTACTCCGACTTCCTGTATGTATGAATTGTTAGAAAGAGTAAAAAGTAAAAGTAATGCCGGAATTAATGTAGGAAATTATGAAACTGAATGAAACTGACTGATAATTTCCGAAAAAACGTATCAATTATTGGCATGATGCGTGACCATATTAGTGATCTATATAGCACTTGTATAGAAGCAGACGGGAATAATCGAGTTTACTTAATTATATAGAAGATGAATGCACAAAACTGTTGCTTACATGAATGAAAACAAAACAATAAAACTAAATAATATCACATGGACTTCTAAATAAAGGGGCCAACCCCTTCTCTTTGATTTAGTGGATGACGTCAACTCCCGTGCCCGGTTATCCATCATCTGTATTTACTGCAGGACATGATTCTATTTTGCGGCGTCATCATTTTAATTGCCTCATTCAGTATTTACGATATTTAAGATAACAAAATAACAAGCAAACAAGCAAGATCCACATAGCTTTGAGAGAGAGAGAGATATAGAGAGAGAGAGATGGTGATCTAAAAGTAGGTGTACATTAGGCTAAATAGGATGTGTGTTTGTTCTATATGGTATAGTAAATAAAAGAACAATTTCTTAAATCATATTCAACCTATTGTCCACCTACTTTTAGCTCGCTCTATTCCTCTCTCTCTCTCACTCCCTCTCCCTATATTTCTTTCTTTCTATGACTCTCTCTCTTTATCTCTCTCTCTCTATATATATATATATATATATATTAATCTCTATATATATATATTTATATATATATATATATATATATATATATATATATATATAGAGAGAGAGAGAGAGAGAGAGAGAGAGAGAGAGAGATTTGATGATTTCTTCTTGTGTTGAATTTGTTTTTTCCGCTTGTCTTTTTCACACCAATAGCCTGAAGGTGACTTCGTGAATAGGTTCGAACCCTTACAGTAGCAGTAATTAACATTTCCTACATTGATGATTGCATATAACATAGAAACACTAGTGTCTGTAGGTAAAAATAATTAATATTTATAAAAAAAATATTTATAAGTTAGGTATGTGTATATATTTATATATTATATGTATAGGATTCACTCCTGAAATAATTGACCGATCATCATGAATTCCACAACACAGTTGCTATTGTGGGTAATATGTACTATATTTAGTTCAATTTAGTTTTAGGCGAATGTATCAAGGGGGCGGTGGGAGCCCTTCGTGAAAATTCTGATATCTCCGATTTTTGTGAAATTCTATCACTAGGTATTAGACATCAATTAATAAATATTCCCCCGATTTCAGTTTATCTGGAGTATTTTAAAAGAGATTTTAGGGGGAGATAATATTGTGGGTGCAACCTCCCATTTAAAAATTCAAATATTTCAGATTTGCATTAAATTTAATCCATAGTCATTAGACACCAATTAAGCAAAATTCCCTTAATTTCAATTTCTTCTAAAGACTCCTTAAGCTTAAGCTTAACATTTTAGGTATCTTCTAGAATCAAAACCATGTAATGGATTTTGATCAACATTGGAATAAGGATTTTAGACATAAATGCTAGTAGCATTATAACTATATTTTAATATTTGTAAGGGACACTTGCATTTCCTTGAAACAACGGTCAAGTCAAGTCCAACTGTCCTCCCCGTCATTTAAAACCAAAATCAAAACAAAACAAAAAAGGTAATATATAATTTATTTATATAAACAAGCAGTAACAATAAAACTAATTCTTACTTCGGTTTCACTACCACACTACTTTCTCGAAGACTAACCTTACATCTCTCCGACACTAGCCTCATTTGCCAACACATAAAAGAACATGACCGCCTCCTTTTCAATATAGACACATACTAGTAAACAATACTAAAATAATACACCACGATACCAACACTAAAAGATTAAAAATTCTTGAAGCCCTCTACATAAAAACTAAACATTCCACAATCAATAATGTGAATTACGAAACTAGTCACAACATTTTAAAGTGTCTAGAATAGTAATAAACGTTACCAAATTCTTAACCATTCTACGTTTGAATCTTGAACGTTCTTATAACCTAATCAAATTTTTAGCGGTTAAGCAATCAAACTTTTGAATCTTGCACGCTCTTAGGACGTAATCACGTTCTCATGTAACATCTCAATATTATAGACGCTCATTTTAAGTTGTAAATTACTGGCTGTTATAATAATAATGAAAATTCAACAGTAAAGACATATTTTTTAAGAAACCAAAATTAACACCGCCTGAAGATGATTTGGCGAATCAA
>OY744516.1:137169540-137437040 GCA_963556195.1 Sepiola atlantica
TCACTAATAAGATACTCTAGACCATTCATAGGCTGGACTAAAGAAGAACTCAGACACTTTGACCAGAAGACTACAAAATTAATGACCTTGCAAAACGTACTACATCCAAAAGACGATACGGACCGACTGGGTGAAAAGAAACGAATTGGGAAGAGGACTGGTAAGTACAGAAGACCTTGTGGAAGACACACAAAGAAGAGCTAAAGAAATACATAACCCAGAACACAAAAAGGCTGATCACCGCAGTTGGACCGCCTAGTACTGAGCAGAACCATACCTCAGCTCGACAGCAACAAAGTTACTGTCGGAGTGATTGTCGAGGACGTGCCCCGGCTGGTAAGAACACCTACTCAACTGTGTCAGTTAAGTCTCTATCTGTATAAAGTTAGATATGTTTATATGTTTATATATTTGTATCTACAGGATTCATTCCTAAACTAATTAACCGATCATTATGAATTTTGGAACACAGCTGTTAGGCGCAAATGTTCAAAATGTCGGCTATATTTACTTTAATTTAGTTTGATTAAAATGGGGTGAAAAAGGGTTGGAAGTCTTTCGTAAAAATTAAGATAATTTCGTTTTTGTAAAATTTTAACAACGGGTATTAGACATCAATTAATAAATATTCCCCATATTTCAGTTTCATTAGAGTATTTTAAAAGTATTTTAAAGGGGACATAATGTAAACACCACATCCCATTTGAAAATTTAAATATACTAGTTTTGCATTGAATTTGATCCATAGTCATGAGGTTCCAATGAAGCAAGATTCCCTCGGTTTAAATTCTCCTTAAGACTCCTTAAGCTTAAACCTTCAATTGGGACATTTTGAAGAATCAAATCACATAATGGATTTTGGTTAAAAATTAGAATAAGGATTCTAGATATAACGTTTTGTAGCATTATATCTTGATTGTAATCTTCGTTAGGGGGCATAAATTGACGTTAAAATGTCCTGTTCAGGGGATTAATTTTACCCGTTCTGAGTCGGGTACTCTTCTTGTTTTATAAGATAAAATAATTTGATTAATCAAACTTTTACAGATATTTGTTTATACGGTAAATGAATGCAGTCGTACGATACTAAGCCGTTAGGAAATTAACGTTATACGCTGTTATAGGGATTTCCTATAATTTCATAAAATAATTTTAGTAATGAAACACATTCCACTTATTCCTTTATACAATGAATAAATGCAGACGTTTAGCAGTATATCTTTAGGGGATTAAACCTTCTTTCAAAGGTTGATGGCTAGTGGTGGCCTTAACATATGTGTGTGTGAGAGAGAGAGAGAGCGTGGAAGGAGAGAGAGCCTGTCAGTGCCTCTTTGGGGGGGGGGATAATAGAAAAAAGATTTTTCCTTAATCGGCAAACCTTTTTGTAGTGGAAATGGATTTCAATCCACCAAGGCCATTCCTATAACAGGCCGAGAGATCTAACATTTGGGATCTTTTAATGAAGGCAAGACCTCCAGTCAGTTAGCAGATCTCTTTTTAGGTGCTAACGCTCCACTCTCATTTCATTCTTAAAGGGAATTCTAACTCATCAAATTGTTTTTTAAAAACTCGATAATTTGTTGAAGAAAAATTGTTCCGTTTCTTCGACCAATTATCGAGTTTTTCAGTAACTCGTTTTTTTAATAAAAAATAGATAAATTGAATAAAAAATGCTATGAAACTCTAACCCTTAAAAAGATTATGACATGAAACGTTTACCAAAATATATAAAACTAACTAGCAAATATGACAAAATAGTATGAAGTAGTTTTAATTGTTTTTAATTAATAATGGCGAGAAATTCATTCTCAATAAAATTCCATTTTGAATGCTTACAGCATACTCGAAAACTTATACTCCAAATGTAATTCATGATATAATATAGAATCTCAGTTGAAATAAATTTAATGGGTTAGACTCAACCCCCTTTTCAAAATAGAATTTTCTCAAGGCAATAAGAGTTAAGTGACTAAAAATGGTGCTTCAAGTCAAAGAGACCAAATGTTAGATCGCTCGACCTGTTATAAGAATGACTTTGCATTCTACCAATTTCTATCTAAAAAGAATGGGTTTATTTATACAATCGACAGCGAATATATTTTGGGGGCCTTCAACCACTTCTTTATGATATTTTATGATTTATAATGTATGGATGAGATTTCTTTAGCCTGTTGTCATGTGAGTCGGCATTAGGGCTTCTTTTAGCGCAATTCGTACTGGAGTATCTTCACATGACATGCCTCACGAAATTTAGACGTCTTTTCTCGATTGAACATGATAAATACTCCTCAACTACCATCACTCAAGTCTTCTCAGATGGTTCACCAATCGAACTTGTTCAGGACTTCAAATATCTAGAGGGGTTTATAACATGAATACGTGTATTGGTCAGGCGTGGAGCGCAGTCAACTCTCTCGACAAAATCTGTAAAACTGCTAGCAAGAATGAAACAAAACTCAAAATTTTCAAGGCATCGGTCGAATCATGCTACTCTACGGATCAGACTCTTGGACACTAAATGTTGCTTGATCTAAGAAACTTGATGGATCATGCATCAAAATGATACGCGCCATTTAAAACATCGTGGTGAAATCATCTAACACGCAAAATGCTGTATGGTTACTTTTCACGCATATCTGCAGTTGTTAAACGTCGAGTTATGGCGTTGGCTATACATGTATTCTGACACGAGGAACCTGCTGGAAAAAAAGTGTTCATGTGGTCTCCAGAGCTCAAGATGTTATATTTTCACTTACTAATGGGAGTATAAATCATTTATACAACCGCTGTTCGTTGTGAACTCGGGTTGTTGACAAAACGCACGCGTCGCTGTGAAACTCAGATTGCTTTTCGGCTGTTGATAAAAACCACAAGGACGCCAACAACTCAGTTCTTTTAACAGGATTTATTAAAAACAGAAACAGAAAACAGATTGACTTCTTAAGCGTAATAGTTAGATAGATAGATAGATAGATAGATCGCCTGTCTCGTTACACTTAGTTACATTGTACGCGATAGCCCCACCCGCGCCAGAGCTCATCAGGAAACGGAGACGTCGCTTCCGCTTGTTTCAGTTTGCACCGAAAAAAGAAGCTTGAAGAACCCTGGCCGGAAGTCACGTGGTGCCATTGACTTTCGCCATTAGGTCACATTTAACCTTTACGGTGTCACTAAAACCCTTGCATCCAAACACCCTCTTCGCTATCTAGCATACCTAACTTTCCATTTTCTCAAAATATCTTCTTGGAAGATATTTTCCACGTCCATCCCATTTTAAAACCGGGCCAAAACAGAAAAATAACATTTAACATTCACTATATTACATTATTATTATTTTAAATAAATTGTAGCAAAGTATGTTAGTTTATTTCCAATACCATAGTGCAACAATAACAATAATAAAAATTGGTTATCAGAAGCAAAGTTTTATTTATCAGCTAGAACTTTCCTTTTTCCTTCCGTGCGCCTCACATCAAACGCAGCTTCCATGGGCAAAGTTTCTTGGCTATTTGTGTCTGACTTTTTAAACTCGACAAGATAATTATATATATATATATATATACGATAAATCCATAATTTACTTTTTAGACATTTAAAAAAAATTGCTTTCGCACCAAAAATAAATTAATTTAAAAATTAATAAGAATTACATTTGACATTTAAACTTTTTATCGTTTTCAATAATATTGGCAAGTATTTTTCATTTTAATTTCTTTTAATGAGATTTCTATTAAAAAAATGTATAACATTTTTTCTGATACTAATTAAATTATGTGGGTTTTATTTAAATATTTCAACATGATTTATACTTTCGGATTATTAAATTTTCGTATCAATGTTAGCAACAAATAAAACATATACTTTCTTAACGCGTCAGTTTTAACGAACACAGTTTTTTTTATTCCTAACAAGAGAAGTAATTTCGGCGTTATTGTATTTGAAGAGGAAATATTTTTCAAGTAATAGGAGTACTCAATTCAATTAATAGTAGTACTCATTTGAATGGATATGAGTACTCCATTAACAGTTCTCAATTCAATTAATAGTACTCAATCAAGATGATTACTCAATTCAATTAATAGGAGTACTCATAAGTATGTTAAGTGAAATTTGTTATTCAAATAAATACATTACTTTTTTCTAAAAAATCTTTTTTAAAATTAATTAAATTGATTGACCGTAGTCGGTGACGACCAGAAGGCTTTCTTTTCATTGGCTACTGTATGTACACTAGATCCTTGCCTACGAGAATATTTAACAAGGATGCACTGAGTAACATTTTTGTTTAGTATGACTCAATCGAGGTTTGAACCTCGGTTTTTCCAGTCCACTAGCGGACGCTCAAACTATTATGCCAAATAGGCAAGTTACGATGTCGTGAATTTTCATAATTTTTAAAAAGTGTGTTTCAACAAATTTTACTTTAAACAAAAAAGATTAGTTTAATTTGGGGGTGGGGGGTTCAATGTGGATGTTTAACTTACTTAACATTCAAACGTTGCAAGCGAATTATACTTTTCAAAACGAAAATAATTTTCTTTTAACAAAGCTTAACTTTTCTTTAAAAAATATTTTTTGGCGAGTTTTAACATGAAATCCGTTCTAACTACATTATTATTAAGAAATGACAAAATTACGTTTTATTTTACGTAAATAAATGAACTTCAACCATTACAGCAAATTTAACCCCCTTAAAAAATGAAATTTTCGATGGGTTTGAATGAGCATATGACGTGGCTCCTGGCCTTCGTAGAGTTATATTTGACGAAGATTGTGTCTTTGAGGATTGCCAAGAACCACGTCGACAATTAATATAAATTGGGATAAAATGGTTATAAAAGTTATAAATGGCGAAGGAAGAAAATGAACTATATTAAACGGTCGTGCATGCATATAAAAATAGAAATAAATAAAATATTGAGAGGAATATTAAGATCACCAGTTAGCAAGTGCTAACATAACATGAACAGGGTTTTGTAAATAGATAATCAAGGAAAACATGATTAAATAACAAAACATGTATATAACTATAAGTTTAAATTAATATAAAAGTAATTTTTAGTTAGTAATATTCATTTAATAAAGTTTATACAACTCGTGTTTTTGGTAGGAAAATGTTCAGTGAACATTAGACACGAAGGGTTGGGCTGTGTATGTCTGTACATTTTAGTGTGAATATGCGCGTGCGAGTAATATGCGTATGTAAATATTAGGCAGCATGGTACTGTGTATGTGTGCGTAGCTTTACCTTGTTCTTGTTAGTGCGTATAAGTAGGTAACACCTTGCTTCTGTTAGCTTGATCTCTTTCACAAGGGGGGGCATACGTTCTTGGGTCCTTTTTTCTATGTCTGCCGGCTTGATTTGCTTTTGTCTGTTTATTTCCTCGTTTTTATCGGGGTTTCTAAGTTCGCATCGGCTTGTTATATTTCGGATTTAAATCGAACAGAGCTCATTCTCATTGGCCGAAAATTCTGATTGATCGACAGCATCTGAAAACTCTTTATTTGCTTTTGGAACTGAAGATGAGAGCGTATCAGAACGAACCAGATAAAGAGGGAGGGTGGTTATTCAAACCAGTCGCTCTTTGGCGTTCGTTCGAATCGCATATTGCTCCACCGCAAGTACACCACATAAGACCTATTTACATTGAATAAACGTTATTTAATACAATAAACCCGAAATTGGGTATTTCTACAAAATGTTAACCAAATGAAACCGGAAATGAACGAAGCGTTTTTCGAATCGTAAGCCGCGAAAAAAAAATTCTGGCAGGCGACAATCAAAGACATTGTCAAACGTAAAATTATCCAACCTAAAATTAAGGCTATTCAGTTTCCGAAGGAGTAATTAAATTCTGCCAAGGAAAAAACCTTTCAGCAGAAAAAATAATCGTCCGTATGAAGCAAAAGGACGACTGTTATTTTTAACCCTAACCATTCTTCTTATTTGCGTGTCTTTGAAGTGTCATGTGGTCATACGACAGTTTTTCTACTTTTTTATGCAGTCCTTTGCATTAGTGTTGTACTCTCCAAGATTTTCGAGCTGCAGCGGTTGGGCAGCAGACAACAGCAGAGAGCAGACAAAGCAATGTTGCATCGTATTCACAGATTCACAGACGGCTGGGTCAGTTTTTGTAGCCACATCTACTCATAGCAACTTTTGTTCGGCCCATTCCCGTTCTCAGACGGTTTAGTGTTTTCCACTGGGGCCAGGGTTCCTCTGAACCGGGAGGGAATTCTTCAGAAGGTGGGGGGGTCTCATATCAGTAGGAGGGGGGAATTCTATAGCCGTCTGGTCCACATATGCAGTCTGGTCTCTTCTTATTATGTTTTTAGGGGTTTTCACATGACTGAGGAAGCTTCTCCTTGACTTGGTTCACTTCCATGAAGGAGATGGCGTTTATCACTGATAGCTTTTCGTGATATCTACTCAGCTGGCAAATTCCCGTCTCACATCTGAAGGAGCAATGCCAGTGAGAAGATGCAGGTTGTTCAGTTTGGTAGGCTTCAGGCAGCCAGTGATCAAACGGCAGGTGTTGTTCAATGCTGAGTCTAGGTTTTTGGCATGCGTTGATCTCTCCCAAACAGGACAAGCATACTCCGCAAGAGGAATAGTACATCTTAGTGTGTGTGTGTGTGCAGTGACTCTCCACTTAGAGTTGATAAGTTTTCGTAAGATGTTGTTCCGGGAGCTGACTTTCATTTTTGTCTTCTTTACATGTCCCCTGAATAAGATAACCTTAATCAAACACTAAACTATTTACTAATTGTTTACCGACGACCAAGACCCTTTCAAAGAATAATAACCAAAACATTGGACGAGTGTTTTTAAATGGCAAAACAAATTATCGGAAAAAGAAGTTTGGTTCAAATTGTGTAGACGCAACCGAAATTTTATTTAAGAAATTATGTTTTACCTGCGTAATTTCATGGAAATTTCACGGTGTCTGCGACATCAATCTGTATAATTTACTGTTAATAATAATATTCCTTTTGAAATAATTAATGTCAGTCATGGGCAATACAATTAAAAAAATATTTCTTCTTCTGTAAAAACAATTGTAACTATCACCTAAATATTCTTAAGTAAATAAAATAATTATGTTTCTTTATTTCTTCCTTTATTGATTTAAAATTGTAGCAATGTAGTGTTTTTTTTAACAATAAATATTCTCTGTCTTCTTACCGTAAAGTAATCGTCAGCTTAATATTCTTCAAATCAATAAAACGAATGTCACTTTTTGATATATATTTATTTAAAATTGACGTGGCGACATAATTTTATTTTGGAATAATTCATTTAAAAGGAGTAAAGTCTGATTTTTTAACTTAGCGACAGTTATTTTTCATGCGTATGAAAGGCGATAACGTACGTACGAGAATAAAATGCCTGAGCGTATTATTATCATGTGTTAGTTTATAAAAACACGTTCTCTAAATCATGTCACTTCAAATGCGCTCGTAGTCTTATCTCTTTTTGTATACTGACGCGCCAGTGCTGTTGTCATCTTAACTTACCTAATTAGTTACAGGGGAGGATGGAGGTGGGCATACAACAAGTGGCGCTATCAAATTTAGGGGGAATTAAATTCCCATTCTTCTTTTCTTTTTTAATCACATCCCTAATTAGTGTCCGTTCATCACCGCTTCCAAAAACTTACTGACTAAAATACGTCTTTATTTCTTTCACACTGTATCGTAACATCACTGCTTCAAGGAAGACACTGAAATTGTCATAACACATTTGTCTGACTTCACCTTGATCTACTAACTTCAATCTAACCCACAGTTCATGCCTGTTTATATTTTAGTCCGGAGAGCGGACTTGTTTTTTAGATTTACGTGTCAAGTTAACTTGCACTGGTTAACCTAGATACTAAATCAATACTTGCTGATGTAATCATTCTTCATATACGTCACTCCATTATGTAACATACTATCCATATGATTGTTTTCACACCAATCTGCAGGGCCTGGTCAGAACTAGGAACTAAACACAGCTGAACATTTCTACCCCATCGTCTTCATCTGGTCGGAATTCCCATTGGACCACTATGAAATTATTTCTGGGATGTAAGTGAAGTCTTCTTACGATCATTATCGGCTCAATGGCCATCAAATGTCATAATCGATTATCGGGCGTCCCTCGCCTCCGTCTCACTGTGCAGGCTATCCGGAGCGACCCACGCTCCCGAGTAACAACTACTCACAATGCACGCCTAGTGTTCCACTGTCCAATAACAGTTTGACCACTTGACCCCACGGGGCATCTGCATACGATACCTAGGACTTTTAACCCACACCTATACACATTCTTCTAGTGCATCGATATTCAACCGATTACCAATTAATCTAACTTACGCGTATTGCCGCGATATAAGGGGAACAAAAAACAGAAACCTCTCCTGTCATCTTATATAGGCATCCCGCGAATTTTATATAAAGTACCGCGCTATATATAATTACTATATCTAGACCCTGGGTTCAAGACACCTCAGCACCCCCGGTACGAATTCCCGAATAAAAAACACCACACCCCGACTAATTTCAAACCCCTTTCCTCGGAGCGAGCAATAATTTCGGACTCTGTATAATTGACCAACCCCATGGTCCTACCTACACTGTGCGACAGAGGGGTGGAATGTCACTTTAAACACCACACCGGAACACATCGGATCACAAAATATAAGAATAAAATGGCTGACTACTGTCCCAATGAACCGAAATGCATTATGGTGGAATTTAATTTCGTAAAGAAATTAATGTTGGGAATTTTCATTGACTTGTCTGCTTTTCCAGTGTGTGTGTGCTTGTCGGGGTTGTTTTTAATTTACAAATTAGAACTGGATAACAACTCCCAGATGTAAATTGACCTGAATAGTTTTTTACCTAAAATGTTAAGTTTCTATTCATTATATAAAAATATGCCTAACTAGAACGATGTGTTATTAAAATGCAAGCAATTGTTGAATTCGATAAAAAAAAGAGTGAATAGTGAATAAATGAGATGCCCTTTTTCAAAACAATATGTAAATTAATTAATAGTATCCAGTTCTAAATTACTAGTACCCGTGTATATAGAAGCGAAGTTTATTTTTTGACTCCAGATGGGCTATTTGATGTGGCGATGGATACATTCGATATTGTGGTTATTTGTAATCTGATTAGTCTATTCATATAAAACGCCTTTAAGGATTCCCAAACCAGTACTTCGGTTTATACTGAGACGACGGTTTATGTCTATCGCGTAAATGCGGCGGCAATACCCTAGACAGACTCGGCAAAAAATGAATAATGCTTTTTAGCAACTTGGGCATCAAAATAACGGTTGATACCAGCCTAAACAATGTCAATTTCTTAGATGTAAGCCTAGACCTAGATATAAAAGCCCACAAGCATTTTCACAAATAGAAGAGTATATAAATAAAAATCGTGTCACCCATCCATTGTTTTGAAAAATGAGATCCCAAGCATTAGCCGCTACATCTTTACTTTGTAATCTTAATCCGCTATTTTTAATCAAGCCGCTCCTTAATATAATAATGCCTTCCGGGACAGCAGATTCAATGATCAAACATCCTACACCCCTAACCTACCCCAACACCTATATATATGTATATATATATATATATATATATATATATATATATATATATATATATATATATGTAATCACATTACTTGTGTTTACATTGAAATAAATACAAGGAGTATTTCTCTCGTATTTAAAAGCGTAATCATTGCGTTGACCGAATGTTTTTGAGACCAGGGTTCATAATACTTGGATTCGCGGTTTCCGCAATGGCCATGCGCAATGTTGTCAGAATTCATGCAAATGGTATACAAAGGAAAATATATGGGTAAGAGCAACTGGTGTGATTTTGGCTTTCATTGATTTAGATCCATCAAACATGTCTTGTATCTATTCTACATTGATATTCCTGGTTGAACAAGTAATTTATAACACATTATCTTTTACCACATTTGCCCATCCACTGTATATATATATATATATATATATATATATATATATATATATATATATATATATGGGGTAAGGTACACGATAATTCATGAAAATGAAGTGTCGTGATGGACAAAATGTGTGAAAAGATGACAGACGGAAAACAAGTCAAAGTGCAGGAGAAAAACAAAAACAAGAGATTTTTTGACCGGTTTCGTTCGTGGGGAACGTCTTCAGAAAATCAATTTTCTGAAGCCGTTCCCCACGAAAAAAACCGGTCAAAAAATCTCTTGTTTTTGTTTTTCTCCTGCACTTTGACTTGTTTTCCGTCTGTCATCTTTTCACACACACACACACACACACACACACATATATATATATATATATATATATATATATATATATATATATGTGTGTAAAGATAGGGATAAAATGATCCGACGTAATAAAAAATGAAAAAGAAAAGCCAAAAACTATAATATTTATATATTCATCAACGTTTCGTCTTTATTGTGAGACTTCCTCAGGGTGAAGAAAAATGCAGCAAAAATAATCATACAATCATCAATTTTTACTTTCTATTTTAAAGACTTGAAAGTTATATTCGAATAATAGAGTGTCACCATAGTAAAGACATATAATCCTTTTTAATTTTTATTATTAATGGATAAAGAATGGCCGACATATCATATTTTCTGTCGTGACACTTTTTTTATTCGGAAGTAAATTTGAAGCCTTTAAACTACGGAATATATGGCTTTAAAATTTAAGGTCATAATTGTTTGTACTAATGAGTCACCGCTTATCAAGACCGAAAGACAACTCGACGATAAGGGTTAATCAGGTTTTATGTGGACGAGGATACACCTTGAGAGGATTGGACACGATGGAAGAGGATAGTTTTAGATGCACGGTGGTATAAAGTAAGATTATTTACAGTAGTTGTAGCTAGATGAGTTTTTGCTGTGAATGCTGAACATGGGGAACCGGAGATTGGAGCACCTACGAGCACCTACCATAAAAATAACGATAGTGTAGAGAAATACTAGAAACATCTTTTGCGTGATAAAAGAGGTTGTATGGTAGAGAAGAAAAGATCCACAACTAGATTTCGAATTCGATTTTGTACTCTGTTAATGGAGAAAAAACTGCTCAGAGCGGTACCTCCCCAGATGTGGTAATAGTGCTCCATCTTTGGACGTATTTGACTCTTATGTATGTAGATGATTGCGCCAAGAGTGAGATGCTTTCTGGAGCGGTAGAATGCAGATGATATTGTTCTATTTTATTTATAAAATAAACACAAACATCTATTTTTTCTCTCGGCCTTTTGGCTGAAATCAAAATGTAGTATCTGTTCCGGTACTCTCTTGGCCTTCGGGCCTTGATTCCACCAGTCTTTGGGTTTGTCCTGTGCAGTTCTAGGAGATCTACCCTCCCAGGCTTTCTCTTCTCACCCATTGAGAAGGGGTTAGTTTATTGCTGATCGCCTGAGGCGCCCCTACCGTGGAATGCCGACGGAGCTGCTCAGGCATTTTCTGTAGGCCAGAGTACTCATCTTCTAGGGCGCTGGCTTGTCAATCCCACTTTCCGACCTTGTGTCATATTTTATCGCTGCGGGAGGGAGATAAAAAAAATTTTAAGACAAACATCTATTTTCCAGTCATATTACCATTTTTTAAATTTTGCATTTTACGAGAATAGTCAATGACACATTTTAATCACATATTAAGAAAAAACGTTTTAATAAAAATATATATTGGCATAAAGTTAAGTATGTGTATTTTAGAAAATTAACCACGGTACCTGAGTATTTCAATTTCAATCTCTACCTAGCTTCTACTGCTTTATAGGTAGTACGAAGAAAAATATTTGTGAAATTGCATGAAAAAATACTTAGTATTTACTTGAAAGAGAGAGTAACTACGATGAATGTATTTAGATATTATGTTTTTAAGTAAAAATAATTCGTTTTGAACTACTACCGAATGCCCTTTATGTTTACTTATTTTTGCGGATTATCAAAAGAGGTCACTTAGTTTAAAACAAATATTTATGCAATGTTTACATGTTATTATGTTATATTCAATTGTTTAAATTTATAAATCAGGTATCCAGTCTTACGAAACATGTGAAAATTATTACATAAATAGCAATGGACAAATATCGTCTGCTTCAGTGATCCTCATACTCAGCTTATTTGTTCCAGGTTTAATGATTTTCAACTCTTATTATTCGTTTAACGTTTTTGTTTACAAACTCTTCTTAAACAAATATGGAAGTATAGCTCTTGTTTTTTCACAATAAACTAGACTTCCGGTTAGTTGGTTTGTGATCTTTTGTTTTGTTACGTAAACGAATTCATTTGTAAGAGGAACGTGAAAAAACGGTCATCATTTAGAATGTTAAGAAAGATGCTGTCAGCCATTTTTATTTCATTATTTTTTGAGCTGATGCTTTTTAAAAAACATTCCTTCTACGCCAATTATTTTTTTTTCTGCACAAATAAATTCTGATCTGCAATTTAATTAAATTTCAACAGTATTTAATCGGTCTTATGTTGGTCAATTTTGACAGTATAACAGTATACATTATGCTCTATATCATAGAACTAAAAGAATACCGTCTCAGGACGGGTAAAATTAATTTCCCGAACGGAACAGTTTTGCACCACTTTTATGCCTCCTTACAAATTATTTAAATCAAGATATAATGCTACTAAAGCTAGAATCCTCGTTCCAATTTGATATGATCTTCTGTAACAGTTTTAATAAATATATACATCTATATAATAAAGTAAAGTCGATGTTTCCCTTTTATCATCAGTCATTATAAATCTGTAAATACTCGCGATATATAGAATTCGGTTATGGTCACGCTTTATGCCAATAATTGATTCGTGTTTTCGGAAAATATGCGTCTGTTCTGTTCGCTTTCAGTAATGTCTACATTTTTTGGCTTGTCTATTGCTCCTAAAATAGTCATACATACAGGAAGTCGGAGTACCTTTTGCAAATCGTTATTTATGCAGGCCGCATTGAAGACGACGGAGTTTTCTCTTTTTTGTTATTTTCCTTCATAGCTTCTCGGCGCGGCGAACGAGTTTTCTGATTTCAGGTGTTAGTTTAAACATTAGGGCTCCGAGTATTGTTTCATCGGCTATCTCTCGAGCGCTTTCGATCTCGCGATTGTCATCAGAAGTTGCGTCTTTTTTTTTTCGTTTTTGTGCTGTTAGTTTTTTTATAGTTTTTTTCCTTATTTTAATTAATACGCCCTATCCGTATAGTATAATTAAGATAAAATTAATTTAAAAAATGTAAATTTTTAATTAAAAAACTATAAAAAGGTTATATATATATATATATATATATATATATATATATATATATATATATATATATATATATATACAAATGCGCTACTGAACATCATTTATTTCTTGACCTTTTGGCTAAGATCAAAGTGTAGTATCTGTTCCGATGGATACTGCACACCATACTGGTGTTGTCTTGGCCTTCGGGTTTTGATTTACGCCGGTCAATGGGTCTGTCCAGTGCAGTTCTGGGAGGTTCACCTTCCCAGGCTTTTCCTCCCCTCTTTGGGGAGGAGTAATTTTATTGCTTACTGCCTGAGGTGCCCATACCAGGGAATGCCGACGGGGCTGCCCAGGCAATTTTTAAACCCCACTTTCCCGACCCGACCTTGGGTCACATCTTACTTGTGGGAGTAAAATAAAAACTGGCCTTGTGCCTAACTCCTGGAGAGGAGTAAATCAATACTGAACATCATTATCAAAATGTATTTGGAAATACCACAGAGAAAAATAAGATAGTTATATTCATATAGACATGAACAAAACGAAATAGATATATAAAAAGAGTTTCGTTAGATTATGTATATATATATATATATATATATATATATATATATATATACTAGCTGTACCCGGCCACGCGTTGCTGTGGCTGTTAGTTGAAATGAAGAGGTGGCCTTTTGGAGTTCATTTTGATCCAGTTCCATAAGTTGCCATTTAATATGAATGGTTTAATTTTCCAATACTTGTGGATACACAATAATCTTAGTGGTTCCCGTTTCAGTGTAGATGAAGAGATTGTCCGGTTTGCCGACTCTAGAACATGCAACGTATAATTGCCCATGTGAGAAGCAATCAGTATGTAAATATGAGCCACAAAATTGTAAAGATTGTCCCTGTGCTTTGTTGATTGTGATAGCAAATGCCAATCGAATTGGGAATTGTAATCTCTTAAATTGAAAGGGCAGATATGTTGGAATCATGGGAATGCGCGGAATTAGGACATCTTCACCTTTGAAAGGCCCTGTAAGAATTGTTGCTTCAATGATGTTGGTCATTAATTTTTTTACTGAAAGACGTGTGCCATTACAAAGCTTAGGCTGGTTAATATTTCGCAGCATGATAATTGGTACACCAATTTTTAATTGCAGTACATGTGGTGGAATCCCTGGCAAATCTAGCGAATTCAAAAACTCTGAGGGATAATTGACTGCTTCATCTGCTTCAACAACAGTGTCGACTGACTTGTATGTGACTAACTCACCATGAATGTTCAACTGAATATTATTGTTGAGTTCGTGGACATCTTTGTTCTTCGGTGCAAGAATGGCTCGTTCACTCAGCCAACTGTGATTCTTAAAATGAATGTGGATGTCCGGGAATACTTTTGTAATTAATTCGTCTTTTGATGTAACTAAATTACAGAAGTTGTGTGGCAATGAAATTCGCCCTGAAGTGAGATTAGCCGGCACTTTTCCATTCCCAATTTCCAACAATTGTTTTGAAAAGAATTCTGGTGATAGATTATTTTGCTGCTGGACACGCATATTTATAGTCAAATTTAATGTCTTAACATGTTGCCAAAAAGTGGAGTATTTGAGGCAAGCATTTATTTCATCTGCTGGTGTTGATCGAGGAATTATAGGTAATGTTTGCCTGAAATCTCCAGCTAGCAATATCACTGCATTCCCAAATAATCTACCATTTCCACGCAAATCTTGCATTGACCGATCAAGAGCCTCCAGTGATTTTTTGTGTGTCATTGTGCATTCATCCCAAACAATAAGTTTACATTTTTGTAATACCTTTCCCATACCTGATGTTTTGGAAATATTGCACATGGGAGTTTCAATAAATTGCATGTTTAAAGGTAGTTTCAAAGCTGAATGAGCAGTTCGTCCACCTGGTAGCAATGTTGCAGCTATTCCTGAAGATGCAAGAGCTAAAGCTATGCCGTTTTGTGATCGAATGGCTGCCAAAATAAATTTAATTAAGAAGGTTTTACCAGTTCTTCCTGGCGCATCTAAGAAAAATATATTTCCCACTCCATTATTTACAGTCTGCATTATTTTGTTGTAAATGGCTTTTTGCTCAGGTCTTAGTTTGTGAATATTTTCTTGCACATACAACAAAAGATCATCTGTGTTGTAATTTTGTTCCCTATGTAATTCTACATCAAACAAAGCAGCAGCAGGTCTTGTCGGCGAGGTAATTCCTAATTGATTGAGAACTTTGTTTGCAATTTCTAAGCACAAATTTTCAATTCTTATCAATGCCTCATTATAGATTTCTGATGTAAAATCCAGGTAGGTATTTGGATTTTCATCGCGTATTTGATGGAAAATGTCTTCGGCCATGTGTGATTTATATTTCTCCCATAACTCTATTGGAGATGAAGGGGAGCAATTGGTCAAGATGATTGCAAACAATGCACGAATATTATTAGGATGGGATGTGTTGCACGCATCATTAATGCATTCATCCCAGTGTCTGTCATTTTCCAATAAATTCAGAGCTTGACATGCACTGCGAAAAGTGGCATGTGTAATGCTATTGACAATTTTTAATTGCTGGAATGATGTTGGACCAGGCACATTTACCAACAACATGCGAAGAAAGAAACATTCATCTTGTTTGGGATGGATAGTATACAGTCTGCCTATTGTGTTTTCTTTGAATATTCCAGGTTGTCCTTCAACTTGCTGTCCTCGTTTGCGTCGTTCAAATGAATGTCTACTCCTATTCCATGTGTAATACTGAGGCACTTCCGAATAGAGGAGTGTTTTTGCAAATGTGTCAGTTTGACATAACATGAAGAAAGCCGTTAATGTTGTAGCCGGTGGATTCAAAGCTATTTGTTCCACATTCGAAGCTGTAAAGTAAACACGTTGTCCATTTTCTAGATGTACCGCTAAGTGCACAATAGCCGGACTTCGTTCATGTATGGGAAAAGAAAGAATTCGCCATACCGCTTCATTGCTGCTTATGTATCTTCCAGCTTGATACTGTGTGATTTCATCAATATGTAGGCTTTCATTCAGATCATTTCTACGTGTTTGCACGGCAAAAACTGCCATATCGCTGCCTTTATTCACATACTTACAAATGTATTTGATGGACTTAACAGAGTTACAGTATTCCACATTGATGTGCGAGTTGTAGGTTTTTGATAGCAAAGGTGAATATGGGACAACCCATCGGTTATCAACTTCTATATTGCCATTTCGCATTTGTAAAGTTGCTAATTTACCGCCATCTTCTACCGACCTTCTTTTGTATAAAGGGTATCCATCATTTCCGGTAACTGTGGTGGGTAGTAATGCTCGGGGATATCGCTTTGAGCATTTTCCATCAAGCATGCATGGTGAATTTGGATTAATTATACCGCAAGGTCCGTGTATCATATGTTTAATTACAATTTCATGCAAATCCTTGTCAATGTCAGCATCAGGTAATTCAGCAGATATTACATTGTCGATTTCGTTTGGACTGATTTTGTTGTAGAGCCAGATTAGGGTATGGGAGTGTGGCAATCCTCTCTTTTGCCATTCCACTGAATACATCCAGCAGCACACAGAACCAAATACTTTATGTTTTACAATGAAATTTATTAGCGATTTAAGCTTTTGTCTGAATACACGCGCTGTAATATCATGTCTATCTACTGATGATTGGCCAGGAAGTAAAAGTTGTTTTATATCATTCCAAGCTGGGTTGCATGTAAAAGTAATGAAGAGGTCAGGACGCCCATAGAGACGAACATATGCAAATGCATCTTGAGTGTACTCATGCATATGACGTGGACTGCCTAAATATGAACATGGTAAAATTGTTAGTCTTCCAACATTAGTTGTATTACCATCATTTACAACTGCATCTCGCAAATGAACATATTCTTCAGAACGAAGTTTGGACTGATTCAAACGGATGAATAGCAGACGTTCAGTTTCAATTTTTGCATACATGTCTACAATGTATTGGTGGAACAATTGGCGGCATTTCAGAATGTGATTGTTTTCGTTCTCTCGAATGATAATTCGGTATGAGTAATAATTCATTGCGCTGCATTTCTTATCCGTTTCTTCGCCACTAACTGGATTTATCATGGTAACATTGAAATGATATCCATCAGCACCATCCCAAAAAAGGAGTAGATATTGCAGGGCATCGTAGCATCGATGAGTTGCAGCAATGTTTGTTAATTGGTCATTCCTCTTATGAAGAACAATATCCCTAGGTTGAAATTGATCTCCAACTATAACAATTGCCACTTCATCTATACTTGGAGCATTGAATCTTCGCACATGTTCTCCAGCAGGTGTTTTGTCAGCATGAATAATAATTGTGTGTGTATCAGATGGCATCATTTCAATGGCAGTTTTGAATAAAAGAACTAAATTGTTTTTATTATGGAGCATATCTTGCAGTTGGGAAACAATGGGCCTTTTTATACTGGTTGAAATTCCACAGAGTGCATTCAGTTCATCATTGTTATCACCGATAAAATACATTTGTAGAAAGTTATGTTGAGCATCTGGATATGGAAGCAGAGATCCAACTTTATGGTAAATTTGTCCTTTTACTTTAAAAGTTGGCATGAATTGAGCTGTAATAGTTTCTGCAGCGAACGACGTCATTTGGAAGCATGAGTTGTAGTTCCTGATGTTTGATAAAAAAATGCTTTGATTCAGCCATATTACCAGCAAGCAAAGTATTTAATGGTTCTGGTGGATCTGCCAGTTGAGGTAGTTTAATTTTCCCTGCGGCACAACACAATCCTTTAGTTTCTCCCTTAAATTTCAGAGCTTTGCAATAGGGACACACTTCAGTCATAGTGCCTATGTGAACATGGTGGCTTAAACTATAATCCTCATGAGGGTTGTAATGAAATGCTAGGCGATCCCAATCCAGGGATTGTTGAGCATGGAGCCTTGTTTGACGCCGATCTGCTAGTCTCAGCCTCTCGCGTTCGTTACGTTGTGAACGAAGCAGATCTGAAGATGCCTGACGGGATTGTTGTACCCGCAACCGTTCCTCTTCAAGTCTGGCTGCACGTCGCTGTGCTGATTCATTCGCGCGTACTTGAATCATCCTTTGTCTAGCTTGTTGGTTTGCAGATGCCAGTTGTTCATGTGTTTGATTTGCAAGTAATCGACGCCTTGTTTCTGCACGGCGAGTATGACGACCTAAGTTTGATCTTCGAGGGGGGGGGGGCATGTTTGTTAGTTACGTATTAAATTTTACCTGTATAAATGTAACAGTAGGAAAGAATAATTGTATAAAGGTAAATGGATTAAAAAAACAATCAATTATAACCCGCTTCAGGGTTGTCGAAGAAATGCAAGTATGTTTTTTTTTATAGATGAAGCATGTTAAAAGTAAGAAAATGAGGAAGAAGGTAGGTTTAAAAAACAACGAAGTAGATACGAAATGAAATTAAAGCACGTCTGTTAAGTATTAAATCGTACCTGAAGGATGGTTAAAGTCTAAAAAATGAGTAAATGCGAAATGAAATTAAAGCACTGGGTTATGTATTAAATCTTACCTGTAAAAATGAAACAGTAGGATGAATAATTTTATAAAGGTAACTGGTTTTAAAATAAACAATCAATTATAACGCGCGAGTAAGGGTTGTGTAAGAAATGCAAGTAGTGTTGTTGTTTTTTTAGAGATGAAGCATGATTAAAGGGAAGAAAATGAGGAATGAAGCAGGTTTTAAAAACATCGAAGTAGAGAGGAAATGAAATTAACGCACGTTTGTTAGGTAAGTATTAGTGTAAACGTTTGTTTAGGGAAACAAACAACGAATAAGGAAAACACTTTTTACGTATGAAGTAGATACGTGACAGCGGGAGGAGGAAGGTCAATCCGGAAGTGAAGTTGGACATGCAGGTTCGCAGAAACGGATTGTAAACCGGAAGTGCAACTTAGTAGGAACGAATTGTAATAAAAAGTGTTTTTTATGTGTAAAGTAAAAATTATGTTAATAACATAAAAACATAGCTCGGATGTAAGGAGTTGCTATAAAAAAATTTCAATGGTAATGGTATAGTGGAAGTATATTTCCATGGGAAACGAACAAACCAACTTTACATTTTTATAGATATAGATATATATATATATATATATAGATATAGATAGATAGATAGATAGATAGATAGATAGATAGATAGATAGATAGATAGATAGATAGATAGATAGATAGATAGACTACTATAAAAGAAGATTAGAGTGCTGTTAGCTCCAGCTACGAATATGCAAAGGCTGCGGAATGAAAAGAAATGAAAATTCTGAAAAGAATTACGTAAATAAAAGGCGAATCATAAAAGAAAGAAATGGCGTAAATTATTAAAGAGATAAAGAGAAAAGACAGTAGAGAAAGAGGGGGAGATAGTGAGGAAAGTGGAAGAAAGGGAGAGGGGAAGGAGAGATAGGGGAGAAAAGGGGTCGGTGAGAGATTCTAAAGCGCATGTGCGTATAATGTACTCAAGCCGTGTAATAGGTTGGAAAGAATGGAAGAGTGCAGCACATTTTATAAAAGTGACAAAGGAGGCTGATTGGCCAATGATATGACCAGCAGACAAAAAAAAGCGCGTCTGTCATAGTTTTTGCTGCACTCTGCAAGGATTCAACTTCGGTTGCATTTTGTCTGATCGCATTAAACATAGAGCTGAATAGGTAAATATGTTAGAACGGATAAAAGAAAACAAGTTTTTTTTCATAAAGCTATGGATTAAATAGTTAGTAGACTAGATTCTCAAGCCTTGGTTATGCAACGAGACGGAAAAATCCAAAATAACACCAGTCTTTCTCTGCTCATCCTGACATTGTTTTCAATCGTTCTGAACGTCTACTTGCCACTGAACTCAAACAATACCGGTTGTAAATTGCGCTATGCTTGCTTTATTCAAGACTCAGCACGTTGAGACCCTTACAAGTTTCTCAAGACTGAAAGGATGTAATATACCCCCCACACATATATATATATATATATATATATATATATATATATATATCGTAAGCTATGAAAATATATTTATCGCAATTAAGCTACACAGAGGCTCCCGCATTTTATCCCCGGGGGAATCTTAATTGTGATAAATATATTTTCATAGCTTGCTACCTAGCTCTACTTACGTATCGAGCACTGTTGAAGTAAATACTGAAAATTGATACATCAAAAATTATATCCCCTTATAAAATGTTATGTGGATACATGAAATAGTAATATATATATATATATATATATATATATATATATATATATATATATATTAGAGAGTATCAAATACATTTACACACGTACACACATATATATATATATATATATATATATATATATATATATATATATATACATACACTTTCAACTTAGATCTAGAACACCCTTAATGGGTTTGCTATAAAAATCAATCGTCACTTTTCAAAACCTAACAGCACAATATTCTGTAAATATACCTATATATATATATATATATATATATATATATATATATATATATATATATATATATATATATCAGGTTGGAAAGAAAGTAATGTCGCATTTTTTACTTCATCACTTTACAGCCCCCTAAGTGGTACAAAGTTCTAGATGTTTTGGTGAATTGGTGTCTTAACATCTTGCTTTGCATTTCAGATATAGTAATTAGTTGGAAAATATTAAGTTTAACGGTCTCAGCGCTCAACAAATGGATATAAGTGAGGAGCATCTGAGACATCGCATGCTCTATGAATTCAAAAAAGAAAACTCAGCTGCAGAAGTTACAAGGAATATTGGAACTGTCTAGTGGATAAGTCTTCTGAACGATCGAAAATGTCAAGTGTGGTTTGCAAAAAATTCTTCTGGAGACTTTAACCTGTCAGATCGGCGACGTTCGGGAAGACCAACATCAATTGATAAAGACGCCATTATAGACGCTGTGAAGGCCAATCCAAAGTTAACCTGTAGAGAATTAGCTCAACAATTCAATACAACTAACACCACATTTATTTCATGTCTTCACGAGTTAGGAAATGTTTCAAAACTTGGACTCTGTGTTTCCCCACGATTTGACTGACGCTCAACGAAATCAAAGATTGACTGTTTGCACATCTTTGCTTTCCAGGAATCATCGAGAACCACTTTGGCAAAGAATTGTGACTGGAGATGAAAAATGGGTTTTTTACAAGAATACCCAACGCAAAAGACAATGGTTAGACCGAAACAAAAGTCCACAGCCTGTTCCAAAACAAGGACTACACCCAAAGAAGGTTATGCTCTGTTTATGGTGGGGCATGACAGGACTGATTCATTATGAGTTACTAGAGCCTAATAAAACAATCACAGCAGTAAAATATTGTTCGTAGTTGGATGATCTAAGAATTGCTCTATTTAAAACCACCAGCATTACTCAATAGGAAGGGTGTAGTGCTTTAGCATGATAACGCGAAAACTCACACAGCAAAACTCACTCAGGACAAGGTCATGAGTTTCAGTTGGGAAGTTTTGCCTCATACGCCTTATTCACCTGACATTGCTCAATCTGACTACCATCTTTTCCTGTCGTTGCAGAATCACTTAAACAATAAGATGTATGAAAATGACGACCAACTCAAAAATGACCTCTATTTGTTTTTCTCTTATAAATCAGAGAAATATTTTGAGGAAGGCATCTAAAAGCTAGTTGATCGTTGGACAGAGGTCATAGAAAATGAGGGGAATTATTGTAAATATTAAAAATGCCCTAATGTGAGTGTTTCAGATGAAATAAATGTGTTGGACAAAAAACGACATTACTTTCTTTCCAACCTGATATATATATATATATATATATATATATATATATATATATATATATATATATATATATATTTATGCAAACATTGTTAAAAATAACAGAATCCGTCTGTTTAATTGTACCTTCTCTATTTTTTCAATTTTTCTAAAGGTCTTTTTTTGTATTAAAATCAAAAAAATTAATAAATGTTCCTTAGATTTCACAGGTTTCACGAACGTTTTCGATTCTTCGTCGAATCATCCTCAGGTGTCAAAAGCAAATGAACAAAGAAGAGAATTTTATATATTACTGTTGGGACGATTAATTTTATATATTACTGTTGGGACGATTAATTGGAATCGGAATAGGGAATCGGAAAAAACGGAATTTTTGGAGCATCGAAATCAGTACTGGAATCGGAAGAATGTTAGTCTAATTTCCGAATCCAAAAACGATTCTTTTAATTTATTTTTTAAACTTAATTTTCCATTGCTGTTACTAATGATAATGATAATGATAATGATGATATCATCATCATCATTAGGTGTTTTGGTCATTTATGGGTTTATTTCCATCCTGTTTTGTCACAAGCTAGGCGCGGCCATGTAGGATTGTACCGGTTGTAAATTGCGCTATGCTTGCTTTATTCTAGACTCAGCGCGAGGGTATCCATTGTCTCTCAAGACTGAAAAGAGATTATATATATATATATATATATATATATATATATATATATATATATATATATATATATATATATATATATATATATATATAGTACATGTATTATATTAGTTTCTATAGATGTTAATGTTAAAAGTGCTAAATAACAAGTAGAGCTGTTCTTTAGTATACATCTTTATTTATACAAACATTATTGGTTACATATGTGCATACATGTTTCAGTTGTACTACATTTACACACACATATATATATATACACACACTTTTAAATTAGATCTTATAGAACACTATCAATGAGGTAGCTATAAAAAACAATCATCACTTTTCAAAACCTAACAGCACAATATTCTGTAAATAGACTATATATATATATATATATATATATATATATATATATATATATATATATATATATATATTAATGTTTGGACGACTAATCAGAATCGGAATCGGGAATCGGAAAAATCGGAATTTATTGGTGTATCGAAACTAGTACTGGAATCGGAAAAATGTTAGCTTAATTTCCGATTCCAAAAACGATTCTTTTAATTTTATTTTTTAACTTAATTTTCTATTGCTGTTACTAATGATGATGATGATGATGATGATTATGATCATCATCATCATCATCATCATGGGTTTATTTCCACTCTGTTTTTCGACTAGCTATGCGTGACCATGTAGGATCGAGTTGCCTGTCCAGATCGTCTCTCCAACGTGTTTTGACTTTCCTGTTGGTCTTTTTAATTTACTCGGGGTTCATTCTGCAACTCGAGGTGTCAACTTGTGATCTGCATATCTCGAAAGGTGACCTGTCCATCTATGTTTAGCCGTCCGTATCGTGGTGATAATGTCGCTACGCTGCCCCCTCCCATACTAACATCTGAAGTACAGTTATCAATAAAACAACTAAATAAATCTCCAGGAGAAGATGGAATTACGGCTGGCATTTTCAAAGATGGGTTGAACCAATTGCAGAGATTTTCCCCAGCTTATACAACAAATACCTTAACAAGGGTAAAATGCCTAGCAACTGGAAGAATGCGTCAGTTACCATCCTCCACAAGAAATGAGACTTTATCGATATTAAGGACTACAGGCCAATAAGTTGACTTTCGGGTGTTTACGAAGTATTTTTCCATATTCGCCTCAAAAGAATGAAAAACACATTTGGTAGAAACCTACCCAGAGAACAAGTTGGTTTCCTTCCTAGATTTTTCACCATGGACTACATTCAAGTTGTAAACTAACTCCAAGAGAAAGCTAATGAGCACGGTATACAACTTTTTTGCATTTGCCGACTATAAAAAAGCATTTGACTCCATCAAATTTACCCCTATGTTCACAGATATGAAATTTACCCCTATGTTCACAGATATGAAATGTCACGGAGTGGGCAGTGCTTACATCAACTTGTGTCAAGACTTTTACGATTGGGTCATAGCAACTTTAAGGCTCTAACAGGATAGCAAAAAAGTCGATATAGAAAGAGGGGCTAGAAAAGGCAAGAACAGTTCACCAACCCTCTTTACATCCTACCTCCAAGATTCGGTGATCAATAAAATTGACCGAGAAGGAAGATGTATCAATATAAACGGAGAATACCTTGCTCATCTAGAATTTGCCGATGATATCATTGTCACAAGTCACACGCCTCAAGAATTAGAATGAATACATAATGCCTGTTATGGCATAGGGTTGCGAAACATGGGCACTAAATAATGCAGCAAAAAAAATGCTAAGAGTGGCACAATGCAAAATGGTACACATTATACTCGACATCAGTCTACGAGAAAGAAAAAGAAACACTTGGATCAGACAGAAAACTAATGCTAAAATGATAAACAATTATTGTTTTTAAACTAACAGTAAAGCTAAAATCTATAGATAATAATATCAAAATACGACGTAAATTTATTTTACTTGTGTACAAGAAAACAACAAATTAAACAATGAAACGCTGCATAAATTCGCTAGGTAACTTTTTAAAGAATGCAGTTGATTTAAAGGGTTCCTAAAAATGTTTAAATATTAAATAAAAACATTTTTGTCAAGAAAAATAGTCACAAACATCATTGATAAGTAAATTAAAGCTAAAATTAAACAGATACTACACTACCCCAAAGGAAGAGGTGATGCCTGGTAAGAATGTCTCATAACAACACAACAGATACGGCACTACCCCCCCCCCAAAAAAAAATGGAGGAGATAATGTCTGGGAGGATTGTGTCTTATGCCCACAGAAACGATACTACACTACACCCCTCTCAAGAAAAGGAAGGAAGTAATGCCTAGAAGAATGAGATGACAAATGAATATATACCACACTATCCTCTTAACCGAAGGAATGGGCAATACTTGAGAGGAATGTCTCATGACAGCAGAACATATACTACACTACACTCTCTCTAGAAAAAGAGGAGGTAATGTCTGGGAGAATGATCTTATGACAACATAATAGATACTACACTACCTCCTTTCCGCAAAAAAGAGGAAGTAATGCCTGGGAGGATGTTATCATGACAACAGAACAAATACTGCACTGTCTCCCTCCCCTGAATTGAACATTGGCAGATAGGATATCAGTCTGAAATAGTATAACAAAATGAATTGAGCATTAACCGATAGTACAATAGTACATTAATAGAAGTGATAGTATAGTTTCGGTTCGGCAACAAGCGGTATTAGGGCTGCAATCTGACTAACAAGACTCTGATGAAAATCCAGGAGGAGTCGGCATCAGGATCCGTTATCCTCTGGTCGTCTGTGCTTTTCTGTGTGGAACCGCAAATCAATGGAGTGAAAGTGACAGCATTGCGTTTACGTCATTTTTGTTGTGTGTTATGGGTCAAACCTTCCACGATTTCGAATGAACCGCTGACGCTTGCGGTTCTCAGTGTCGGGGGTAAACAACTTCAATCTTACAGGTGAACGAATCGCTGCCACCATTCAGATCAGGCAGTCATGAGGCATGATCTTTGTAAGCTCTATGTAGAAGACCAACGCGCATAAGAAACAAAAAAAATAAACAAACAGCAAGTACACATCGCAAACCTACCATAACTATCTCTGACGATAGTTAGGGAATCAGCCGTAGGTGCTAAGAAAACACGAATATAAGACATTTATTATTTCTGCTTGACCCAAACACAAGAATACATGTTCGAAATAAAGACGAAATAAATGTAAACACCATGTAACGGAAATAATAGTATTCGATCTTTTTGAATCCGACATAATATCAAATCGATTATATATGGAAAAGAGAACCGGTCGGAAGATATCAAAAACTAGTCATTCTGGTGTTTACTGTTTCTCTAGACCAGGGATTCCCAACCGGGATCCACATGGACTCCAGTGCGTCCATACAGAAACTTTAAGGGGCCGACTAAAAATGTTTCTATTTATTTTGTTTTGTTTACTAGATGTACGTTTGTTTATAGACATTTTAAGGATTTTTATTTGGATTTTATGTTATGAATTGATTCATTGTTAGTTTTTTACCAACTTCGAAACAAATGTTTCATTTGTAAAGATTATATAAGATGATATATGCATACATGGGGTCCAAAGCTGATGAAATAGCTTTCAGGTGGTCTACAAGCAAGATAAGCTTTGGAACCCCTGCTCTAGATAGAAACTAGCATCTTTATATACAGATATTATAAGCAGAATGATTTTAGAAATAAAATGTTTGTTCCGTGTGTCTTCCTTAACATTGTCTGTGTATTTCGTTTGTATTAAAATATTCTATAGACCAGAAGTGAGAAAACTCTTCATTGCAAGAGCCACATTCAAAAATTCACAATTTCATGGGACCGAACGATTTTATAGGGGCGCATTCAAAAATTCACAATTTTATAAGACCGAACGATTTTATAGGGCCACATTCAAAAACTCACAATTTTATAGGACCAAACGATTTTATAGGGTCACATTCAAAAATTCACAATTTTATAGGACCGAACGATTTTATAGGGTCACATGAAAAAATATCAATTTTATAGGACCGAACGATGTTACAGGGCTACATTAAAAATTCACAATTGTATACGATTGTAAATTTTTTTAGGGCTACAATATTAAAAAAAAATTATAGGACCGCACGATTTTATAAAGCCGCATTAAGAAATTTACAGTTTTTATAGGACCTCACGATTTTATAGGACAATATTAAACAAAATCAATTTTATAAGATCGCGCGATTTATAGGGCCACATTAAACAATTCACAATTTTATAGGGACGTAGAGTATATTAACACAAAATAATTAATATTTAAAATAGACAAAAAAGCCTTTACAAGAACAGATGCAATTAATTTTTATTATCCAATATTTTAAAATACTGTAGAATATTCACATGAAACGCATTTATTTGAAATACAAAGGTGTGTCAGTTTAAATGTAAAAATACTAACGTTTGGCGGACAACATGAATTCCATTGGCGGGCCACATGCAACCCGCAGGTCGTATTTTGCCTTCAACTTCTATAGACTGATTCACCATGTATTTTCATATAAAGGTGTTTGGAAAATCGGAAAATCAATGTTGGCGTTTCACCTTAACCCTAACCCTAACACCTACTTTGTTTACTTAAAATGACTAATACGAAATACATGTTACGCTATCTTGGCATCTAGTCAATCTAGAAACATAATTATATTTGCTAATCTGATGTTTCATAGACAAAGGAATATAATAAAAGCTTCATAATAATGCTAGTTGTCTGGAAACTATTTCTTCATTTTCGTGAAATAACTGTTTTACATAATGTATTATATTTCACTTCGTGAAATAACTGTTTTACATAATGTATTATATTTCACTTCTATGAAATTATAGGTGTTATAATATTATATTATAATATATTATTATTATGCTAGTCTCGCTACATATAGTTACATTGTGCACGCATGTCTCCCATTGGCGACCGCATCCCTAGCATATATTTCCTCTATAAAGTCTCGCCAGCCAAGAGACAGCAAATCTTGGTCCGGAAATCACGTGGTTTCGCGACTTCCGTGTTCTGGTATCACCTCTGACCCTTAAATGTGTCACTCAAACTTTTCCATTGAACACACACCCCTCGTTATGTAACAGAGGTAAGGGTTGTCTTCTATTATGTAAAAGAACAGTTGTGTGTGTGTGTGTGTGTGTGTGTGTGCGTGTCCAATTAAAAGTAAAAATCTACACTAGACATACCTACAAAGCTGATACATTCTTTTCCATCATTGACGCGTGTTTTTTTCGTTTTTTTATTTTTATATTCACTCTAGTCAAGGTAAGTTGATATTTAAAGCAGTTCTTTTTTTAATCGACCTTTGGTGTGAAACTCGAATCTGACACTTTTGCTAGGAAGAAAGTGTAGTATATGTTCCGATGGATACTGCACCCTATAGACCGGTGTCGTCTTGTCCTTCGGGACTTGATTCCGCCGGTCTGTGGGTTTGTCCTGTGCAGTTCTAGGAGGTCCACCCTCCCAGGCTTACTCCTCCCCTCTTTGGGGAGGAGTAAGTTTATAGCTTACTGCCTGAGGCGCCCCTACCGGGGAATGCGGATGGAGCTGCCAAGGCAATTTTTAATGGCCAGAGTACTCACTTTCTCGGGCGCTGGTTTTTCAAGTCCCACTTTCCCGACCCGACCTTATGTCACATCTTACCTTGTGGGAGTAAGATAAATCTGGCCTTGTGCCTAACCTCCTGGAAAGGAGGTAAATAAACATACACTTTATTGGCCTTCGGACTAGGATCAAAGTGTAGTATATGTCCTCGGTTCAAGGATCCTTCTTGACTAGAGAGGGGGAGGTGACATTGGATAGCAGACGGGAAGAGAGATTAGAGGAGGAGAGAAAATAGGGAAAGAATGTGAGAGATAGAGGCGAAAGAAATGGGGATAGAGTGAGGTAGATAGAAATGAGGGAGAGAGAAAGGTAGAGAGAGATGTTACACACTATGTGTTATCCATTCCCCGGGCAACGGCGGATACCTTACTAGTAAAATAAGAAAGCAGCATTATTAATTATCAGACTGGATCTTTATCGGTATTCTGAGAGCCATTTCAGCATTAAAGTGCGCGTTATTTTCGCTGTCCCTTCAATATAAAAAAAAACAGCCGTTGGGTCATGTCACTTGCATTATCAGATTTAGGCTACGCAATGTGCTTTACATTGATATCTGACTAACTTTCGTGATGATAGGCAGCCTTTCACGGTGATTCTGATAATAGCTATGGTTGATTGGTTTGAACAGATGCTGCCCCATAACTGGGGTTTATCATTAAACCATCCTCCGTAAACGCGCACGTTTAGCATGCTTAGCAAAGGCACAAACTGTAGCAGGTCACATGATGCTTTCTGGTAGATGTGTATCATATCTGGGGGCTTCTTCAATCTCCGAAGTGTGTCTACTGGTCGAATTTCTGTAGTCACAGTGGTAAAGTGACAGCCGAACTCTCCATTTTCTTCTTCTTCTTCATCTTCTTCTTCTTCTTCTTCTTCTTCTTCTTCTTCTTCTTCTTCTTCTTCTTCTTCTAAATAACAGCTTCCATAAGCGTTATTAATAAAGAAACATCGAAAAATGCAATTGCGTTTAAAAGAAATCTATGGGGTTTTATTCTTCCTTGATATCATACATGTATACGCATAAAATACCCAACTCCCCATTGGAGAAGACAGCAGCTATCAAAAGCCACTGCTCCCTCTCTCTCCCTTTCTCTCCCTCTGTCTCTGTCTCTGTCTGTCTCTCTCTCTCTCTCTCTCTCTCTTTCGTCAGTTTAGCGTCTTCCTGTGCCTGTAACGTCACTACAAGAAAACGTAGCTATTATTAACTTCTAACTGAAAAGAATCTACTCTACTTACTTTCTTACGTGGGAATTTACCATTCTAACCCTATTTTTACACACCTGTCTCTAATATTGGCATTTTCAGTCAGAAATACTTGTTATAACATTGTATGGTTGTATGAGTAAAGAAGACACTCCATGCCCCTAAGATAGCGATATGATACAGCTACTTCTACCATTCTTAACTCTTCAGCCTCCTCGCGACAGTTATATTCACACTATATGTTGTGGTTACATTGTGAACGGCCTGATGCTAATGTAATAAGTAGCCATTTCGAGTGTTTATTATTACTGGCGCTATCGGCGTACTCTATTCAGTTAGATCGGATTTCTTCTTCCTTTGTGGCATCTGTCTGAAACGCTTTCTGATTTCCAACATAACCGCCCGTATATCGCGGCTAATTAGTATTAGCCAACATTCTACTAGCAAACCTACACATATCAATATTGAACATTTATAATTGATAAGATTTTAAAATATCGTATTTACATTTTTATGTTGCTTGTGTCTGTAGCCATTACGATTTATTGAATTATTTCTTTACATATAACTAGCAGATCTACCCGGCGCTGCCCGGGGCAAAAGTGTAACATATTTGTATTAAAACTTATATATATATATATATATATATATATATATATATATATATATATATATATCTTTTCCCCTACCCTGTTTCCCCTCTCTCTACCTCCTCTTTCTTCTCCGCCGATCCTATTCCTTTCCCTGGACATAAACACACACTTTTATAGATTACTCGAGTAATTAGTCGGTGTAATGGAAATAACTCATTAGAAAAAAATCAGAGTTACTTCCCTTTAGTTATTGGAAAAAAGATGAAAAACCTACCCCCCCCCCAACAAAATTCGTGGGCAGTTTATCTTCAAAGAATAAATATTTTTTCTGAATTTAAGATATTATTCTTTCCAGGTAACGCTGATCAAGAATATACCAGCTTTGTGAGTGTTTCGTCGGTAGTTTTTTTTTTTACTTCACACTTCCCTTTATATAATGGGTGTTCTCTTTTTCCCAATATATTTTGCCTTTTCAACATAATCGCTGTATACTGCAACTAATATGTACTAGCCAACATGTCTACTAGCGAATATCAATATTTAAAATTTGTAATTGATTTTAAAATATCGTATTTTCTTTATATATATATATATATATATATATATATATATATATATATACATATATATATATACATATATATATATACTATGTCTGTAGCCATTACGAATTAATTCCCCTGTCTTTATATTTACTTGAATCTATGATGTGCTCTTCTGTCGCAACACATTTTGCTATTTTAAACTGTATCTTTGTATGCGTGTATCTATAAAAGACAAGAAATCCCAATAATGCTGCGAAGAAATCCTGATCCTCCAAATTAATGTAATTAAACAGATCAGAGTAAAGGGGAGAGACTACTGTGGTACAGAATTCAGTTTGATTGGGTTTCTTTTTGCAAGATAGAAAGCGTCGCTTTGTATATTCTGGTATTTGTGTTTTCAGCAATTTTGGTATTGAACGGGATGTCTACGTTGTCGTCGTTACTCTCTCATTTTCTGATTTAGTGAGTTAAATCTGTAAGTGTAAAAGACGAGAATAATTTCGTCGAAATATGCTGTCAACACCAGGACATGCTGCTGAAATGCTGACTAGGACCCTTGACTGTGCTAATTCTACTAGGTTTCTTTGTTATTCGTTTAACAACAACTTTTTTTTTATGGAAATCGCTCCAGACAAGGCATAAAGATACTTAATGTAAAGAGCTAAAAAGTATTTCACGGTCAAGAATTAGTCAAAATATTAGCCAACGATAAGTGTTAGATGGATAGATGCTGACCCAGAAAACAGCAATTCTTCCCCCTTTGTCAGAAACATCGCTCACAGAATGTGAAGACTAAATGACAAAATAAAGGAAGCGATAGTTACGAGGTACTGAAAGTAAACCCAAGGTCAACTTTCTACTATCCTTTCATCAGAAGGTGCTGGAGGTGTTTATGCTCCATAAAACCCTTCTTCGGATGCTGGTGCTTATGAATTCTAGCGTGTTTCCTTGTTTGCTTAGTCTATCTGGGCTATGTACAGGATGACTCCTCAAAAGATGCTACTCATAGAATCGTTAATAAAATGTACACTCCTTTCTGCAACCCAACCATATTTAATACGCATACACCTCAGTCAATAACTAACTTGGTCTCCAGGTTTTAGTCATGAGTGTCCCACAGTTTATGTTTGAACAACCCCCTCACGAACTGAATGAACTCGTCTTAAAGAATATAAATACATGTAAACATTGTATGATAGTGTATTCTATGTAGAGAATTTTCTACATAGAGTTACCAGTCGAAGATAGTCCTCGACAATCAGTCCGACAGAGGGTGAGCAGTTGTGGCATCTTCTGGTCCTGCTCTGTCGGTATTTGTTCTCTGTGGTCCTAAGAGATCCACCCACCCAAGCTTTACTATCTCTCTTTGAGAAGGAGTTGGTGTATGGCCAACTGCCTGAGTCGCCCTTACCGGGGAAAGCTAACAAGGTTGCTGAGGCAATTTTTGCGGGGCCAAAGTGTGTTACTTCTTGTGCGCTGACCTACAATCCCCATCTTCCAGCCTTGTGCCACGTCTTCCCGCAGTGGGTGGGAGGTAAATACCTTCTATGTAGAGAATCAAAGATATAGTTGATTGATAATATTGTATTCAACGTATATTCATTCTTTCTAATTTCGAGTACGAATAACAGTATCACATGGTTTTGTCACCGTTTTGAAATTACGTGCAAAATTGTCATCATTAACTCTGAAACACGCTTCTTCAGTTTAGGAAGGATCACATCTCCTACTGATGAGACTATCACCAAAGTGTCCACAACGCCATTATAACAAGTCATTTGAAATGTAGAAAATTGCACTATCCTGTTGAAACTATTGTTCATCACTCGCAACACATCTCCGTCTACATATCGCTGCCCAAAATATCTAAAGTGCATGTAGTGTTCAGTGTTGATTACGACTGACTGTTCATTCTCATATTGAAACCAGTAAGGACGAATGATCCCATGTTTTGATATTGCAACTCATCCGGTACACTTGATGGGTGGGGGTTGCTTTTGCAGGCAACCTTCTGATTGTATTGCTCTTGGAACTTGTTGTTCTTTCTACAGACAACAGAAAATGAGCTTCATCAACGCAGATGGGCACAGTTTAAGCATATCACTGAATAACGATAAAACAAAGACTGCTGGAGTGTTTAATTGTATTAACGATTCCACTCGTAGCATTTTAGGAGGCCACGTGATATATTTTCTCCAACAGCCGTTTTTAATACTAATTACTATCGCTCAGTGATCTTAGCCCTCCGAGTGCTAAAACACCAGTGACAACTTTCTATTAGGCTCGTATTTTATCGATGTTAAAACAGGCTTTGTGAAGGAATAAAGAAAATTAAGCGGGAAAGAGGGTGATTGAAACAAAGTTCTCGCTACTAGAATCTTGTTATATCGTACACTTTTCTCAGGTGACATTGTATTCAATGCAACAACGCGTTTGCCACTAGATCTTTATCACTTGGTAGACTTTTCTCTAACAGTACCGTTTTTAATACTGAACTCGGGGACAATGTGCTCGCGACTCGAACTTCGTTATGTGGTATACGTTTGTCTAACAACCGTTTTCAATACTAATTACTATTGCTCAATGATATTAGCCCTTCGAGTGCTAAAACGCTAATGACAACTGTCTATTAGGCTCGTCTTACATTGATGGTAAAACAGGCCGGTCACACGTGATCGATACGCACGTTTCAGCATACCCTTGTTCTTTCCCTTATCTAGGCTCTGTACACTATGTTTTATAGCAGCGATAAGATAGTCAAAACTATTTCCACCACTCGATTCAGGTTTTGGCTCACTACGTCAACCACAAGTTGTTACTAATTGATCCATCTGGAGAAGACCATGCTAAGGGAGTTAAAGTAAACTTGTAGTTCTCGATCGCCTTCTTCTAATCGATTTACTGGTTCGATCTGGTTAGAGCCATAAACCGACCCAAGAGATATTTTGTTTCTTTAAGATTTACCAGCTTGTTTTAGAACTTGATCGTTTTCTTCGTGTTTCCTGACAACATGGCGTTGTTCTACTTTTTGACCGGAGTACACAGTCAAACGTCTCTATAGATCGATTCGGCAAAGTACAGTTGCCGATCGCTATCGTTGACATTCAACATCTGTCGTGATATTATCGTGGGTACGGGACCAGGATGTGATAGTACCGTGGCTCGTCGGACTGTATCTTGGTGTGTCTGCGTCATGGGGACGTCTCTCGCAACACATATGTGCCGACAGAGATATTCCAGGGTGGAATCTTATTCTCCTGCGCACGGTTTCACCAGCTCCTGTGACCCCGAAAGTCACATCCCAGTTTCTAGCAGCGGTTACCCATTGTTTGTTCTTGCTTGAGCCCACGTTGTTTAAGATCCTCAAACGCAGTGACCTGTTGTTGTCCAAACGGGTAATAAGTCGTTGTACGGTGTCATTAATTCTCTCAAGAGAATAGATTATCTGTACTGATCTGGAACTGAGTATTGTCGCTGAAAATTGAACACTTTGTACAAAAAGTGAACAAAGCATTTTATAAAAAGATATAGCTTTTATCTTTTCATTCGCAAAACATTACTCGAGCCGGCAACCACATGACTTGTCTGGGTAAGCAAATCTCATCGACTGCTTGTTTCTCCTTCATAATGAGAAGAAAAAGAGAGAGCGCGAGAGAAAGAGAGAGAGAGAGCGAGAGCGTGAGAGAGGGCATTCAACAAAAATAAATAAAGCATCAACAAATAGAAAGAGAGAGAGAAAGAAAGTACTAGAGTCATTTATTTTATTCTATAATTCCTTCGCCGACGTCAGGTTGAGATGTTTTGGTCTCTTGGCCTTTGATATTATAAACAATTGTCATTTCGGAGTGAGTAGAAAGTTTATTGACAACACATTGTTGTCAATGGTGGTTGCAGTGATATCTCTATTTACTTGCATCCCACGATGGCAAAGTTAGGCACAAGGTCGGCTTTCATTGTGGGGAAATCTCGGTCCACATGTGTTATATTCATTCTTGACAACACTTTGTTGTACCTCGTGGTGTCCATGTTGTTTTAAAGTAGTGACACTTTTGCACTCTGTTTAGAGGCATGCCATGTTAACAGTGGTCAGAAAATCCGATGTTGTAAATTGGTATTTCTGAAAAGACCAATTAACTAAGATCAAAAAAATGTTCTGGCCTATTAGAAGCATCGTTGAAATATAAATACCATATGTTTTAAGAAAGCAATATCGATGCATATATTGAAAACATAATAAAACCCGATTGCAAATCATTAAGATGGTATCATTTTTTTTTATTTTATAATCATTTCGGAGTAAAACTCGATCATCAATTTAATACAAGATGATTTTTGTCACTTGTTAACTCATAGTGTATCTTCATCATAGTTGTTCGCGTGTATGGTCTGTGCAAATGAGTTCTGAAAAACTTCAACTTGATGTAGCGTGTCTAAAAACGTGGTACTTGTCCAGATATTGACCCTAATTTCCGTGACTGCCCGGCAGCAGCAAGCCGACAGCTAACGGAAGCGTCCGAGACCTGCCGAATCGAAAACGAGGCTGGCGTCAAAAGCAGACGATAGCGATTTGAAGGAGAGACGCTTGGCAATTGTAGAAAATGAATTTCGAAATGCTGTGTCGTACAATTGCCTCTCCGGAGCAGTGCATTAACTTTTGCCAGCAGAAAGCTCTGCTGGCAAAAGTTATGCGATGTATGCGATGCGGCGGCGGCCGGCCGACTTTGCCGGCTAGTACCGCGAAAGACTGTGACGGAGAAATATGCCTGGAGATATCCCACCCAGGAATGCCGGGCTTGGATTTCGTTGCGATCGGGGACGTTTTTTTTCGCGGTCAAAACTAGAAATTGCAACAATTTTAAAGATGATATACCTCTTCTGCCTGTATTTCGCTAAGCCCCCCTGCAAAAAAAACAAGCCCTTACCCCTCCAGGAAAAGAATCTAATGAAGGAAAATAATGCCTAATGTAAAAAAAAAAAACCTCCAAAAAAAGCTAAAATAATGAAACAAAAACAATGCGTAATTGCAAAAAAAAGAAAGTTACAAAAGAAAAATGGTTTAAAAAAGTATTTAAAAAAGCAGTTTTTATTAGTTTAGAGTTTTAAAGGTAAAAAAAAAAACAGTTTATTATTTTAGTTACAAAAAAAATGGTTTATAAAAGTTTTTAAAAAAGTTAGCGTTTCTACAAAAGTTCTTAAAAAATGGTTAAAAAATAATAATAAACAAAAAGTGTATTTATTTCAGCTATGGGTTTGTTCAATTATATCATTTTTTGTATAAAAATATATGCATTTCTTTTTCTTTACGTATATTCATCGTCTTACATTGTTGTCGTCTGCCGACTCGGCAGGTCTCGGATGCTTCCGTTAGCTGTCGGCTCGCTGCTGCCAGGCAGTCACGGAAATTAGGGTTAATATCTGGACAAGTACCAAAAACGTTTTTAGTATATTGGATTTAAAGTGAATAAGAGCTAACTACTGTTTCTGGAGAATTAGACCAGGATCTCTTTAGACTGCCGTGGCCTGCTTGCAGGTTGCCACTCTTTGAGCAACAAAACCGAATGTCGTGGAACAGAAATTTGACGATCACTTTTTGTTACTGATTGATATCTGATAAAATCGCTTATTATAGTATCAAATCTATACACAGTAAACAAAATTAATACACAGTCTGGGCGATATAAATAAACACCTCAACGCATTAACTGTTTCAGGCTATTAATTAATTGCTACCATTTGTATCCCCGGTTAGTTTTAATTTCACTAGCTTACAGTATTCCATATGTAAGTAGCGATTAGGGATGAGAAAAACAATTTTCAGGACAACTGCCCTACTACACTTCTGTCCGATACCCCTTGTCCTTTTCAGGACAACTTACCTACTAAACTTTTGTACGATTCTCCCTGTCCTTTTCAGGAAAACCTATTTACTACGCCTTCAATTCGTTAATCATCAAGACAACTTCCTTTTCATTTGGCCGAGCAGTCACCTAACCTTAGTGCGACGTGTGCACCCAACCAGCATCGATCGACCAGACCTACCGAGCTGTTTCTCCAACCTTAGTGACATCCACGTTCGACAACCAACGTTGGAGAAGTAAACCAACCAGACACTCCTCGTCAGCCCTTCATGTGAATCCGGAGCTAAAGCACTCCTTTTTTTTTAATTCAACATGTCCCTTTACGGCCCAATAAACCGGTGATTTGTTATTGTTAGATTTAACTCATGTTTTTATCATTCTTCTTTGCTATTGTCATTTTAAATGGAAAAGCAACATCAATTTTAAAAAAAATGACAAAGTCTATCCATACAAGAGTAAATCATTTCATTCAACAACTTGTTAAGACAACGGGAGATAAAGAGTTTCGTGAAGAATGAGACTTCAAAGTGTTCAAGTAAATAGTTCGTAGAATACGAATGTTCAGAGAGTGCCAAGAAACGTTTCTGGGCCAAAGGTTTTTGTTACCTATAAGAAGAAATTAATTACACGTGTTTGCTTCGCCTGTCGCCTTAAACGTTGAAAAGGTGTTTACACGTGTTCATCTCGGCTGTCGCCGGGTGTGTTTGTCTGTATATAAATGTGATAGGCATGAAGGTACGTGTGTATATCGCATTTGTCTTGTGTCTCTAACAAGTTGTAAAACCAATCATCATCATCGGCGCCTGATATTGCTGCTGCAACAAGGCCTCGACAAAGAACAGATAGTGGCATCGCGATAAATGTCGTTTTTAGTGACTTCAACATTGCGTTAGATTTTTTCTTCAGCTTCTCGTGTTTTCAGCTGTTCAACAACATCTGCATTCGCGTTAACTATCACAGAAGCACACAAAACAGGCGGACGAACACATTACTAATACCGCCATGTATGCATACTAACAAAGAAAGTGCAAATTGGGGAGGGGGCAAAAGAACTAGACTCAAAAATTACACACAGCTTTTAAGAAAATAACAGATAGACGAATTACTGACTTGGAATAATTTTACTCTATTTTTTTCTAAATAGCAAAAATGCTGATTTAAAGAAGAAAATCACCCAACGACCAATAAATAAAATTATTAAAAAAAAAACACAAAAACAGTTAAAATAATTTAACTCTCTATCTTCTAAATGACAAAACGTGCCAATTTAATAAAATAAAATTATCCAACAGCGAATAAGTAACTTTATCAACAACAACAAAAACGAAATAAAATTAGTCATTCTTTTAAAGATGGAAAAGAGTTTGCATAGAAAATAAATATATCTATTAATAATGGCGTTTATGTATCTGTCTGTCTGTCTGTCTGAAGCCGATTTATTTATCTACCTCGCACAAGGTAAGATGTGACACAAGGTCGGGAAAGTGGGATTAGATAAGCCAGCGCTCGAGAGGTGACAACTCTGGCCATTTAAAAATGTCCTGGGTAGTCCCGTCGGCATTCCCAGGTAGGGGCGCCTCAGACAGTAAGCAATAAACTTACTCCTCCCCAAAGAGGGGAGGCAAAGCCTGGGTCCGAAACTCCATCAGAGTAATTATATACTATGAAAAAAAAAACCGCCGCAAACACTATGCGCGTTAATTTACATTTTACAATTTACATAATCAATTGTATTTGAACTTCTAATAAATTAGTATTCGCAAATATACACTAATGGTCGTTTGCTTCAAATTTCAACATGTATTTACGCAATTTTGCTCGCTAATAATCTTACTTATAAATTATAATTATTGAATCCAATTGTTTAATTAAAATAATAATTGATTTAAAAATTAATGAGTTACGTAGTTATTTCATCTACGCCCAACTGATTAAACAGCGTTAATCCATTTAACGACCTCCCTCCGTCAAATTAATACGGACGCAAGACGGCGCGTATTTTCAAATGTCAACAAAGCATTGGCATTTAACCGTGTTACTTTAAAACGTTCTGAGTTTGTTTATTTTCTTAATCTTATTAGCCATTATGTTTTAAAACACTAATTTAGTGAATCAAATTGTTTAATTAAAATAATAATTGATTTAAAAATTAATGAGTTTCGTAGTTATTTCATCTAACACCCAACTGATTAAACAGCGTTAATCCATTGAAACGCCTTCCCTCCGTATTTGATTTCTTAATACTTTCATATCCAATATTATCATTTTTTCACGATCTTACCTGAATTTTTGATTCCATGTTTTATTTATTTAAAAAATAGATGTGATTTTCTTTCTTTACTGTCAACAAAAAATAACACACTGTACTGGAAAACTATACAACTGATTTTAGAATCAAATTGTTTAATTAAAAAAAGGTCATTAAACAAACAAACACACACAGTGTTCACTGTATTTGATTTTTTGGTGCTTTTTAATTTTAGGACCCGCGCTAACTTTGACCCTATCGTTAGGGTTAGGGTCAAGGTCAACGTGGGGGTTAGAGTTAGGGTTAGATTTTCTTTTTTCCTTTTTAATTAAAAATATTTATATGTATGGGGGAGAATAAAAAAAATTGGGGGAAGACGGTCAAAAACATTTTTTTTTCCTTAACAAAAATTATTTCTATGTATGGGGGAAGGTAACATTTTAAAAAATTGAGGAAGGGGGTGCAAAAAATGTTCTTTCTTTCTATTTATGGGGGAGAGTAAAACAAAAATCGGGGTAGGGTCGAATTTCTTTTTTTCTTTATTTTCAACTAAAAAAATTCTTGGTCAAAAACAAAGAAAATCAATGTCTAACCAACCAAGAAATATGACTGGGTCTCCATCGATTTACGCGTGAGCGTTCATTTCTGACGCGGTAGCCTAGAAAAAATATGCGACCGCAAGGAGCATATATTTGCTAGTAAATAATAATTAAATTATACACAATCATATAATAGCTAACATATAAAGTTATTTTGTCCGGTTTTCCATGTTAGATCTCAATAGCAATACATCTGACACATCGATATTTGATTCTGACAAGCTATTTTTTTCTGTTTAACTTTGCTACATGTTCTTTACATTAAAAAGTGTACTTCGCTTCTGTTTCTTTCCGAAAATAATTATTCCGGCAAAAAAGATTATTACAATAGAGACAATTCTAAACAATTACGTAAAAATGTTCGAAATCTATAGGAGATAATTAATATTTTAACTTTAGTGTAAAAGAATCAGTAATTTTTGTGGTTCATGCCAGTCTAAGATACGTCCTTAACAATCAGTCCGGTCGAGTCTGAATTATTGTTGTTGGTGAACTTGCTTCTTTCGGGCCGAGGTATTGTTCTGTTCAGTCCTTGTAGGTCCACACTCCCAGGCTTTGCCTTCTCTCTTTGAGAAGGGGTCGGTTTATTTCTAATCGTTTAAAAGCCACTACCGGGGAATGTCGACGAGGCTGCGCTGGCATTCTTTGTAGGCCATAGTGCGTTTCTCCTGCTGTGCCAGCTTTTTAATACCCACATCACCTTGTGTCTTATCTCTTAAGAAGGTAAATAACGACAGGGGTATATTTATACCCCCCAAACAAGAGTGCAAATAAATTGATTCGTCGGGACGAGGATAAAGAAAATATGACGTAAACAAAAATGAATTGCAAAAGGAATAAAAGTTATTTTTCGAAAATTACCGAATTCACGATGAGTATTGTTACTGGAAGTTGTAAACAGACTCCAAACAGAACAGATGACTCATTCTCACCGGATGCTTACCAGAAACACATTGAAGAAACGTCTTCTACTCATCTATTGTTTTAACATTCTAACTCTTAAAATATGGATTTCTATATCATACAATAAAAAAAATGACATATATATATATATATATATATATATATATATATATATATATATATATATATATATATATATATATAAAGAAGAAGATATAAGGGGAGCATTAATAACGCTTATATTTATTTGTATTATTGGACGGTGATTTGTAGTAAATATGTTTTAATACTCATATTTCTTTTATTGAAACGCATCATATTTTTCAACTGTAATCCGCCTTGTAAAACGCAAATAGTACAAAACTTTCCAGGTGGTAGTCAGAGTAAGCCATTAACATAATTGAATTGATATATTGATCAACAGGAACCAAACATGAGAGAATGCAGTATGTCTATGAGTTCTTTAGATGCATATTTACGATTATGTAGGCTACTATTGACACCAATACTGTCGAACTCAACGAATGCGGACGACAAGAACCGATTATTGGTTGTGCTGTTGCAGAACATCTCTTCAGAAATTTCAAAGAATCAAGTGTTGAGGATATAAAATCACTACGATTCAAAACACTAGCTAAAAAAGGATATTGATCAAAATAATACACTTTACTTTTGATGTCCTATCGAATAGTCGATGAAATTGTTTGAACTATATGCACCTGTTCCATTGCTTGGTCAGCGTTACGGTTTGTATACCATTATTCTTGAAGTATTTTATCAGCAGAATCCTTAAGCATCGTTACGTTGGAACGACCTTTAAGACTAATTGTTCTTCAGGTACTGTGCAGCGTATGTACACTTTCCACCCATTGTGTCATTAATACAGTCGAGGAGCTCATTCAGGTAATCCTGACACTCTTCATTATCCGCCATACATTCATACCAGACATTAAATTCCTGAGCGGTTTCATCATCAATGGGTCTTCTGCAAAAAAATGTTATGATATCAAGCTTCGGTGGGTAGCAAATCATAGGCGTGATGCTCAATCTGAGAAAGCATTTGTTCTCCCCATGAATTATAACTTACTTTACTGCCAACTTTAAGTGATTCAATGAAATCTAGCATCTCGACTTCATGGATGTTTTTTCGTCGCTCGATTGATAGTTTGCTTTCATATGTAGCATTCTCACCACAAAAGAGACAATTTGTCTTAAAAGTAAACAAAGCTTTATCAGATCTTTGTTTTAGCTGCTTAATTCCAGTGCCATTCATGTTGGGATTCTCATTCAGATGTATCTGCTTCTCAATAGAACTTGGTATTGTGTACTTGTAGCATTACCTCCCTTTGTCAACACAATTACAGACTCACCACAAGAGGACGGTTTTAGACACGAGTTATCTCCCCTTTGACGCTATTCAGCATGAACTTTTAAAATTGACTACCATTCAAAGGTTTCTGATTTTCCATTAAATCGTTCTCATTCGTTAGGATTCTCATTTAGACGTATCTGCTTCTGAATAGAACTTGGTCTTCTGTAATCCTTTTGTAACAGATTCCCCTTCTTTTATGCTTCCCTATTCAAAAATTGTTTTAGCAGGAATTAGAAAATCAAAAACAAGAAAGGTTTATTTTCATATAGTTTACAATTTATCGCACTGGAATGTCGGCATTTTGTATAGTACACTCCGCTTATGATTTAAATCAATTCCACAAACTTCAAGTTGGGGGAGCAAAAAGGCGGAATTCGTCGCTCTTTAGTCGACAAGTGTGTTCTCTTTTTTTCAGTATCCTCTCTCGATCGGTGACATACGTCTGCAACATTTTTTATACATTCCTGAATCAGCATACTTTAAGAAAAAAAAACAAATGTTCATAATTTAAATTTTAGCTTTGATCTTGCGATAATCAAAACAATCGCAGTGACATTCCAAACGCGACGTCAACCCCTGACATAAACCACGTTACCATCTATCATTTCTGTTCACTATCTTGGTTTTTATTTTTATTACTCTGGGGTAATCTCGTTACACTTTCTGTATTCAGCGTGGACTTTTCGAATGGACAATGATTCAAACGTTTCTGCTTTTCTATCACATCGTTCTTCGCTTGTTAAAATAACTGATCTCTAGCCTTTACTTGTTAAGTCTTTCAGATGACGATTGATAATTTCTTCTTCACACCATAAGTAGAAACAATCCACCATGAAACTGCGAATAGAAAAAAATCATCCATGAGTCAACAAAGTTAAAATATTGCTCTCACTTTTGGGATGGAATGAGTGTGACTTTTGGGATGGAATGAGTGTGACTTTTGGGATGGAATGAGTGTGACTTTTGGGTGATATGAAAAACCTGACACCTAGCTTTGATATCTTAATCATTTGTTAGAAATTGGCATATGTACTTAAAGGGTTAATTCATATATATTTAGAACTTTGCTTCCAGAATGTAAGATATTTATGTTGAGGAGGTACACGTGCAGTAACTTTATTGGAGCAGATTCCGTGTAAGTACTTGTAAAACAAGCACAAGGATGCAACTCTGCAACTAGACAGACAGGTTAGAAATTGTTTGCACCCTGTCCAAAAAGAAGAGACTAGTGTTTGGTGCAACAGCCCAGATGTAACAACAATACTCCATGCATGAGTGAATAGTGGCTTTACAGAGATATAAGATACTGTGTTAGAAGTTTTCTAGCCGGTAGAGGGAGCCTTACGTCTTTGCAGCATACTTGGCAACATCTATGTACTCATTCCAACTCATGTGGCCTGAGAATGTCAGTCCAATAAGTGAGAACGTTAGACTCTTGAGAATGGTGCTATCGGTCATGACAATTGGTTGTTGGAAATTTTTGTAGTAGTTCATGAGGAGGAATTTCGTATTGGTAGCATTAAATGTGACCATCTATTTTAGCCTCATTCTACTACAAACTGGAGGTCGTTTTCTTAGGATTCAGCCATTGTCTTGCATGAGTGAGCATTCGATTTTCCCTCATATCGTGAAGAGAGCGTGGTGTCATCAGCAAATACACCTATCTCAGACACGATTATATTTCTAGAAATTCAACCATTTTTGATTTGTTTTTCAAACTTCCAGTTGTACAAATATCCGTCATTGTTGACGGAACGGATGGGCTAGAAAATAAATAAAATGGAGCGAAGTAATTGTAGCCGAGTTAAAAGGCCGGGGAACCTGAATGATAAGGTCATAGAGAGTTGACAGGGGAGTTTGCTTTACAAGTGGCAGTCGGCATAAACAAGTGCGGAGAGAGCAGACAAAGCAACAGAATAATTAGCATACATTAACACAGAAAAATAACAACAGTTTGGAACTGGGATAGTTCTCAGATAGGCAGATCGACTCATTAATAAATTAAGAGAGTAGAATTACCTACTAGACACTATCCTCGGTCTCTCTGTGCAAATGTTTGTCAGGACAAACTGACAATATAACAGCCGAAATAACATCCTCTCAGCACAGCTATACACTTGCTCATACGAGAAATGGTGCACCTTCTCCTAGTGATGTTACCCCAAGTAACAACACCTTGCTGGATACTCCACCATACTAGACAAATTCTTGTACTGGAATCTGGTAAAACTAAGAGACCAAAAGAAAGATATACTGTCACATAGTTAACTGGTCAATTGTAGAGAAGAACATCAATGTTCTTAACTTCTTTACTAACTCAACGTTTGAGAGATGAAGGTGAACTTTAATGGAATATTCGAATATCTATGTATCTCATATAGAGAGAAAGCGTCAGCTCCAGGAAGGGGCCCCTTGATTTCTGAGAACTTTGACTGAAGTAAAATTAAACAAAAAAATATGTTCTGACAATGATACTAAAAGCCATTTTTTTAAAAGTAAAAACAACTTCGTAATATACTCAGTCGTGGATATGCGAACGACTCTAAAAAGGGTAACTAATTTGCATATTCCTTTACAAAATGAACTTTAATTAATTCACTATGCATATTTTCTTGTTGGATGTTAGTTTCATTGAACTATTACGTGCAGTTCAACTTATGCTTATTTTCTACACTGTGTATTATTGCGTAGGTAAAAAGGGTTCTTGCACACACACAAACACCTGTGTATATATATATATATATATATATATATATATATATATATATATATATATATATATATATATATGTACAGGATGATCTCCCAAACTAATGAACGCGTCATTATGAATTTTAGAATATATATTTTAGGCAACACGGTGAGTAACATAGGTACATAATACTTTTGGTAAATTTTAACATTTAGGGGTTGCATATATATAAAGCTAGATACTATATTTCGTTGTACAGTATAAACTCTTAAACTAATGAACCGATCATTATGAAGTTTGGAATATATATTGCCGACAACACGGTGAGTAACATGGGCATATTTTTTTTAATTTACCATTTGGGATGTGCGCCCACCCAAAATCGTACCCGTCACAAAAAAAACTTTTAAAATAAATTAGATACAAAAAAATAATAGAAAAAAGAATTGTTCTACATCAAATTTGGAGTTATAGTGAGTAATATATTTTAAAATGATGTGTACGCGCGCGTTGGCGTCAATAATATGTATATGCTTTGTAAATTCTAAACTATTGAACTTATCATTATGAACAGGGTAACGTGGGCACATTATTTTTTTTTGTAATTTTTACCGTTAAGTGAGGGGCAACCGAAAGCTTACAATACCCCCAAAGAAAGAAAAAAAAACATTAAAATTAATAACTAATGTTATATTTATTGCTTATACCCATAAACGGGTATTTTACTAATATATATATATATATCGTAGTTACTTACTCTCTCATACAAATACTATGTAGCGTGTTTTTGCACGAAATTTCATAAATATTTTCATCGCACAAGGTATAAAGCGGGTGAAGCTAGGTTAAGTAGAAATTGAAATACACAAATAGTGTACCAACACCATTCAAGTATCGCATGTAAACTCGTATGTTGATAATTATTGAATAATATTTAATAATAGCTATTAATGCGCGTTCCTGTCCACATGATTTGTTGAACACTGTTAAAACGGCTTACTGTGTGTCTGCTTGAATAAATATTGAGGATTAATTTATCCTCACTTCTGTATAGCTGATAGGTTGACCACATTGATTGGAATGTTTTGATTTGAGTTAGAAGGTGACTCGTGGCCAGTGTTTGAGTCATCCAACCTGCAGAACAGTTTTCTCCACACTGATGATTCCGATAGGATGAAATATATACGTATGTGGATAATAAATAATATATATATATATATATATATATATATATATATATATATATATATATATATATATATATATATGTTTGTGTGTGTGTCTGAACAATGCATATCCACTGTTCTGTTCCATCTGGATCTTCTTCCGATCACTCGATTGTTTCCATCAAGATCAAATCTAATTTCAGAGAGATCTCTGATGTCCCTTTCCATCGCAGAGTGTACCGATACTCAGAGGCCGATTGGGATAGCTTTAAAATGTAACAACAAGAACAATAACAAGGCGCATAACAAGAATCTAACAACAATGCATGTAATAACAAGCATTACAATAAAGCATATAACAAGAAACATAGCAACAAGGTATATTACAAGAATGTAACAAAAAGGCATATAACAGCAAGCATAGCAACAAAGAACATTACAAATATGGAACCACAAAGAATATAACAAATATAACAACAAAGCATATAAGCAGAATATAACAACAAAGCATATAAGAAAAATATAACAACAAAGCATATAACAACAAGCACACCTATAAGGCATATAACAAGAATGTAACAACAAAGCATATAACAACAAAGAATATAATATGAATGTAACCAAAAGGCGTACAACAAGCATAACTGTTGTGGACCTGTAAAGGATCCGGAAAGAAGACACGAATTCGGGATTAAGTGAAACAAAGTATTTTTGAAGAAAGTGTAAATACAGTATATAAAGAGAGTGGGTGAACGTCTGTCTGACTGTCAATATTAGACTGGGGTAGTTCGAATGTAACATAGACATATAAAAACAAGCATAGCAATAATAAGGCATATACGAATGATATATCAACAAGCATATAAAAAATCAAAATAAGAAGCCTTATAACAAGAATGTATCAACAAGGCATATAACAACAAGCATAATAACAAAGCATATAACAAGAATAAAAGAAAGCATAGAATAAAAAGCACAACTTAAACAAGGCATATAAAAAAGGAACTACAAGGCATATAACAACAAGCATAACAAGGAATATAAAAATATAACAACAAGGTATAAAAGCAGCAAATCAGGCAACAAGGCACATTACAATAGTCTAACAACAATGCATATAACAAAAAGCATAATAATGAGGCATATTACAAGAACGTAACACCAATGCAAATAGGAGGAAGCATAGCAACAAAGTATATAACGAGAATGTAACAACTAAGAATATAACAGCAAGCATGACAATATTGCATATCACAAGAATGTAAAAAGAAGGGATATAACAAAAAGCATGAAGAAATATCATATAACAAGAATGTAACAATAAGGAATAAAACATATAGAATGACTACAAGGCATATAACAGCAATGTTAACAATGAGGTATATAGAAACAAGCATAGCAATAAGGCATATCATAAGAATGTAACAGAGCGACAAGACAAATTACAAGAATGTAACAGAGTGACGAAACATATTACAAGAATGTAACAGAGCGACAAGATATATTACAAGAATGTAACAGAGAAACAAGGCAAATTACAATAATGTAACAGAGCAACAAGGCATATTACAAGAATGTAACAGAGCGACAAGACAAATTACAAGAATGTAAGAGAGCGACAAGATATATTGCAAGAATGTAACAGAGCGACAAGACAAATTACAAGAATGTAAGAGTGCGACAAGATATATTGAAAGAATGTAACAGAGCGACAAGACAAATTACAAGAATGTAACAGAGCGGCAAGACAAATTACAAGAATGTAACAGAGCGACAAGACAAATTACAAGAATGTAAGAGAGCGACAAGACAAATTACAAGAATGTAAGAGAGCGACGAGACATATTACAAGAATGTAACAGAGCGACAAGATATATTACAAGAATGTAACAGAGAAACAAGGCAAATTACAATAATGTAACAGAGCAACAAGGCATATTAGAAGAATGTAACAGAGCGACAATACAAATTACAATAATGTAAGAGAGCGACGAGACATATTACATGGATGTAACAGAGCGACAAGATATATTACAAGAATGTAACAGAGCGACAAGGATAATTACAATAATGTAACAGAGCGACAAGGCATATTACAAGAATGTAGCAGAGTGACGAGGCATATTACAAGAGTATAACAGAGCGACAAGGCAAATTACAAGAATTTAACAGAGCGGCAAGGTAAACTACAAGAATGTAACAGAGCGACGAGTCATATTACATATATGTAACAACTAGCACAAAACACAGAATATATCTAGAATGTAACAACAAGGCTATATAAAAAATAATAGAAACAAGGAATGCAAGCAGAATGTAACACGTTGGTATATAACAAAAATCATAGAAGCTAGGCATATAATAACAATCTTACAATAAGGCATATGACAAAAATCATAATAACAAGAATGTAACAAGGAATATAATAACACGCATAGCAACAAAGAATATTACAGGAATATAACAACTAGGCATTGAACAACGAGCATTACAAGAAGACATAACAATAATGTAACACGAAAGCATATAATAACAAGCATAACAATCAGCACTATTACAAAAATGTAATAACACGGCAGATAACAAAAACCATAACAACCATATTACAAAAATGTAATAACCAGGCATATAACAAAAACCATAGGAACCAGGCATATAACAAAAACTATAACAACCATATTACAAAAATGTAATAACCAGGCATATAACAAAAACCATAACAACCATATTACAAATATGTAATAACCAGGCATATAACAAAAACCATAGCAACCATGCATATTACAAAACTTAAATAACCATATTACAAAAATGTAATAACCAGGCATATAACAAAAACCATAACAACCATATTACAAATATGTAATAACCAGGCATATAACAAAAGCCATAGCAACCATGCATATTACAAAATGTAACAACAAAGCATATAGCAACCAGCATATCAACAAGGCATATAACAAGAATGTTACAACAAGCATAAATCTGAAATATTTGAATTTAAAATGGGAGGTTGTGCTGATATTATTCCGCTAAAATCCTTAAAAATACTTCACATAAACTGGATAATTTTGAGAATATTATTAATTGATTTATATTACTTATTGTTAAAATTTCACCCAAATATGAGTATCTGGATTTTCGCAAATGGCTTCTACCCTCTTCTTTCTCTGCATAAAACAAAATTGAACTAAATATATAGCCCATATTACGACTCCTTACGCCTGACAGCTGTGTTCTATATGCATAATGATCCGTTAATTAGTTTAGAAATTAATCCTGTACATACAAATATATAAACATACCTAACTTCATAAAGATAGAGTTAATTACTCTCAGCAAACAGCTACAGTTTTCTAAACAATTATCTAGGTCAATAGGCTATAGACTAGCCACTTATTTTAGCAATATAAATACATTAAATCAACACGAAAAATTCTATGAAACAGCTTTCAAAGCCAGTTTATAAATTAACATTTCATTAGAATGTCAGTCTTTTTTAGAAATTACATTGCGGTTGGTCTGTCCGGCTTAAGTTTGAAATAATTTTGTTATATGTCTGTCAGTCATAAAACCGATTAAACCAGGTACTCTTTTAAAACAACCAAATCGCCCTCTTTCTGGCGACTCCCTTTATAAATATCCGAAGACGCTGAACTAATCTTGATGATGAAGAATCCTTCTTCCACGTAAAATCTCAAGATATCCTTACACTATGCGACGCTAATCTAAACTCCTCAATCTCTAATTATTTTAATATATGCTGGAGCCCCTATTCTGCCTTAAAGGTTTAGACAAAAATATATGCACGGCTTCGGAGTCAATATATGTACAACTCTTCCTTTAGCTAACTAAAGAATAGGGTCTAGAATCCGAAGATCAGGCCTACATGTGCTTTTGATTAAGCATACAACGTAGCGTTAGTTACCTACATTTTTCTACCGTTTACCCTCGACCAGGACTGTACCCTGATTGACTATGTTTCCGATAATATCAACATAGCAATTTTCTCGGATGCGGACACTCAAATCCATGTATTTAGAGACTTTAATATCACCCACAGTGATTGGCTCGATTCTTCTCGAGCTGATAATAACACGCGAAGCTTCTCAATTACCCATTACCTTACACAAACTATCACATTCCATGCCTACCTCTGAAATTGTGAGGACGAGCAAGCCTCACTTCTCCACCTATTCCTGAAAACAGTGCTCGAAGCTTGCCATAGCCCATTCGGGAATGCTGATCACCTCGTAATAATGGTTGGTATCACCATAAACTCCCGACCCCGAACAGAAGCGCCGTTATTCCAAACAACCAAATATTACAAATTAGGAATCTCTCAGAAATATCATTAGAAATAGAGTGTAAAAACCTTTCCCCATCGACTTACTGCACTTGTAAAGGAACTCCCCGACCCACCCGACTAATAGTAAAATACGCCCCTTCATTGTAGATGTCCTTATATGCTGGAAGATTTTATACTCTGATGCTTCTTTCCTCGGACCGCTAGTCTTTAGAATTCTCTTCATTCTCTTTGTTTCCACAATAATATAAACATGCCGAAATTTAAATGAAATGTGAACAAAAATTATGCCGCCCAACTCCCTAACCAGCTTGTCTCTTATAAATATGGCCCCTATCATAGTAACCGTTACAATCAAGTTGCAATATGCCTTATTTGGTGTAGACGAAAGTAAATAAAAAGGATTGTCGTCAGTCTGTCCGCATTAAGTTTGAAATAGTATAGCCGACTGTCTGTAAGTTTTAATTTTACCATAGCCTTGTCGTTAGTTTTTTTAGGCTTAAATTTGAAACGAAACTCTCGTCAGTCTGTCCGACTTAAGTTTGAAATAACAATGTCGGCTGTCTGTTAGTCTAAATAAAAACATAGCCTTGTCATTAGTTTTTAATGTTTAAATTTCAAATAGTATTGTCGTCAGTCTGTCCGGATTAAGTTTTAAATAGCATTGTCGACTGTCTTTTAGTCTTGATAATAACATAGCTTTCTCATTAGTTTCTTCAGGAGTAAATTTGAAATATTACTGTCGTCGATCTGTCTGGCTTAAGTTTGGAATAACATTGTCGAATGTCTGCGAGTTTTAACTTTAGCATAGCCTTGTCATTAGTTTTTTCAGGCTTAAATTGTAAATTGAACTGTCGTCGGTCTGTCTGGCTTAAGTTTCATATAGCACTGTCGACTGTCTAGTAGTCTTAATTTTTATATAGCCTTGTCATTAGTGTTTCTAAGCTTAAATTTGAAATAAAACTGTCGTCGGTCTGTCCGGCCTTAGTTTGAAATAACATTGTTGACTGTCTGTTAGTCTTAATTATAACATAGTATTGTCATTAGTTTTTTTAGGCTTAAATTTGAAATAGTATTGTCGTCGGTCTGTTAGTATTAAGTTTCACATAGCTTTGTAATTGTTCTTTACGCTTAAATTTGAAATAAAACTGTCATGTGTCTATTCGGCTTAAGTTTGAAATTGCATTTTCTACGGTCTCTGTCAAAGTTATATTTGATAGCATTAAATCTGCCTGTTATGATTAAGTTCGTTAGAGCATTTTCATGGTTTAACGTGCAGATTTAATTGACGCCTTTTCAGAATTGATCCGTTTACATTTTTATGACATTCAGATTTGACCTCTGTGAAATTTTCATGATCCGCGTTTAATGAGTCCTGGAGTGGTTTTGTTGCTGCCGGATTGGGGTATGGTTCTGTTCAGTCCTAAGAGGTTCATTCTTCCTATGCTTAACCTTCGCTCTGAGAAGAGGCTAGTTTATTGCTAATCGCCAGAGGTGTTCCAACCGGAGAATACCAACGGGGCTGCGCAACTTTTTGTAGACCAGGGTGTGTTTATCTTGGTGTGCTGGCTTCTCAAAACCACACCTGCCCCTGTGTTTAACCTCCCCTGGAGAGGAGGTAAATAATATGATACGCCTTTGACTTAATCGAATCCGCATTCAAACTGGGGTCGAAATCCAACCAGCAACAAACAAAAAGACTGACCCGTTTCCTTACCTTATAATTACAGTAAGTAATCGGATATATTTGTGACTCTTCAGTGTAACTTCAAACGTATTTGCGTTATCTTAACTCAACCTTCTGTCGACGAAACGACTTTAAAGTCATCAGCAGTTAATAGATCTACTACGCCACTCAATCATCGCTACATTGTTCTGAAGTAAACAGTCGCAAGTTACGTTTGATGTTTGCTTAGGATTGTTATCTTGTTGGTACAGGCCGAAACTGTTGCACTGAAGATAACAAATTAACTTCCCGAATACAACGATATATCACACGAGTTAAGCTCCCTTAAATAAAATGAAGCAACCGCTTTATTCTTGAAAGATAAACACTCCCCACCTTTTGATACTTCCACCTTTTTCCGTATTTTACTATGAGTCTTTTTCTTTTTGCTATTAGTTGTTTCCATAATTCTGTTTACGTAACATTGTGGCGAAAACGTCCGAACAAATCTCTTATATCACCAGATTTTTGTGATTTAAAGCAGATTCATACGGAACAAGTGATTTTCAAGAAAAAGGCGTTCTTTCCTAGACTCTTGTCGGCTTTTGATTTAAAAAAGCAAACATATTAAACTGAGACCACTCCCAACCGCCGCTGATAGCAGTATATCGCACAGTGCCTGTGTAATAAAAAAACACGTGTTACTTGGAAGCCAAGCTTTATTCAACTAAAAAAGGAATACAAAAAGGTGGCAGATATGGCCAGTTTTAATATGCGCCACTTGACGACTTCCGGCTCCGGGAGCACGTATGGAAGCCCATGCGAATGTAATATAACATTCTTCCTTGCTAGAAAGAAAAAAGATAGTGTCTTCAATAATTTAAATTTTACCTTTTTTTTATCTTTACAAAAGCAATATTACATTCCTTCAATATATATATATATATATATATATATATATATATATATATATATATATATATATATATATATATATATATATATATATATATATATATATATTTACTTACTACTCCAGCCAATCTCCATATCGATTAGGAGGTTTTGGTACCCGACTGCATCGTCTTAGTTCAGGCTGGGCCAACGTGTCATCATAGGCTTCGTTATGGCATTGTATATTATCCTGTACAAAGTGGTTTCCTCTTTCTTGTTCCTCAATAGGAGACCTTACAATTGTCTGGGCTTCGGGACAAGGTGCTAAGTCACGAACAGACACAGTAGAGTTTCGTCCATCTGGGTACCTAATGTGTGCATAGGTCGGGTTACTGTTAAGGAGCTCAACTTGGGTTACATAGGGTTCGTTTTTGTTCCTTACAAACCTCCTTAGCAGTACGGGTCCGGAGTCATTAGCCAAGTGGGAATTTGAAGAAACGTTCATGCGGTGTGGCGTTAGTTGCCGTACACAACAACGATCTCTGTGAGTGGAGCACCTCGGTAAGTACAAGTTCCCAATGCTTTTCAGACAGGTTTACGCGATCTAAGAGCTAAACGAATCGCCTTCCATATAATGCCATTAATTCTCTCTACTTGTCCGTTTCCGGTTGGATGATAAGGAGTGCTATTACTAGTGGCAACTCCTTTCTGGAAGAGATAAGATTTCAGCTCCTTGGACATGAAAGATGTGCCTCGATCTGAATGTATATAACTTGGCATTCCATAAATAGCAAATCTAAAAAGTTTGATCACTGTTACTGCATGCATATTGGGACATGGAAAAGCAAAGGGAAAACGAGAGTATTCATCAACTATAATTAATAAATAACAATTAGTCGATACACTAGGCAGAGGACCTTTGAAATCAACACTAAGTCGTTCCATATGTGTTGTTGCTTTTATAAGAGTTCCTATTGGTAAGCGATAGAATTGAGGTTTTAGCTCTACGTAAATCTACAAGAAGCACACATCTTCTTTACCTCTTCTGTAGAAAATGGGGAGATTCCTTGCTCTTACAAAATGAAGCAGTCGAGTTATCCCCGGATGACACAGTCCATTGTGGAGATAAGCGAGTGTATATGTATTAAAGGTTGAACAAGTGTATGCTCGGGAAAATGTGTCAGGGACCACATTATCTTTACCAGGACAATACTTGATAGTGTAGCTGAATGCGACAAGTTCCAGTCTCCATTCCTGGATTTTTGCATTCTAAATTTTCGTACGTCTTTTACTATCGAACATAAAGGCTACTGACCGCTGATTGGTAATCAAAGTAAAGTGGCTTCGTGCCAAATAGTGGCTCCATTTACGCACTGCTTCAATAATGGCAGTCGCTTCTTTTTCTACGATGTGGTATTTTAGTTCACTGCCCTGTAGTGTTCTAGACATAAACGCCACCGGTCGTCCTCCTTGATTAAGAACGGCGGAAATCGCAACATCGCACGCATCACACTCTACCTCAAAGGGCAAGTTTTCATCCACCGTCTGCAGAGTAGCGTTTTCCAATTCTATTTTCAGCAAGTTGAAGGATTTCAAGGCCTTCTCTTCCAATGGGAATTTTCTCGCGTTTTTAGCGGTTCAATTTTGTTAGAAAATTCATGTGACCATTTTGCATAATACGCAAACATTCCAATTATCCTTTTAAGTGATTTGAAGTTCTCGGTCGATGAAGCACCTTTAATGGGCGAAGTCGCTCTGTATCAGGCTTGATGACACCATTCCCAACACAGTACCTCAGCACGTTAATAGAAAGCACGGACTTTAAAGTATTTGATTGGTTAAGAGTAAGGTTTCTCCGACCGACAGTGTCTAGGAACTGCTTTACATTTTCATCATGTTCCTCCTGAGTATGTTCTGCAATTGTTACATTGTCAAGGTACGGGAAAACACCACGCAGGTTCCTCTCTTTTACTATACTGTCCATAGCTCGCTGGAAGGCAGCGACCCCGATTTGTAACTCCAAACGGAATTCTACAAAACTGATACAAGCAACCATTTGCCTCAAACGCGGTATACTTTTTATCAGCCTCATTCACCGGCACTTGGTGGTAAGCCATTTTAAAATCAAAAGTGGAGAATACCTTGTATTTTGTAAGATCATTCACCATGTCGTCTATCCTTGGCAATGGGTAGGCATCTAATTCAGTGTATTGGTAAATTGTTTGTGAATAATCACACACATCCGCTTTTTATGTCGGTGGGTGGGGTCCTTCGCTACCATTACTTGGGCTCGCCATGGTGATATGCTGGTTTCGATTATGCCCTCAGAGAGTAGAAGATTAACTTCCTCTGCAATGAATATCTGATCGTCCTTGCTAAAACGTCTGGATTTGGCAGCTATTGGTTTGCAGTTTGAAGATACATTTTGAAAAAGAGACGGCTCTTCTACTTTTGCTGCGACCAATGCACAAAGGGGGCGTAACTCTATCCATAGTTAACTCGGGACGGGACCCACCGTATTTAAAAGTTACACTCTGATGTTGACGTAAGAAATACTGGCCAAGTATTAAGTCCGAACACAGATTTTTCAGAATACCAAGCCGTGTAGCAACGTACAACTGGTTATTAAGATCGAGAACTAGATTAACAACAACATAGCCCTTGGAACGAGTATTCAACGTTTTCTGAGCCATGGAAATGTCTTTATTGGACGGATAAACTTTTAGTTTTGGTTCCTGCACAATTCTTTCGTTAAGATAACTGTCAGTACTGCAAGAATCAAGGAGAGCACTTAATCTTGTCTCGTTAATAGTCGCATGCGTTGCAGCTGGTATGTTGGTAAATGTGGTCAGTAAGTGAGAACCGACCAATGTTGCTACTGAACTTGAAGACTTAGATTTACACACGCGGGCATAATGTCCTTTCTTGGAGCATTTATTGCAAGTAGCCTCGCGGGCGGGACAGCTATCTCTTGAATGATAGGAGAAACCACAAAAGAAACATTTACGATTCTTATATGTGGCAGCTGTAGCCGATTCACTAAGAGCAACTGGAGGACTAGAACAACTACATTCACATACCTGTAGTGATCCTGGGTCTACGACCGTAGCCAGGTAGGTATCCGGAGTTGCATACGCATCACTATTACGCTGGGCTATATCCAACGCAGAGGCTTGACTGTACGCCGTCAGAAGGTCCAGCGTTTTATTTTCCAGGAGCCGCTGTCGTATTGAAGGCGAGGATATTCCAGAAATAAATGCATCACGCATTGCCTCGTCGCTCCTCTGCACTGTGGTCGCGGAAGTTGCAATTCCTTTTTAGTTTCTCCAATTCTCTGAAAAATTCGTCCATCGTTCGCCCGACTTCTGCCGTCTGGTTGCTAGTATATGTCTTGCAAAGACTTCATTCGGTGTTTTAATAAACAAGCTGTCCAGCTTTGCTATAGCAGCATCCAAGTTCGTACATGTCTCTATAAATTCATAAACATTAGAGCTCACACAGCTTAACGGGGCTATGTATTTGTTCGGTATCCTATCTTCATAATCTTCAAGGTAATTACTTAATATTGCACGCCAGTGTCGGTATTCCTTGGCAGCTGTCGGTAGACTGGGATCAATGTCTAGGCATTTTAGTTTCCATGTCACAATCATCTTAGTATCGTGGTAGACATCGTGTAAAAACACGTGTTACTTTGAAGCAAAGCTTTATTCAACTAAAAAAGGGATACAAAAAGGTGGCAGATATGGCCACTTTTAATACGCGTCACCTGACGACTTCCGGCTCCGGGAGCACGTATGGAAGCCCATACGAATGTAATATAACAGCCTGTCTATTATGGAAATAAAATATCGCCCATTTGTCTCGGTTTTCCGCCTTTTTTTTGGGGGGGGGGACACTTTGATACTGATCCTGCTTGAATAATCATAGTGTTTACATATGTAACTAATGTTAGAAAGAAATGCCAGAGATAACACCATTTCTACGGCCTAATAGAGTTGGGAGGACCAGAGCCCTCTGGAAGATGGTTGAGGCCGCGAAGGGGGCAATTCCGGGTCTGAGGCTCGTGGAAGAGGAGCACAATTCCCTCCGACAGCTGGAGCCTAAATGTGAAGGACGAGTCCCTATTTACGTCTACCCTTGTTTCGAAAACTCACTTCCCCACTGAATGTCGGAAGTGTTGCCCGAGAAGGACAGTTTACATTCGGAATGTTTACCGACAGTCTCGGGCAATCCTGTGGTATTCTGTCCCCTTAAGATTTCAAGCCTGTGATCAACACTGATAAGAGCAATGTATACGTCCTCAAACATAGCTAGTCTTAATACAAGGGGCATGCGATTTTGAAACAATTCTGCTCGCGTTCTAAGGGTTGTATAGATGTGAGACCAGTCTGATTGGTTAGATGGCCTCGTGTGATCTTGTCGACAGATTCCGTCTTGACCTTCTCGGGCGGGGATGTGAACGTGAAATTCTAGCGGGATTTCTTATGCAAGTACTTACTTGGATATGATGCTAATTAGAATGAAGCGACATAGATTTTTTTAAATGTTGTTCCAAGTTCCACTGGTTAGGACATTCGGACCATAAGTTAATTATGACCCGTTTGGATTTAGCAAATAAGCGTAGACTAGCTGGGTACTGGTAGTTAAATACCCCCTGACTGGAGCTATGTGACTTCCGGGAACAGATAGTAAACTTTATGTAGTAGAACCTAGTGGGGCGGTTACCGAGAGTAAGTGGGTTAACTTTAAATCTACGGTTAGACGTTTTGCTGTCCAATATGGCCAGCTCCTCGTTTTAACTAAGGCTAAGACAGAAAACCGCTGGAAGATAAGTTTGAACGGGCGGTGACTGAGGGGGGGGGGGTACCTGAAACTTTCGGCTAACAAGCGGTATGAGGGTCAATTAGTAATCGCTAAGTTAGATAAAGTGACTAATGAAGCTGTGAATATTAACGGTAGAGAGCGTAGTGCTGTAGTCTGTCGCACATCGGATAAATACATTCGGGAAATCAAAAACCTGAAAGATCACTCTCATTTCGCGGATCGCTTCACCCACTTGACCAGACCCCGCGTCTAGGAGTTTTTCAGCTATCTGCGATGGTCGGGTTACAGAGTATGAGGTTTTGGCTGCTTTGAAGCAGGCCGACCACTAGAAAATTGGCGAGACTTTATGGTTTTCCCTATGGATTGTTCTTGAGGCTGTCGCGCATGTTCATTCCTATTCTGACGGATGTGTTCAACTATTGGTTTGATCAGGGATCTGTCTCTGGTCAAGTCATCAGGAGAGTGATCACACTACTGAAGAAAAAGGACGAGCATGGTGGAGGGTTAGATGCTTTTAGGCCCATAACTCTGTTTAACACAGAGTTAAAGATTTTGGTAAGAGTTCTTGCGAATAATTTGCATGTTGTTGTTAGTGACTTGGTTGAACCGTATCAGGACTATGCTGTTAAAGGCAGATCGATTCAGAATAATTTGCATCTGATTTGCACGATCATAGACGGTTTAAAAGACTACAAGAAGCAGCGCTGATCAATTTTGACAGGATCGGCCATCGTTTTCTGCGATCTGTTTTAATCCGGACTTTAGTCCAGCCCTACGCGGTATTGCTCTACCTGGTTGATTACGAGCTATGGTTACTGCGTATGCCGATGATATCACTGTGTACGTGTCGTGCTTACGAGATATTTGCACTGTGATTAGGGCACTCAGACAGTATGCAAAAATTACTGGGACCGTAGTCGATTTTAACAAATCCAATGACCTAAGGCTGGCTGCCTGAAGCGGCGCCACTGCGCTGCCGGGCCTTTCCAAATGGATGGATGGCCCGGTTCGGATCTTTAGCGTGTCCAGGTCTCCAGCTTCAAAAGAACTGGTCGGAAGTATACTCTGTTATGATTTAGCTTCGAAAGGGGCTTTCTCTTAAAGGTAGAACATATGCTCGCGCCAGGTACGTATTTCCTCTTATCCTTTACCAGTTGGTTGTACTACCCTTGCCTGAGAATCGCTTGGTGGCTCTTACCCGTCTGCTCTCCTCACTTTTGTGGCAAAGCAGGATGCCGCTTGTCCGAAGACATGTCTGTACTCAACGTCTGTGTAAGAGAGAGGGTTGGGGATGTCATTGACATGCTGAGAGATTCATTCCTGCGTTTAACTCTGATGGAAGAGACTGTGTACGGGCCCTGTGGTTGAGAAGGCTTTTCCCAACCTCATCCCTGACCACAACGTAAGTCAAGGGGAAACCGCAGTTCTTCTCCGAATGCCGAGCCTTGCCCAGACTTATGCAAGGAGCTAATGACCTTGAGCGGCTTAAAAAGGCGCTATATATAGAATTAATGGCAGGGACTGCTTCAGATACGCTAGGAGAGCGGCTAGGCTAGTCGGATCAACGCTTAGTGGAATTGGGCGCCATGCCGGAGTTTTCTCTGATCTAGCAATTGGTCCGGAATGCTCAACTCCTACATGACACGATCTAGAAAGCTAAATTGGTCGACAGCCCTATTTATTTACCCTGAAAATGTAGAAGAAAAGGCTGAACACGCCTTCTTCAACTGCAGCAAGCTTTGTGAGTTTTTGAAGTATGCCAACGAGGTGACGGCTTGCATCGTACCCGAGCAGTTCGTATACCTAAATGTAGCATTTGTTATCTACAATGTTTCTCCTTTATCGTCCAAGGAAAATATAATTGTGTTTATCACGATCCTAGCCGTAGACTTCTAATTAGTGAAAATAACATTGTTCATTATTTAGAAGTAAGTGGATACAGACCGCTAGCGTATGTGTAATTGGACCAAATAAGTTTGAGTTCGTGTTACCTGACTAGGCATTGCGTGCTCCTACCTGAGTTCTGACATAAAAAGTCTCACATAAAAAGACTGTCCTGCTGAAGCAAAGTCCCTTAGCTAGTAGAATAATTGGGTCCTGTCCCCTAGTTTTATGTTTTTGTACTGGGGATTCTCCAGCATGCCCTCTCCCATATTTATTTTTTCCTTCGACCCGCCCAAAATGACACTTATCTTGGAGAACACACCCAACCCCAAAGAATCCACTTCTATTCTAAAATTAAAAGATAAATACATTTTTGTATCATTAGAATTAAATAAGCATAACCTCTTTTTATGTTTATATAGTTAGCATAGAAAAAACAAATTCCGCATTTATTCATTTAGATATAAGATACATCTAGGTAAATATATATATATATATATATATATATATATATATATATATATATATATATATATATATATAAAGTTATGTATGTGTATATGTTTATATATTTGTATGTACATGATTCACTCCTAAACTAATTGACCAATCATTATGAAGTTGGAACAAAGCTGGTAAGCATAAAGTTGGGTAATGCGAGCTGTATTTAGTTTTATTTAAAGTTACAAAATAGGGAGTAGAAGATTCCCTGAATTTTGATTTCATATTAAGATCCCTTAAGTTCAAAACTTAAATTATCTAGAATCTAAATGATGCAATAGAGTTTGATTAAAATTGGAATAAGGATTCTAAACATAAGATCTAGTCGCATTATATCTTGATTTTAATCTTCGTAAGGGGACATAAAAGTGGCGCAAAACTATCCTGTTCAAGGAATTGATTTCACCTGTCCTTCTAGTTCTTTATATTATTTATTGAAAAAATGCCAAAATTATAATTAAAATTAGTAGTCTATTGGATGGGTCGTTTGTTACAAATAATGGCTGAAGTATGAACCCCTAAAACCCAGGTGCTACTTCCAATGAAATATAAACATTGCTGATACTCAGCCATTGGCCACTTATAGCATCAAGAGGTCTTCGGATTTTCGTGTGTGTTGCCGTATTCCCACGGGATGTAGAGTATTATAATGGCTACGCAATTGGGGAAGACGAATTATAATAAGAATAAGAAAAAGACGTATGTCAAGTGCTCCTCGGATTAGCTCTTCAGAACGAGTGCCATACCAACACTTGATCAGTTTCTTGTGTAGAAGTATCTCTTCCTCCATCCAATTAAAGAGAATGACTAGCCGCGACGTATTAAACTTGACTCCCTGTGACCTGTCGTTGGTTACTGGGGATAAACGGGCGTCATTTTACCCAGACTGCGCGATGGTCGCACAAACATCAATCATTCGACGCAGCGTACCAAATAAAATAACAAAAGCAATAAAGATAAAACAACAAAAGCAATAAAGATAAAATAACAAAAGCAATAAAGATAAAACAACAAAAGCAATAAAGATAAAATAACAAAAGCAATAAAGATAAAATAACAAAAGCAATAAAGATAAAACAACAAAAGCAATAAAGATAAAATAACAAAAGCAATAAAGATAAAATAACAAAAGCAATAAAGATAAAATAACAAAAGCAATAAAGATAAAACAACAAAAGCAATAAAGATAAAACAACAAAAGCAATAAAGATAAAATAACAAAAGCAATAAAGATAAAACAACAAAAGCAATAAAGATAAAATAACAAAAGCAATAAAGATAAAATAACAAAAGCAATAAAGATAAAACAACAAAAGCAATAAAGATAAAACAACAAAAGCAATAAAGATAAAATAACAAAAGCAATAAAGATAAAACAACAAAAGCAATAAAGATAAAATAACAAAAGCAATAAAGATAAAATAACAAAAGCAATAAAGATAAAATAACAAAAGCAATAAAGATAAAACAACAAAAGCAATAAAGATAAAATAACAAAAGCAATAAAGATAAAACAACAAAAGCAATAAAAATAAAACAAGAAAATCAAAGTGTAGTATCTGTTCTGATGCTACACTTCATGTTTTCTGTCCTCGGTCAGTGAAGGAGAAATCCTTCTATACTGAGACAATCGGCTGGCGATGCGTGAGTTTGCGTGGGTATACATAGGATAAGCATTGTAGGAGTGCCTGTATATTAGCGCGTCTGTTTTTTTCCAGTGAGAATGTCTATGTAGGAACTGTGTACATGAGTTCGTTTAGCAGTTTGTATATGCCGTTGCTATGTTTAGCAATGTGTGTGTGTGTTTCTCGTTGCGTGTGTCGGGGCTAAACCTCCTTTAAAACTTCAGATATATCCTATGTTGATCCAATCTTAATCATATGTATAAAATCCTCCAGGGAGCGAAACAGGAGAGGGAGGGGCCAGTAACAACAAAAAAAGTAATATGATGTCATGAGCATAGTGAAAAAGTACGTAATAGTGATCCTCATTCTATCGCGAGCGACGTCGTGTCTTCCCGCTAGTATCATGGACGGCGGCACCGGGGGGGGGCAGGGGGCAGGGGGGCTCCAGCCCCTCACTTTTTGACTTGGGGCCCTCCTACTTTACGGTCATTAATAATTAGCGCATACGCTGTGTTATTTAATTTTAGCTTTGTGGACGTTCGTCTCGTAAGTTTGCCATGTCCACATACACATGTATAGTCAATTCGCCACCTCTCGTTTCGATGAGGTAAGTCTCCGCCCCACAAACCTATTGATGCCATCATTTAAAAATAAATGTGAAGTTCTGTGGGTCATTGATTGGCTAGTGAGTGTTACAACTGACCAAGACTACATAGAAAAGTTTCGTTTTATCTCCAACAAAAACTGAAGTTGATGTGTATCTCGTATTTTACAAGAAATCAGGTGCGCCATAGAGAATGCAATGCAAGCTTCCTGAGAATAAAATAAACATTTAAGTGTATAGTCGGGCAAGAACAACTTGTCTTCCAGTGTAGTCTCTATGTACTTGCTTCTCCACTAGGAAAGAGTTAGACGTAAGGTCGGTTTGAATGTGAAGAAAACCCAGCTTCCCCAAAATAAGCACTCGGGAATGGAACAAAACTAAAATTGACTCAGTCTCGAAGGATTTCTTCTTCACTGACCGAGGACAGAAAAAATGAAGTGTAGTATCAGAACAAATACTACACTTTGCTCCTAGCCAAAAGGCCAAGAAGTATAGTCTTTTTTCTTTCTCATTTTGTCCCCAAACAAGACACAGCTAATTGACCTCCTGGTGAGTAATCATGCCCCTACATAACTGACATACATGTTATTTTATTAGTGCTTAAATGTAGTAATGAAATTGTGAAGAATTTATCTAATATATAATGAGTGTTTGAGTTTAATTCTATGAACGAAATCATAATGTAAATAAAATAAAAGCTCTGAATTATTAAGTACCTAGCGATTCTGGAAGCCATTTGCATTTTCACATTTGTAACAAACGCAGCGATTTCATTGGATAATCATCTCTGTTGATTATCCAAGGAAAATAAACGGCGAAGTCTGGTACAGAAAGAAATATCCAGCCGGATATAGTATGCAACCGATGAACCCAATTGTAATATCAAATTTTATTTTTGAAGAAGAAGAAGAAGAAGAAGAAGAAGAAGAAGAAGAAGAAGAAGAAGAAGAAGATAAAACAACAGTTGAGATGTGTGCTTAATTACTATAAACTATTAGAATACATTTGCACTTTAAAAAAAAAAAATGTTTTTATTAGAACACTTTTATTACATGATACGATCACGGGTGTGGCTATGTTGCCTGGCACAGTATGAAGCAACGGCAGCACAAAACGTTTACAATTCGATGTGTGGCTGATTCGTAAACGTTATTTTCGGTGTTTCGTGCGCTCAAATATGTAAAAAAAATCTCATCTCAGAAATAGTGTCAAATACTAACTTGATCAATGTGTTATTGATTAGTTTGTTTTGTTTTTGTTTTTTCTTCAAATGACACTAATCTGCAGGAGCGACACTTTGGGGCGTTGGAAAGATTTCGAGATAAAAATGGCGGTAATTATCTAGGAAAAGTCGCTGTTCTTGCCCTTATCTCCCGAAAACACCGTGCGACGCACGTGTGATTCTTGATACTAATTCGTGCTAATTGAATAAATAAACGAATTATTCTTTGTGAAGTCATTCCTATATCAGTTTAATTAAACTGATGAAATACTTAAGCTTGCATAAAGTTTAGTTTCAAGAGCAAATGAAACCCTTTTTGTATTATTTAATGTCGAATGGAGGAAATTTGATAGAGAGTTTAAATGTAATGTAATTTTTTAGATAAGGGTTGATAATTCGTATTATTTTGATTATTCGGACTACTGTTCTCATCTCGGATGTTATTTTAGTTTCAGCCTATGTAACCTTTGACACTCTTCAGGTGCGTCTTGTAGAACTCTGGAATATTTATGTCAAACTCAGGAATCTGTACGGAATTTCAAACGGAACCTTTTATTTAATCCGCAGGAGTAGATTGTTCTCGTTCCGTCAGCCATGACCAGGTAAAAGTCTTAAGTAATTCTTAATATTTTAGTATCGCCTGTACTGAGCATTGAACTTTCAATGTGGACTCGTGGCGCAACGGATAAAGCGCTTAAGAAATAATCAGTTCTAAGTGACACTCTTCTGAAAGAAAATTAAACATAGTTATAATATAACGGTTGGTTTATGCATAGAACTTCGATAAAACTGCTAACAATAAAGGCACTAATCAACTGATCATTATGAATATTGGAACACAGCTGCTAGGCGTTAGGGTCGGTAATGTTTCCACATCGTGAAAATTCAGATACGTTTTTGAGGAAATTTTAATCATAAATAGTAGGCATTAATGAGTAAATATTCCCAAAATAGTATGGGCACAACTTCCTATTTAGAAAATTAAAATATTTCGAATTTGCATTGAATTTGATCGATGATCATTAGATACCAATTAAACAAAATTCTGTTCAACATTAGAATAAGGATTCTAGGCACAAGGTTTAGTATCATTATATCTTGATTTGTATCATCGTAAGAGGACATGAAAGTATCGCGCATATATATATATATATATATATATATATATATATATATATATATATTATTATTATTATTAATTGAGGGTGGGCGTATAGTTAAAAATATATAGTCGTGTTTACATTTTTTAAATATTCGTTTTATTTTTTCTTAATTTTATTTTTGATTTCAATAAATATTCGATTAATAATTAAATTAAAATAATAATAATTCAACGTGTATTTATAAAAGTTACGTATAAGCGAGAAACACATACACCTGCGATCTTGTCTGATAATTTTTATTAATAACAGAGATAAAGAACGTAAAATATAAAATTAATTTTAGATTAAAATTTTAAAGTTTTTCTTTTTCATTGTTAGAAAATACTGGACTGAAAAAATAAGGGTGTGTAAGTTTAGGGTACAGTAATATAATTTAGGGGTACAGTAATATAGCTTAGGGGTACAGTAATATAATTTAGGGTACAGTAATATAATTTAGGGGTACAGTAATATAGTTTAGGGGTACAGTAATATAATTTAGGGGTACGGTAATATAATTTAGGGGTACAGTAATATAATTTAGGGGTACGGTAATATAATTTATGGGTACAGTAATATAATTTAGGGGTACAGTAATATAGTTTAGGGGTACAGTAATATAATTTAGGGGTACAGTAATATAGTTTAGGGGTACAGTAATATAATTTAGGGGTACAGTAATATAATTTAAGGGTACAGTAATATAATTTAAGGGTACAGTAATATAGTTTAGGGGTACAGTAATATAATTTAGGGGTACAGTAATATAGTTTAGGGGTACAGTAATATAATTTAGGGGTACAGTAATATAATTTAGGGGTACAGTAATATAGTTTAGGGGTACAGTAATATAATTTAGGGGTACAGTAATATAATTTAGGAGTACGGTAATATAATTTAGGGGTACGGTAATATAATGTTTGAAGCAACATTAAAAACAAAAATAAAGAAATGCATAATTTTTAGTAGAAAAGAAATAATTTAAATTAGAAAGTTTTCAAACAACTGATTGCCATGGCTAATAGCATCCTACTCGACAGTCCAACATTCAAACTTCTCGGTCTAACATTCACAGGTAACATGAATTGGGAACAAATACATAGAAGATACTGCTAAGGTTGCTGTAAGGAAAATGTGCTTCCTCTACCGTGCTAGAAAATCTCTCAAACCTACCAGTATTCTACATCTCTACAAAACCACCATCCGCTCATGCATGGAGTATTGTTGTCACATTTGGGCTGGTGCACCAACCACTAGTCTCTCCCTCTATGACAGGGTCGAAGAAAGAGCCCCTAATCTAATAGGTCCCACACTGTCCACCAAGGTCTAGCCCCTGTTCCATCGCCGCAATGTTGCATCGCTGTGCTTGTTTTACAAGTACTTTAATGGAATCTGCTCCGACGAACGTGCTGCTCTTGTGCTCCCTCGACGTAAATGCACCCGACCAACCCGGCAATCAGCTAAATCCCATCCCGTTACTGTGGAGTTCCCTTTGAGATTCCCTCCCTGCTCCCTTAACTATTTTAATCATGCAGGGATTTAAATGTAATGTGAATAAACATCTCGCTGCACAACTCCTCACTTAGGGCGCCGTCTATAAATCTGACCCTTAATTCACACTAGCCCTTTACGTCTGAGTTGCAATGTGCCTTGTTTGGGGTTAATAAAAGTTTTTTTTTATTAATTCCATCAAGGAGGAAAGAAAAAAAATGTAATCTCATTTCAAATACAAATTGTGTGTATGTTTTAATATTTTGTGAGAACAGAGTAATTTTAACATTCAATTCTTTTAAAAGTAAAACTAAGCTAAAAGATGTCAGAACGTTTAAAATCAAGTCAACTTTAACTTTATTTCGAAAACCGTATTGTGATCATCAATAAAAATATAAAAAAAGCTATTTATCAAAAAATGGAATATCCGTTTTGATGCTACACTTTGTCTATTCTTTCCTCGGCCAATGAAGGAGAAGTTCTTCTAGACTGAGGCAATTTTAATTTTTGTTCCAATCCAGAGTGCCCCTTTCTGAAAGAGCTGGATTTCCCTACATTAAAAACCGACCTTGTATCTAACTTTTCCGTCGTGGGGAGGCAAGTAAATAGGAACATCTGTTTAGGGACGTTTTTGTTTTAGTTGTGCACGTTTTCAGCATCCCAAATTTTCTTTTCAAAAAGCTGACATTCTATGCGATTATTCGATTTGCAGTTTCAAAATTGCATTGCAATTTAAGGTGTAGTAACAAATATTAACACAGATTTAGCTTAACATCGATTCTTTTTTTGAGAGAACTTAGAATTTTGTTTTTCTAACTTTAATACTAAAAAACAAAATCTTAAATCAATGCAGGGAAGGAAGATAAAACATATCCTTTTAAAAAAGAATCGATATTAAATTATTTTTTATGAATATTCTTTACTTTGTTACTACATCTTAAATTGCAATGTAATTTTAAAACTACGAATCGAATAATCGTATAGAATGTCGGTCTTTTGATGATGATTTAGGACGCTAAAAACGTACACAACTTTAATAAATAGATAAATTTGTAAAAACATATGAATTTTAATTTGCAAATTAACCGACAAATTTTAAATTTACAATTAGAACTTAATTGAAATGTTTCAATTTCTAGACTTCATCAGAAACAATATTACTATGTGCATGTTTTTGTTGTTGTACTGTCAACAAAGATAAATATAGTTGTCATTCCAATTACGTCCCTTGAAAATTAACCAACATATTTTCAGGAAAGTTTTGATAATTTATCTTTTTTTATTATTAAATCACTTTAATTAATTACTGTTAGTATCGGCAAAACTACTGCATATAGATAGAGAAAATAGGGCACTAAAATTAGAAATTAATAACACCGAACAGTAATTTATTAGAAACTGTTTTAAAAATAATTATGCAAATTTGGTGTATAAATTGGCCTTTTGGCTAAGATCAAAGTGTAGTATCTGTTCCGATGGATACTGCACCCATAGACTGGTATTGTCTTGGCCTTCGGGGCTTGATTTACGCCGGTCTATGGGATTGTCCGGTGCAGTTCTAGGAGGTCCACCCTCCCAGGCTTTGCCTCCCCTCTTTGGGGAGGAATAAGTTAATTGCTTACTGCTTGAGGCGCCCCTACCGGGGAATGCCGACGGGGCTGCCCAGGCAATTTTTGATGGTCAGAGTGCTCACCTCTCGGGCGCTGGCTTTTCAACCCCCACTTTCCGACCCGACCTTGGGTCACATCTTACTTGTGGGAGTAGGATAAAACTGGCCTTGTGCCTAACTCCTGGAGAGGAGTAAATAATACTTAATTTTGGTGAGAATGACTAGCACAGTGTAAGTCCAAAAGTTTATTGAAAAAATTGGATGATAATCGACCTCATTCTCCCCCAAAACGATACGGGCTTCATGTCTAAGGCAAAGGATGGGCATTTATTATTATTGCTTTTGTAACAAAAAATCTTGCTACTAAAATAACATTTCTTATTTTAATACAATTTTTAACTGAAATAACATCGAGCCATTTTGATTGTAATATAGGTTTGATGAATGAAAAAAAAACTTTCGCATATATATATATATATATATATATATATATATATATATATATATATATATATATATATATATATATATATATATATCTTGATTTGTATCTTCGTAAAGGAAATGAAAGTGGGGCATATATATATATATAAAAACAATAAAGAATAATAAAATATTATTTATTTATCCATACACAAGCCTGTTTCGTCTTTTAAAGACTCATCAGCATATATTTCAATTAACCTGCCTACCTACCAACTGATTCATATCAACAACACTGGGTTTACGAAACCTAGCGTCGTTAACCGCCTTGTCCGGCAAGTCAGCTACGACCGAGATAAGTAAATACAGCTTTTAATACAAATCCATACCGTGTTATTACATCTTAAAGTGTTCTACCAAGAGGATGCAACTGTAGCGTTACTGTCTGGACGATGTAATTATTATGTCCAAATCAGAGTGTACTCTTTTTATTACGGGTGCGTTTTTTCAATAATATTTCAATATTATTCATTTATCTATAGACTAGCCTGTTTCGCCTTTTCGTGACTCATCAGTATAGATTTATCTAACCGACCTACATATCAACGCACTCAAACTAAAAACTCTGTGTTTAGTAGATATATATATGTACATATATATATATATATATATATATATATATATATATATATATATATATATATATATATATATGTACATATATATATACATACATATATATATATATATATATATATATATATATATGTACATATATATATACATATATATATATATATGTATATATATATATATATATATATATATATGTACATATATATATACATATATATATATATATATATATGTATATATATATATATATGTACATATATATATACATATATATATATATATATATGTATATATATATATATATATATGTACATATATATATACATATATATATATATATATGTATATATATATATATATATATATATATATATATATATATATATATACAGGGTGAGCCAGAAGTAGGTGGACAGCATTTGGAATAGGTTTATGTATCAGTTATATTAATGCAATTATTTATTATAACTTTGTTATAACTAGGTTATTCGTGTTATTAATGTGATGTATAATTAAAATTGTATAATTGTGTTGTAATTTTAATTTAATCTGTTTTCTTTTTTTTTCAGATTGTTAAGAGAACCCATAATGTCAACTTTTGGCTCACCCTGTATATATATATATATATATATATATATATATATATATATATATATATATATATATATATATATATATATATGTGTGTGTGTGTGTGTGTGTGTGTGTGTGTGTTTCTAAGTACAACATTTATAAATTATTTTCAATAAAAGTGGAATTTCAGTCTTTAGAGAGCATCTCATCAGGAGAAATCGTTGGAAGACAAAATGTAAAATAAAATTCACGAGAAAGAGCAAAAATTGGTAAATTAACTGCCGATAAAAATAAGCTTTTAAAATAAATGTAATTCAATAAATCGAGTTAAAACGTTTAAAAAACAGAGTTTTAAAAGGCAAAAAAAAAATAAGATTAAAATAAAAAAATTTTTTAAATGATAAAAAATAGTCCAACTAACTTTTCCCAACGAGAATCAACGACATTTCGCAAGGCGATAGCGACGCATTCCCAATATTTTTAATGAAGGGTTGAATCCACCGGTAGTTACTTCATTCCCACTGCAGTTACATGGAGCACAAGGCCGAAAGGTGGGAAAAAGACCAGCGCTCCCAAGGAAAGAGCACTCTGGCCTATTAAAATTGCCTGAGTAGCACCGTCGGCATTCCCCGGTTGGGACACCTCAGACAGTAAGGAATAAACTAAATGCTGGCCAATAGACGATTCCAAAGCCGAGAAAAAGGGTATGGCACAAGGAACCAGGTTTACCCTATCTAATTTTTGATGTGATATGCTGGTTTATTCAGGTCTCCAAATGCAATTTCTTCCGCCCAATATACACAGCATCGCACATGCATTTAAAAGTCATCAAAAACGATCCTCCTTGTCAGTTTGTACATTTATTATCTTTGCGAGTGCTTTTATAATTGGTAATATTGTAACTCTTGTCGTTATTTCTAGTTGTTATTTATATACTGTAAATGAACTCACGCTATTTTTTTGTAATGCCGTCTTTTTAGTTTTTTAAAGTGACTTTGCTTTTTCTTTCTTTTTTCTCGTGTGTTTTTTTTTTTTTTTTGATAACATGTGTTTTTTCGGGGTTTTTGGCTATGACGACTCCTTGCCACTTGCCACTTGCCACAAACCCCTAAATAAATGGAGAACAACAAGGGGTCAGTCGAGGCTTCACCTTCCTCCTCCTCACAAATACCGACTGGAGTAAACCTCCCAAAGTTATTATAAATGTATCAGAGTTTATGGAACGTGCAAAAAGTGTCTATACTTAGTCACTGAAAAAGAACTGTTAATAGATTTACCACGAGCTCTACAACAGGACACCGACCTCTACGGATAATTAAATGTCGAGGCTACCACACCTGGTATATTTTATTTTCTAACAGCCGAGGAATTTCTGTCGCTGTCCCAGACGGAAATAATTACACAAGATTATATTCTTCGGGCGGTACTTCGGACGCTGAATGGACCTCCACTTCCATATTTAACGTGCCATTCCATGCGGACGGGGAACACATTGCAGCTTTCCTTATGCAGCGAACATTTATCTATTTAGACCTTCGGGATTTCGCTAGATATGAAGGCTTTTGACAAGATCCCCTATTACCTGGAAATAGGGGAGGAAAGAATCCCGGTAATTGTCGCAGGTAGGAGGCCTTCGTGTTGGTCCTGTGGGGAAGTGGGCCACTTCACTATTTAATTCCCCAAGAGAGAGATGAGTAAAGCCGGTCTAACGGTGGACTCCAAGAACAGGGTAGGGGCTCACCTGGGTCCCAAGGTTGGGGAGCTAATTATAGCCAGAGTTGGGGCACCTATAAAGCTCGACACCGAATCATCATCCGAAGACGTATTCCCCGGTCTCCCCAGCCTACGTGAGTGCGAAGAGGAGTGGAAACCAAATAGGTGGGTCCTGATTCAGGGTAAGAAGATATCTGGCAGACTTACCCTGGACCAGATGCGAGAAGAAGAGGCGACAATAAAAATGTCTAAAGACCCAGGAAAAGACAAATTCGTGGAAGAGGTTCAACTCGAAAAGAGGTTGAGACTTGAAAGAACCCTCAGTCCCCGCTCTCCACCAAAGGCATCTATCACAAGAGCTCCGCCGGAGAATCCTCCACTTCCATCATTCCACCCTCTCCCGAAGCAAATGCCACTACCTGTAATTGCTCATTTAGAGGAAAGACAAGGTAATATTACCGCACGGAGTCCTTCCAAATCGAAAAGTAACTACTCCCCAAGACCTTCCCCTTTCGTTTCACCAGCACAAACTCCCCAAAGCACACCTCCCTCCTTCCCTTTAAATTCTCAAATGCTTCTCCCTCCTTCCCTTTTATTGGAAAGCCAGCCTAAAACCACCTCACCCCACTCCCCAATGAAAACGGGCATTTTCCCTCCACCTCCTACCTCAACTTCAAGTCAAAACAGCGAGAGCAGCCCTTCAGTTGAAATGAAGAAAAAAACATAGTCAACGGTATCTACTTGGACAAGATATTTGCAAGATAAGTGCCAATACATGCGAGAGCAAAAGGGCACAAGCTCGGTGATCTGCGCAAACTGTTAGTTGTCACAGAGAGGGAGGGGATGTCAGTGGAGGACCCTAAAAACTCTCCCATTGCACTCCGGATCCTCACGAGACGACGCGAATGCAGTTTGGCGGATGCTAGATGAGGCAAATCTATCCTTTGACACCACACCTTCTCTAGCCATATTGAAAGAACCTGGATTTCGAATATTGCGAATATCTTGTTTGGGGATGGCCCCACCATCAAGCTTCACTCCTCCCTTTTATAGGGCAGCAAAGTTACCATTCCCTTTCCATGTCTGTGGAGTGTCCCCGGATGGTTTCATCAGTATTCCGATGAGTGAACATTCCATGGGTCGTGCCATCGGCACACTGTCAACATTAATGTTCGTTGGAGAAACTCAACCTTAAGATACCGCAATGGCACTCTTTCTAGCCAGCGTGAATGTCCGAGGTTTGAGGGCCGAATCTAGGAAATTACGATTATGCCTGGACGTTCAAAGCTTTGGAGTGGATTATGCTGTGTTCAGGAAATTCACTTAATTCAAGGTGATTATTTAAGTGCCCTGTCTAGGGAGTTTGATGTCTATTCAGCGTACATCAATTCTAACTCGAGGGGGGTCCTGTCTAGTGAAGCGAACTTTAGATGCGCCGTGTGACCCTTGTTTCATGGATCCGGAAGGAAGGCTTTGCGTTCTGGAAGCTACCATAAAAGATAAACCGTTTCGATTTATTGGGGTATATGCTCCCAATAACCAGGCTGAGCGTGCTCCCTTTTTGCGGCGAATCGAGCAGTTCATGAACACATCTCGTTCGGTTATTTTAGCGGCAGACTGGCACGCGGTCCTGGATCCCGATTTAGATTGCATGGGTAATCCTACTAGGAGTACTGACACAGACTGGGATGCTAAAAAATTTCGCAGATTTCTTGATAAGTTTGATCTAATTGATAAATTCCGAAATGAGTAGCCCCGTGATATAGTATGGACTTGAACATCTAGACGCGGCCCCGATTCGGTACGGCCTTCTGAGTTATATTAACCGGTTCTTAATTAGGAGAGTCGACGTAGGATTATTAGAATGCCCAAGTTTTCTTTATATAGTTTACTCGGGTCATAGACTTGTTCGTGTACGTGCAAATTTAGATGACCTTAAACATAGGATAGCTGGTTACTGGAAACTTAACACTTCGTTGTTCGATGTGAAGAGTTATCGTGAACAGCGTGTACTAATATATCATCGGGAAATGACGGGGGCTATAATTGTGGGTGAAATTTAAGAAAATCATTAGGTCCTTTTCTGCTAACTTTTGCCGACTTCTAAACCTAGGAAGTAGGGTAGGAAAAGCGACACTAGAATCTAGTTTAGCTCGGGCGGTGGTGGCGGGGGATAGTACTAATGTTACTATAATTAGGGCGAAGCGCGTCTCTTTGACTACCAAGGAGAACGTAACTTTTTTAATTAGGGCTAGGTTAAAGATAATTCCTCAAGAGGTGACAAATATGGCCGCTGAATTGCATGTAGAGGAGCGTCGACGCGCTACCGATCGACATATCGCACGTATCACATTACCGGACGGACTACTTGTGACCACAAACAAAAGTATTTTAGAGGCGTTTCGTGTTCACTTCCAGGATCTTTTCACCAGGGAGCCCGGGCTGTCTTTAGAGCATTTCAGCCCCTATTTAGTCGACTTTTCTCGCCTCGGAGCGACCGAAGCGGCTAGGTGCGAAAGTTGCATAAGAGAGGATGAAGTCATGGAAGCCTTAAAGCGGGTCGGAATTAATAGATCTGCTGGGATCGATGGTTTGGCGTACGAGCTGTATTTGAGGTTGTCGTACATTGAAGACATTGCCAAGGCTGCAGAAAAGAAGATGGGCTCCCTCTACTATGCTAGTAAACTCCTCACACCTGACATTATACTGTATCTCGACTAAGCCACCATCTGCTTGGAGTATTGTTGCCACATCTGGTCTGGTGCATCATCCACTAGTCTCTCCCTCCTTGACAAGGTCCAAAATAAGAGCCGCCAAGCTCCAGCCCCTATCGCCGCAATATTGCATCCTTGTGCTTGTTTTACAAATACTTCAATGTATTGTGCTCACATGAACTGACTACTCTGATGCCCCGTCGACGTAAATTCTCTAGATCAACTCGACAATCAGCTAGGTCCCATCCATTCATTGTGGAGGTCCCCAGATGCCGGAGAGCCTTCTTCTCCAATAGCTTCTTTCCTCGTGCTGCTGGCCTCTTGAACTCCCTCCCTGCTCCTTGTTTCCCAGACTGTACCGACTTGCAGAGGTTTAAAACTAGTGTAAACATACATCTCGCTACACTGCTCCCAACTTGGGGTGACACTTAAATTCTCAGTAACCCCTTACGTCTACAGTGGCGGCCTGCCTTGTTTGGGGCGAAATATGTTTAAGAAAAAAGGATTGAGGAGCTCGATTTTACGAGGAGGGGGGACTACGCTCAATCTAGTCTTGGGCGCCTAGGCCAAAGTGCTTCGATAATGAGGAAGCATCGCTGGCCTAGCTGATTATTAGAAAGGCACTCTGGGTCAGAAAGAAGCTTCATTCAGCTGGCTTGAACATTCGTCTATTTGTGTTCAGTGCGGTGACGAAGACGAGACTGAGTCACGCCTTTGTTTATTGCCGCATCGTTGTGCCGCTGATTAAGTTAGTTACAGATCTCATGGTCCGCATACTGAACGTAACGTCTTTCGACTTGGAACCTATTAATGTATGTAGCAATTGGGCTCCGACAAATGATAGGCAAAGACGTTTTGTGTTTTACAGCTTACTAGCATTGTTAAGAAGTGTGATATGACAGACACATATGAAAGTAGTCTACGGAAGTGAAACCGCCGCTTCTGACCTTATTCGAATTTTCAAATATCGTCTGAAGATTCGCATTAGGGCCGAGAAGGCGAAACTCCCGTCAGCAGATTGCACGAGTGTGTCGAGTGAAAGGTGCTAGACTTTAGTGGTACTTGGACGTGCCTTAGGCAAAAGAATTTTGGGTTACTCCAGAGAACGTTAAGTATGTCCGTTTAAGGCTTGTTTAGCAGACCTGTTTTGGTTATTATTTAGTTCATAACTTAGTTAGTGTAGTAATGATTTCATTAGGACCTCACTTCATTTTTGTCCTTGCCCCCCCCCCCGTTCTTCCCCAAATTAAGTTTTAATTCCCCAACCCCTTCGCAAATTAGGTAAGATATAGCTTGATTTGCCAGAGATGCGGGTCACCTTTTGAGATTCGCAAAAGTGGTGATAGTAATAAAACGTTCGGGCCTGCATCTTTTTTTTTTCAAATTTGCATATCTATATTATTGGTTTTAAGTACAATAATCGTGGTACGAATTCTTTTGGTGTATCTTGCATGAATGTAGTATGAATGTGGTATTTTGGTAAATGATGGTCACAAATGAAACTAGCCAAGTTAAACCAGTCAGTACATGTTAGTTAAGATCGATCTTTCCCCACCCTTTTTTGGCCTTGTGCCTCATTTTTGTAATATTTTATTGCGGAATAATTACTCATAAATAATGTTGCTGTTTTTTAGAAAAGACCGAAAATCAGATCTTGTGCCAAAACCCAAAGTAAACCAACTGAAAAATGCCACCTATCCAAGGAAGTTAAAGATACACTGAATATCTTGGTAGGCCAAAAGGTCTAGGAGACTTGAATTCTGTAATTCTTTTCTTGAAGTAGTCCGAGATTAAGCCGTCCGGATGGTTACTGATAAGGATTCCCCTTATCTTATCCAATTCCTAATGAAGTCTGTTGGGAGAACAGATCATAGGGGCTCGGTTCACGAAGGTGTAAATTAAGCCTAACTTTCTAGATTTGGGTTCAAAAGAGCACTACTTCAAGTAGGGTTTGCGATAAAGGCTAGTTAGGAAAACTCCCTTGGATCTCTCAATTAAGAAATCAATGAGAGGAGACAGTAACCAAAGTGTCGTCATCATACTCGACATAGCCACTAGGCTTAGGAACCGAGTTAAACAATATGCCCTCATGATAGCCAACAAAAATGTTTGCTAATTGATTCGCCAAATCATCTTCAGGCGGTGTGAATTTTGGTTTCTTAAAAATATGTCTTTACTGTTGAATTTTTATTATTATTATTATAACGGCCAGTGATTTAAAACTTAAAAGGAGCGTCTATAATATTGAGATGTTACATGAGAGCGTGATTACGTTCTAAGAGCCTACAAGATTTAAAAGTTTCATTGCTTAACCGCTAAAAATTTGAGTACGTTCTAAGCGCGTTCAAGATTCAAAAGTATAATTGCTTAATGGCTAAGAATTGGGTAATGTTTATTACTATGCTAGACACTTTAAAATGTTGTGACTAGTTTCGTAATTCACATTATTGATTGTGGGATGTTTAGTCTTTATGTAGAGGGCTTCAAACATCTTTGATCTTTTGGTATTGCTATCGTGGTGTATTATTTTAGTATTGTTAACTAGTATGTGTCTATGTTGCTAAGGGGGGATAGTCATGTCTTTTTAGGTGTTGGCAAATAGAGCTAGTGTCAGAGAGATGTAAGGTTAATCTTCAGGAAAGTGTTGTGGTAGTGAAACCGATGTAAGAATTAGTTTTATTGTTATTGTCGGAGATACATTCTCCCATGGGTCCTTGAAACTGATTCTTCCTAAAAGAAATATTCCAAGGAATATTTCTTTTTTTCGTCATTTCCAATATGTAGCTGTCCCGTTAGCATTCTGAAGGGACTAGGAAGTCGAAATAAATTATAAATGCTGACAGTTACAATGTGTATGTGAATTTGTTCTTCCTATATTATATATATATATATATATATATATATATATATATATATATATATATATATATATATATATATATATATATATATATATGATCAACTCTGCTGGGAAGCCATGAAATAAAATACTGTTTTGTTTTTAAATTCCCGAAACAGTTTTTCATGGTAAACTTAAATAATGTTAAGACTAGTATATATATATATATATATATATATATATATATATATATATATATATATATATATATATATATATATATATATATGAATTCTTACAAAAATATATATTTAAGTATATACTCTTTATATTATCTGAAAATGTTCCAAATTGCAAGCTGAATAAAGTTGTATTACAAGCTTCAGAGAATATATTTTAGGTGCATTTTAATGACTATAGGAACAATCAACCCCTAATCATAACTTTCATCTGTCCCTCCAACTTCCTTATCTTCATATTCCGTTGAACAACCACAATCATAACTTTCATCTGTTCTTTCACTTTCTTTATTTTCATATATCGGCGAATATCTGTAATTCTTTTTTGTCTAACAAACAAAAATATTTTCAATATATTTATACTTTATCTTTTTATCTATGTTTATATGCATATATATATATATATATATATATATATATATATATATATATATATATATATATATGTGTGTGTGTGAGTGTGTGTGAACTGTAACATTTCAGTAGTGTTTAAAGACTTCTCGCCAAATAATATTAGATACGTATAGAAATGGTCGACACTCGCAGTATGCGTTAGTGTGACTGTCTGCCAATATATGTGCACCGATTTTAATTCCGACAAAGAAACCCATAACTCACGTCATGACTTCATAATTAAAATGTGTATTTTTGATCAGATAAAATACCTAGATTTGCTCAGAGATATTTCCTCGGGACCAATTGAAACGTAGTGATGATAGACAATAATAAAAGTCGAAGAATACATCCACAAAGATGTCAGATAATGGCAACCGGTCAGATGGATCAAGCAAGCAGCGAGATAAGAATAACGCAAGAGATTTATGTTTCCGAATTTCTGAGATTAGGATTGAATTTGTATTAGTACGAATATTCGAATTCTACATATATACTAGGTTCGTCATAAGTCCGCTAGGGTCCGTCATAAGCGTTATATAACAAAAGCCGCTGTTTGAATGGAAAAGTTTGAGTTACACCTAGGCGTCAGAGGTGACCCCAGAAACGGAAGTTGACAAAATCACGTGACTTTCGTGCAGGGATAATTCGCTCTCTTCCTGACAATGCTTCAAGCAAAGCAGACGTGTAAAAGACGCCGTCCCCGTCTCCCATGCGCACGTAAGTAACCCATATCTCTGGTTTCCTCTGTGACTGTTCTGCAACAACAACAACGGGTGTATAATGATTTATACACGTCAGGGCAACCGAAACTTGTACATAAGCAACTACATATTTTATTGTGTTTGTAATGTGTTGCTATCAACGCATTATTTCTATTTCTGGTGTCATTCGAAAGCGGAAATCGCATATTTTTATTTGATAAACATTTTCGTATAAATATAAGGTACTGGTACAACTTTTGCATCAGTAATAAGCCGACTATTGCCGATGCAGAATACGTAAACAGACTTTCATTCGTACTAGTACAGCTTGAACCAGATAAAACTAAATACATAAACAGATTTTTTGTACTGGTACAGCTTTATAACCAAACAAAACCGACTTTTGTAGAGGCAGAAATACGTAGATCTTTTTCTACTGGTACAGTTTTTGAACCAGACAAAAACGACTTTTACTGACACAAAAATACGTAAACAGATTTTTTTGCACTGGCACAGTTTTTGAACCAGACAAAACTGACTTTTGCGAACGCAGAATTACGTAAACAGATTGTTTGTACCGGTACAGCTTTTGAACCAGACAAAACTTACTTTTTCCGACGCAGAATTACGTAAACAGATTGTTTGTACTGGTACAGCTTTTGAACCAGACAAAACTTACTTTTTCCGACGCAGAATTACGTAAACAGATTGTTTGTACTGGTACAGCTTTTGAACCAGACAAAACTTACTTTTTCCGACGCAGAATTACGTAAACAGATTGTTTGTACTGGTACAGCTTTTGAACCAGACAAAACTTACTTTTTCCGACGCAGAATTACGTAAACAGATTGTTTGTACCGGTACAGCTTTTGAACCAGACAAAACTTACTTTTTCCGACACAGAATTACGTAAACAGATGTATATGTTAGGTTAGGGTTAGTTTAGGGTTATGAAACAGTTTGGTTTTTGTCCGCTGAGAAGTTATTTTTGGAGAGAATTACGCAGAATTACGTAAAAAGATAATTTTTCTTTTTTGTATTGGTACAGCTTTTGAACCACCGGATAAATACCGACTAGGTCAAGGTTCGTTTAGGTTTTAAAAAACAATTCGGTTTTTTGTCCAGTTCAAAGGCTTTATAAGCTTTTTTATAAGAGAATTTCGTTTTAGTTATTTTCGAAAATTTAGCAGATTTTGTTTTGGAGTTAGCACAGACGCGTGAAGGAGCGTTTCGGCGTTCCTGTTGAGTACTGCCACCAGGAAACCCTCCTTCACTGCGGAGTCATATCTTTAAAGAAAACAGAGTTGTCATCTGTTTGTCTAGCCTTCTGATTGGCTAAGCGCTTTGGCATCTTCCAGCTGTTAACGTAAACGGTCAGAAGATGCCGAACAAAAAGTCAATTTTGTCTGATTCAAAAGCTGTGCATGTAGAAAATTCTATTTCATTTTTTTCAGATACACATTTTGTTCAATCGATTATGGTTCTGGAAAAGCATTCGTCAGATTTAACTTCTCTTGAATTTTTCCTGTGGCACGTTTTTAAAGACAACATCTGCTCAGCAAAATCTCGTTCGCATCGATGAATTAAGGAATAAATCCAAGCTGACATTGCTCAAGTGCTGTTGCAGTCGTGCACCAAAATATACCGCTCAGTCCCTGAAAGATTTACAAAGTACATTGGGCTGCATGAAGAGCATACGGCGCGTTAATAAATGTTTTAATAAACATCATGTTTTATGTTGCAAAAAACGTAAGTGTAACGTTTATTAGTTTCAATATAGCAGTTCAATATTTCTTCCATGTTACATTTATTATGTTGAAATAACATTATATAGTTACTTATTGCGAAACCTGTACATTCAATGTACGCACATTGATGTTTTACGCATGCATAGCAAAAAGCGACAACAGCAGTGCTGATGTGAATTACAATAATGATAAATAAATGTATGTGTTTATTTCATGTGTATAAGTATGTGTAAGCTATAAGACGTTGAAGGAAGCAGTAGCACTAATGTCAAAGTATCAACGGAAACTGCACATGACATTAATGATAAATTGATGCATATGTTTAGTTCATGTATATGTAAGCTGTAAGACGTTAGTGAAACAGCAGCAGATGTGTAAGCTGTAAGACATACACGTAATTGGTGTATGTGCTTATTTCATGTGTATATATGTATATATAAACTTTTCAGTTGTCTGTTTGAATATTATCAGTAGCAGTTTTTTAGCGTGAAATGCAATTTCTTTTTTTTGTTCAGTCACAGACAAAATAATTCATAACCTCAAAAAAAATAAAATGAAGAGAAAAAATCCTCAAATACAAGAAGAAGCTTGAGAAGGAAACAGCGATTTATTTATATTAAACTATAAGAATAGCCATCCCAAAACGAGTAAAATTAATCCTCGGATAGGAACAGTTTTGCATAACTTTTATGTTCCCTTACAATTATTAAAATATAGATTTAATGATACAATGTAGAACCATATGTCTGTCTCTTCTCGAAAATTTCCCCATCCAACGCTGTGTGCCATGGTTTACTGTTCGTCTTCATCTCTCGATGTTCTCGTTCTGACCATGTCGTCGGCTCCCACTGACGATCGCCGAGGGCACAAGCACTGGTTTACAAGTATAGAAAAACAAAAGCAATGCAGACTCACAAGAGAAAACACAAACTCAGATACATTGTGTATAAGCCAGTTGTTTTCTGGGTGCGTGCGTGACACTCGCAGAAAAGGACTCTCCCCCAAACACTAACGTCCACATCTTAGTTAAGTCCGAGTATATATTCTAAGAACAAAATGAGATAATTTGTCTGTCGAGGTTATCATCGGTGTTCGGGTGATCACCTCATCTAATCGTTTTCTGAATCTCTGCCGAGCTCTGCCTGCCGATGTGTTCACCCGCTTTCTGCTTAACTCTGACTCCAATCTCCCAGATCTCTCTCGGAGGGCCTCCGAATCGAAAGCTGACGTAAACTGTTGTAAACTCAACTGTCGTAAACTCAAAACTGTCACAAACTGCCCTGACTCCTCAATATATTGACCTCGACCAGAAATCCTAAAACCTGTCTTTTATCTTAGTCACTGCCCCTGAATGAACGATAGAAACTGACTACTTCTGCACCACTCTCTCTCTCTCTCTCGACCGCTACCAGTCGACTATTCATCCTACTTCCTGTGTGCGCCTTGGTGAATAATTTCCTAACATTGTCTGGGGTCCTGGCTGGGGAGGGGGCGGAAGTTCATAATATCACACTCAATCTTATTTCTAAAATCAGGGTGGTCATTTCATACACAAAATCAGACCGTCAGAACCTTTGGTATTCTGGTATGCCCTGTTCTCTGTTGGTCTGATGTATGGTCCTGTGCAGTTCTAGGAGGTCCCACCTCCCAGGCTTGGCTTTCTGGCCCTTTGAGATGAGGCTCACGCAATTTTTGTTCGGCCAGAGTGCTCTTCCTCCAGGACGCTGACTTTTCAAATCCCACTTTCCTGACCTTGTGTCACATAATCCCACCGTAGGAGGGAGATAAATAATTCTAGAATCCTTATTCCAATTTTAATCAAAATCCATTACATGAGTTCTGATTCTAGAAAATGTATAAAGTTTAAATCTTAAGCTTAAGGTGTCTTGAGAAGAAATTGAAAACCAGGGAATCTTGTTGAATTAGCATCTAATGTCTATAAATCAAACTCGATTAAAATCTGAAATATTTGAATGTTGTGTCCATATTATTTCCCCCTAAAAACCCTTTAAAATACTCAAAAGAAACTGAAATTTGTGGAATATTTATTAATTGAAGTCTAATAGCTATTGTTAAAATTTCCAAAAAATAGGAGGTATGTGCATTTTCAGGAAGAGCTTTTACCCCCTTTAACCGGATTTGCATAAAATTAAATTAAACTAAATGTAACCCACATTATGACCCTTGTACCTAGCAGCTGTGTTCCAACATTCATAATAATCGGTTAATTAGTTTAGGAGTGAATACTGTGCATACAAATATATAAACATATAAATATATCTAATTTTATATAGATATATTTTAAAATATCACTTGAAAGGCTCTATTAAGGAGACATTCCTAACTATGTGAAGAAACTTAAAAAAACAAAGGATTTATGTCTCTAAAATATTTTAAAATATTACTGTTGTTATATTCACAAAGTTTTGGCTCAAGTAGCATCAAAACTTTAGGTGCGTCTTTTCGAATTTGAGAATTATCACATCGAATTTTGGAATCTTCTAATCGAATTCGGGAATCTACTAATCGAATTTGTGAATCTTCTAATCGAATTTGGGAATCTTCTAATCAAATTTTGGAATCTTCTAATCAAATTAGGGAATCTTCTAATCGTACCTGTGAATCTTCTAATCGTACTTGTGAATCTTCTAATCGAATTTGGAAATCTTCTAATCAAATTTTGGAATATTCTTATCAAATTTGGGAATCTTCTAATCGTATTTATGAATCTTCTAATCGTACTTGTGAATCAATCTTCTAATCAAATTTTGGAATATTCTTATCAAATTTGTGAATCTTCTAATCGTACTTGTGAATCTTCTAATCGAATTTGGGAATCTTCTAATCAAATTTTGGAATCTTCTAATCAAATTAGGGAATCTTTTAATCGTACCTGTGAATCTTCTAATCGTACTTGTGAATCTTCTAATCGAATTGTGGAATCTTCTAATCAAATTTTGGAATATTCTTATCAAATTTGGGAATCTTCTAATCGTATTTATGAATCTTCTAATCGTACTTGTGAATCAATCTTCTAATCAAATTTTGGAATATTCTTATCAAATTTGAGAATTTTCTAATCGTACTTGTGAATCTTCTGATCAAATTTTAGAAAACTTCTGATCAAATTTTAGAATCTTCCAATCGAATTGTTTAAACCTTTTAATCCGACCCAACTAAGTATCGTCCTGTTAGTCTGCTCTCTGTTATCAGCAAAGTTTTTGAAAGATTGCTTAATGGAAAGCTTACTCATTTTCTAGAAAGTCTGGTCCTCTTTAGTGATGTTCAGTATGGCTTTCGTGGTTTTCGTTCAACCGCTGATCTTTTAACTGTTGTTACTGAGCTGATCTGTCGGTTTATGAGTAATTCAGGAGAGGGAAGAGCCATTGCGTTTGACGTTTTGAAGGCGTTCGACAGAGTGTGGTATTCTGATCTCCAACACAAACTGCAGGGTTATGATATTGGTGGTGAGGTTCTTGACATTATTAGGTCTTTTCTTTCTAATCAAAGCTTGCGAGTGACTTTGGACAGTGTCTTTTCATTCTCTTTTCCTATCAATGCTGGTGTTCCTCGGGGCTCTATTCTAGGCTCAACACTGTTTCTTTATATAAATGATCTTCCAGAGAATATTGTTAAAAAAATTAACATCTATGCCGATGATACCACTCTCTATTCTGGTGTTGCTTCTCGACTATCTCTTTTGGATCAGGCGAAATAATTTAGAAGTTGACCTCGGTTCAGTTGTGGATTGGGGTACGAAATAACGTGTTTCGTTTAATCTTGTTAAGACTCAGCTCATGCCTTTCTGTAGGCGTGCCTCTTTTCTTCCTGAGATTCTCATAGATGGCTCTGCTTTTGGGAATAAATCTTTCTTCGAGTTCATACATTAGATATATTGCTCTTTCTACTTCTCGTAAAGTCGGTTCTCTCTATCGCTCCAAATACTTTCTCACACCGGAGGCTATTCTCTATCTCTACAAATCTACTATCAGACCATGTATGGAGTACTGTTGTCATATTTGGGCTAATGAATCTCTGCCCCGTTTGAGGGTTCTTGATAAGGTACAGAAACGTATTTGCAATTTGATTGACCCTACCCTTTCTTCTTCTCTGCACCCTCTCTCTCACAAATGTGATGTTGTTAGTCTCAGTCTTTTCTATAAATACTATTATGGTATGTGTTCTTATAAGTTATGGGGTCTATTCCCTGCGTCCTTTGTTGCAGCTCGTTTAACTCGTTGGTTCGTCGTCTCCATCAATTTGCTGTTTTGATACCTCATTGCAAAACAGCTTCCTATTCCAGTAGCTTCTTTCCATCAACTGCAGACTTGTGGAACTCTCTCCGGCTGACTGTTTTCCCCCTACCTATAGCCTTGGTCTTTTCAAGACTAAGGCTAATAGAATCTCCTGTCTTTGCGATAACCATATTTCGTTCTTGTTAGCTCCGTACATCAAGTGGCTTTATGCCTTTGCTGGAGCGATTCCCATAAAAAAATCGGATTTTGAAATCTTCTAATCGGATTTTGGAACTTTCTAATCAAATTTGGGGATCATTATGTCTAACGTGGGAATCTGTACATAATTTTGAACTGAACCTTTTATTTAATCTACGAAGGTAGATTGATCTTGTTCCGTCAGACATGACCAGGTGGAATTGTTAATTATTTTATGTTATTTCTTCGTTATTATCACCTGTAGTAAGGAGTGAACTTTCAAGCCTTAGAAGACTGTCACTTAGAGCTGATTGTTAACCAAATGCACTACTTGTTAGGCCATGCGTCAATGAGGACAGTCAGTTTTAAGTGACAATATTCTAGAGGTTGAAGTTTCGATCCTTATTACGTCATCATATTATCATAATATTCGGTTTAACGTCCGTTTAACAAGCTGGCATGAGTTGGACGGTTTTAAAAAAGTGACTTTCTAAAGTAACCTATCTCTGACCAGGTCTTTATTTATCTCTCTTTCTTTCAGGTCAATTTTTATCAATTCCTCCCATGTTTTCCTTGACTTTCCAAGTTAACTGAACCTTCTACTTCAACTGTTCTACATGTACTAACTCAAGAACTCTCATCCATTCTTTCAACATGCGCATACCATTGAGTATTCTCTTCATCACACATCTCCCTATACTGGCCAGATTAAACCTTCCTCTGAAAGCATCAGGTTTAAGTCTGCTTTTAACACTCAATAGCGTGGTCAACAATGGTCAATCAACGATTCCCCCACTATCAAACCACAATGATGTCGTTTGCACGGCAACTGATAAGGCTGAACTACTTGCCCAGCGTTTCGCCTCTAACTCCACTTTGGACTCAGAAAACCACCCCCTCCCTCAATTCCCATTGCGGACCGAAGCCACACTTAATAACCTGGTCATCACCCCATCCCAGGTCAGAGACATCATAAAAATATTTGACACCTCCAAAGCTTGTGGGCCTGATCTTATACCTGTAATAGTAATAAAGAAATGCTCTGTGAACTGGCCACTGTCCTCTCCAAACTCTAAAATAAATGTCTTGCTGAATCTTGCTTCCCCGATAGCTGGAAAATTGCCTCTGTGGTACCAGTCTACAAGAATTCTGGGAATAGAACCGATCCTCAGAACTACCGCCCAATCAGTTTACTCCCGATCTTTGCTAAAATCTTTGAATCCTTAATCAATCTAGTGATAGTCCGGCACTTAGTTAATGCTAAACTTCTTTCTGACCACCAGTATGGATTTAGACAAGCACAATCTACTGCAGACATCCTAACAGTCATCTCTGAACGCATGTATCATACACTCGACAAGGAAAGTGAAGCTAGGGCAGTAGCGCTTGATATATCCAAGGCCTTTGACAAGGTATGGCATTCTCCTGAAAATACGCTCATACGGTATTACTGGGCAATTACTTAATATAATTAGATCCTTCCTAACCAAAAGAAAGACCCAGGTTGTCCTCGATGACCGTTCATCTAAGCAACATGACATAAATGGTGGTGTACTCCAGGGATCTATCCTTAGACCTTTATTGTTCCTAATCTATATAAACGATCTCCCTGATGACATAGAGTCTGAGATTGGTTTATTTGCTGACGACACCACGCTTTACTCTCGTCATGTTGGCAAAACGGGCGCGATCATATCCGAGGTAATGGCTGAATCCTTAGAAAATGACCTTCAGGCTGTAGTGGATTGGAGTCATAAATGGTTGGTAACTTTTAATGCTGCAAAGACAAAGCACCTTTCCTTCAATAACTACAAGAAACCTTTCCAACCACCGATTGCCATGGCAAATAACACCCTACCTGTGAGTTCAACATTCAAACTCCTCGGCCTAACATTCACGAGTAACATGAATTCGAACAAATACATTGAAGACATTGCAAAGGCTGCAGCAAAGAAAGAGGGCTCCCTCTACCGTGCTAGTAAACTCTTCACACCTGACATTATCCTGTATTTCTAAAAAACCACCATTCGTCCATGCATAGAGTATTGTAGCCATATCTGGGCTGGTGCATCATCTACTAGTCTCTCCATCCTTGACAAGGTCCAAAAAAGAGTCACCAACTTAATAGGTCCCTCACTGTCAACCAAGCTCCAGCCTCTGTCACATCGCCGCAATGTAGCATCCTTGTGCTTGTTTTACAAATACTTCAATGGATTATGCTCTGATGAACTTGCTACTCTGGTGCTCCCTCGGCGTAAATTCACTAGACCAACTCAACAATCAGCTAAATCCGATCCATTCACTGTGGACACCCCCAGATGCTGGAGAGCCTTCTACTCCAATAGCTTCTTTCCTCGTGCTGCTGGCCTCTGGAACTCCCTCCCTGCCCCTATTTCCCGACAGTACCGACATGCAGAGGTTTAAAACTAATATAAACAGACATCTCGCTGCACAGCTCCCTACTTAGAATGACACCCTAAACCCATTCCCTAATTCTCAGTAGCCCCTTACGTCTACAGTGACATCCTGCCTTGTTTGGTGGTGAAATATAAAAAAATTAAAAAAACAAAAAACATTGCAGATCTATCATATCATTCTCATATAATTTCTCTCCAACGTATATCCTCAAACTTCACTTCCATACATAATCACACTGCATACACATAGACTCTTTCGTTGGTTGATAGCAATAACGCTCTGCTGGTTAGTAATGGGTGTATATATGATAATAACTAAGAATAACATAAATTAACACTTCTACTCGATAATGGCTGACGTAATGATAACAATCTAACCCCGTGGATTAAATCAAGGTTTCTATTCAAAATTATGTATATGTAGTGTTACAGTGAACCAATTCTCTGATCCCAGCAGATCATCTTGACGGCGGCTCATCACATAAACAGCTGGAGTCTTGTTGTGTAGGTGACACGAAGCAGTAGTAGGAGTCATAGTGATGTTGCTTTCCTATTTCTTTTTCTCTTTTTTCTTCATCTTTTTCTCTTTTTTTCTCTTTCTCTATCTTTTTCTTTCTTTTTTTCTATTTTATTTTCTTTCAATTTCTGGACGACGGCTCATCACATAAACAGCTGGAATCTTGTTGTGTAGTTGACACGTAGCAGTAGTAAGCGTCGTAGTTGCTCTCCTATTTACTTTTCTTTTTTTTTTCTATTTTTATTTCTCTTGTCGCTGTCTTCTTTTTAATAATAATGGTTGTAAAGATTATTACAGCACACAATGATTTGGGGTTTAACAAATCTTTTTTTGCGATTTTCATTTTCTTTGACAATATATATACATATATATATATATATATATATATATATATATATATATATATATAAATATATTAAGTTAAAATATATTGATAAAATGAATATAAAACTAATATTTTTCATAAGGCTCAATACAATGAAGAACTTTATAAATAAAACTGCATATAAACAAATTAACATGAGTTTCTATTCTATTGAACGTCTACAGGGTTGTTTTCCAGCCCTATAGACGTGCGCTATAACAGTAACACGGGTGTATTTGCATAGGCTGTTCTAATGTTTATATAAATGGTCTCTCTCTCTCTCTCTCTCTCTCTCTCTATATATATATATATATATATATATATATATATATATATATATATATATATATATATATAAGTTATGAAAATATATTAATGTCAATTAAGCTAAACATAGGGTTCCGTGTTTCATCCCCATAGGGAATTGTCAGGCTAAAATGCATGGAATTTGTGTTACCGGGTGTTTTTTATAGATACCCATGGTGTTTAGTCTACCTAGCTAATAAATCAGATTCTGTGTTATTCTCTCCCACGGGTTAATGTTTCGATTAGCCAATGGTAGGGCTTCTCACAAATAAAATTTCGGCTGATTTTTACTTCTTATTCTTTTGTTCTGTTTTGTATAGGGGTGACTCATCCCTGTTTTTTTGTTGCGTCGAATTAATATGTGACCTTATTCTTACACGTGCGTGCTTGTATTTCTATTTTTAGGTGTTAGTTTTGTTTAGATTTTTATTTATTTATTTTTGTATGTATTATTATCCTAAAGTAAATTTTATTCTGTGTAAGCAGTTGTTTGCTATTTCACTGCTTCAGTTTAATAGGTTTTGGGGGTCTTTAAAGTTTAGGATTTCAAATTTCTCATTCAGATATAATCTACACGGGTCGTTTAAATTTCTACATATACTAGCCTGTCGTACTATTTTCCATTCAATTATTGGTGAGTTTCCACTTTCTTTGACCTCCCAGTAATGGTTCGCTCGTTCTGTTTTTATTCGGCATTTTTGTTATGAAATTTGCTGTTGTGGTCTCCTTATTGCAAGTGTCTTCTTTTTAATAAAAGTTGTTGCAAAAGTTAGTAATAAAGACAGCACACGATCATTTGGAGGGTTAACAATGATTTCAAGCTTTGATTTTTCTTTTCCAGTATACATGCATACAACCTCGTCAGTCTCCACTATATGGTGATGGAGCAACTGCCCAAACACTCTACTTTGCAGTTCAGAAAAAGAGAAAGATTTTATCAGCTTATTCGCTATGTGTCCCTGGTGACCTCATGTATGTAAAACATCCTGAATACAGGGCTCTCATTCTAATCTTCTCTTTGAATCGAATTTTCGGATGTTTTCCTTATGTGGAAAATTCCACGGTTATTCCTACATTAATCTGCATAATTTACTATTAATAGTAATCCTTTTGAAATGATAAATGTCTGGGTACCAGCTTTGCTTGGAGTATAAGTGATAACAGACTAGCGTCCTGTCACTATTTCTCCTCATTCTAGCCTTATGTGGAAAATTCCGCTTTTAACATTATTTTTACACACACACACACACATCCAATCTTGCCACATACAGATTTCCAAGTTCAAAAAGATGCACCTGGTAAAGATCGGAGTTGACATCAGCCAAAACATTATGAAAATAACGACCAAGATAAGACTAGTAGTCTGAATAATACAAATAAAACGCAAAAAATGTAATATTGATATCAGATTTAGCATGGTGATGGTTATTTTTACCATAAATGTATGCAGTGTTTGTAAAACCTAAAAAAATATTAAATATATATGGGCAGTAAAGTTCGTTTGAATGTTTCAGATGGAAAATATGTTTCCATGCTAATTTAAGAAAAATATTTCAACAATTAGTCATTAAAATAATGTTCCCACGATTATTCATTAATACAATGTTTCCACAATTAGTCATTAAAATAATGTCCGAGAACTACAATAGTCATTAAAATAATGTTTCCTACGATTAGTCATTAAAATAATGTTTCCTACAATTAGTCATTAAAATAATGTTTCCTACGATTAGTCATTAAAATAATGTTTCCTACGATTAGTCATTAAAATAATGTTTCCTACAATTACTCATTAAATAATGTTCCCACGATTCTTAATTAAAATAATGTCCCCAGGGTGAGTCATTAAATAATGTTCCCACGATTCATCATTAACATAATGTTTTTATTATTAGTCATAAAAATAATGTTCCACGATTAGTCATTAAATCGTAAATCTTACATGGTTTTTGATGTGAAATTCAAAATCCCCCTGCTGAGTCAGCAATATGATCAGTCGATTTGAATGTGATTGAAAAGTGATATTTCAATCGTGTTTGTGTTGATTAGACCATTTATCCGAAACCAAATGAATTAATTTCTCATTTTGTGAATTAATTTTGCATTACCTCGGCTGTCAGGGGAGGTCAAAATGTCTCAACAAAATAAAATACATCGGTTGTTATCTATGCAATCACAAATCATAACGGCACAATTAAGCTTGCCTCGTGTTGTAAACTCGTCCCATGATTGGAGCACCTGCAATTAATATTTCAAACCAGCACAAAGAAATGAAGAAAGGATCGAATTTCAAGAAAGTATCCTTTATTGAGATGTTGGCAGTACTTTATCTTCTGCCAGCGGCGGGAGGGGGGGGGGGCATTCGAAGCTATGGATATTTGGAGCACCTTCGCCCCTTAGTTTATCGTCGATCATAAGTCATTCTCTACCTATGCTGTTTGTTTCGATACGTCCAACCGACTGCCCACTTTTCTTTTCACTCCTCTCTTTTATAGCCATTTGACGTCACATCCGCTTCTGTTACAGCTGACATTCGAGTACACTAGCTGACTCGGACTGAAGCCTATTTCCTGTTATCCTCAACTAACAAAAATTATACTAGCCCAATATTTAACATTACGAGAACCATCTACAGTCATTTTTAATTCTTCCATCCATTATCTTTCCAAGGGATTCTCTTAACTAATACTGTTTTAAGTTCATTGTGCTCAAAGTTATGTGAGTCAGTAGTCAGTAAACAGGAAAAACGGTTTCAAATGCATATCTTCTCCACCTCCAACAACAGTTATATTAGTTAATTACCACTCCTCATTCATAACTGCTCACAATTACTGGTATGTAAAGTTTGTTTACTTTCCTGTACCTCTGTAAAGTTATGGGGCGATGTGGCTTTTCAGGAACTGATGTCAGATAGCAGGAAGTGATGTCAGATAACAGGAAGTAGCTCTCCTAAATGAAAAAAGGAAAGATCAGTTACTCTTTTTTTTTAGTTCAGGAGGACACGGTTGAGTCGAACACACATTTCAAGGGCCTGTGTAAGAATTTTCTTTGAGAAGGGGGAGGCACGTAACCATAAAAAGGGGTCCACGATTCTCTGCAGATAAATATAAAAAGAGGTAATAAACCCATGAATCTATAAGTTGTTTTGATTTTTTGTTTTTTATATGTAGACTGCTACAAACAAGACACGTATTGACAGCTAGTAGAACCACGACAAAGAAGGAAAGACAAGCAGACCATATTCATGATATGACTACAATTGAATTGGAATTAATACATAGAGGATACTGCCAAGGCAACTGCAAAGAAAGCGGGCTCCCTTTACCATGCTAGAAAACTTCTCACATCTGCCAGTATCCTACACCTTTCTAAAGCCACCATTCGTACATACATAGACTATTGTTGCTACATCTGACCTGATGAACCAACCACTAGTCTCTCCATTCTGGCCAGGGTACAAAAGAGTCTCTAACCTAATAGGTTCCGCATTGTCTACCAAGCTCCAGCCCTTTTCTTATCACCACAATGTTGAATACCTGTATTTATTTTTATAAGTACTTCAATGGAATTGTTCCAACGAACTTACTTCACTTGTACCCCACCCCAACATAAATACCCCAACCAACCCAACTGGCAGCAAAATCCCACCTCTTCACTGTAAAGGTCCCAAAATGCCGAAAAACTGTCTATTCAAATAGCAGCTTTCCCTGGTCTGCTTGCCTTTCGAATTATCTCCTTACTCCTGGTTCCTCGACTGTACCAACATCTTACTGCACAACTCCTATAAATTTGGTCCGTAATCACATTAGCCCCTAACAGTTAAGTGGCAACATTCCTTATTTGAGGTAAAATTAAGTTTTGAAAAAATTACCAGTGAAATCTATGAGACAAATGTCTGCTGCTACTACTGATAAGTATAACATCACAACAAGTTGACAGTCCAAATAATACAAATAACACAAATCAAGAATCCTCATCTAAAAAATTCTGAAACATTAGTATTATTTGTAATTCAAGAAGTCTGGTATAGGACGGAAGTGACATTGCAGTATTAGTTTGAAGACACTGTTTGATAGAAAATCATATCAGACAAAGGTAGATAAAATGACAATATTAAAAAATTCAATAATTATCGATTAACTATTTACCAACGTATTGTATCGAATCAAAAATGGTATGGTGTCATTTTTTTTTAAATATATTTTTATATTTCGAGGTAAAACCTTCTTCTCAAAAAGGAAATCTCCATTCAATTAGGTCAGCTGGTTTTCATTGGTAAGCAGATTTTTGCATCAGGTTAGGCTACACCTCCCTCGTCTGCCTGACTGTTTATTAGATGTGTATGCATGTCTATACATAACAGCACTAAATTCGAATTTTGATCATCACACTTGAAGACATGAGGTCGCATTTCAACAAGAGGTGCGTTTAATTGATTACAAGCATCAGATCTAAATGGAAAATATAAAGATCTAATTGATATTGATAAAAAAAAATGCATGCAAATATAAACACATAAAAATTGAATCGATTATATTACAATCGTATTACTTAATACTTATTTATCCCCTGCTTCTTTTGTTCCAGCTCGTTCGATACGTTAGTCTAGTGGTCTTCATCAATTCGTGGTTCAGGTACCTCGTTATAATACATCTTCCTATTCCAGTAGCTTCTTTCCAAGAACTGTAGGTTTGTGAAAATGTCTTCCTGCTGACTGTTTTTCTCTTAACTATTGAATTGGTCTTTTCAAAACTATGGTAAATACGCATCTCCTGTTTTTGCCTTAATTATCTTTCGTTCTTATTAGCTCCTTACATCAAGTGGCTTCATGTCTTGTTTGGAGCAACTTCCATGCAGCGAGAAGAGTGCTTAGAACCAATGTAAGAATTAAATGTATTTAGGCCACGACATTAAGAAGAAAAGAAGACAAAGAGAAATACCATGTCTTTTATCGTAACATGGTATCTTAAAAACCCTCTTCATATGGTTAAAAGGCACCATGGGGGGGAAGAAAGGCGAGTTGTGTTTCTACTCAACAAAAAAGCTGCAACAGAGGATTTTTTGTTGCAATCCATACCCTGGTCCACTAACTTCCCATGCCAGCTGTCAGAAAGTTACCAGTTATTGTGAAAAAACACAATACGAACAACCTTCTATCAAACTGATGGAGGTGCAAACGTTGAGTTCTGAAAACAACCTTCGTTTGATTTTATACAAGATGCAAACATGAAGTCAAGGAGTGCACGAGGTAACAAAAGAGAGATAAAGGGAAAGTAACAGAATAGGAGTGCATGTTTTATGTAAAAATAGGAGTGCATGTATAGTGTAAAAATAGAATAGAAGTGCATATATAGTGTAACAACAAAACGTACACAACTACTAAGACCAATCTTCTTTTGTTGAACAAGCTGGCAGTACTCACGTATACTTCTTTCTCTCTTGGTTTTTCCAGAAGGAAATAAAAATAAATCAGTTTATTTGTCTTAAATCTGAATACAAGTAATGGTTTAACCCTTGCGAAATTGAGTTTTAATGGTCTCGTAGAATATAAATTTACTTTTAACGTTGTACACTTTTTCCATAATTTTAAAAATTTAATTTTTATTTAGTTTTCATATTGCCACACAGATTAGGGTTAGTGGTAGGGTTAAAGAAGGGCATGTGTTTTTTTACGACTTTTAACATTGACATTTTTTATACTAAAGTTTGATCAGGCACATTAACTATACAATAGATTGTTTGAGGACCATTTAATTTTTGAGGGATGTTAAAAGTCAATTTCGCCTTTCACCCCTACACGGAGAGTGGGTATTTAACACGGGGATAACTACTTAAAGCTGTTAGGAATTTGAAATTATAAAACTATCAAGTTGACGCAAGTCGTTATTAAATAATTGCGATGGTCCACTTGTAGCACTGATCCAAAGGCATTGCTCGATTCAGACACCGGTCGCAGTGTCAATCATGTGATCGTAGTCAGAGCTGCAACAGAAGAATTCTCCTTCCAAATAAAATCACAACTTAAGTTTAAACAAATAACAAAGGTTTTTTTTTGTTAAGTTACAATGATACTCATCTTCTTCTACCGAACAACAGACTTAAAAATAAGGATTCTTAGCCCAACCAAATCAAAACACAAGTCCAACCACACAATCAATTAGCCAAGAGCCCATCTATCTCTGAGGAGCACACCAGCCTCAACTGACCATGAAATGCCCAGCGGATCAACTGGTTGCCCTCTGCTGGAATATATATAGATATCACTGGGACAACACCAGAAAGACCATCCAGATATCCACTTGAATGCTAATCTGCTGCCAATCTATGGCCATCAATAACCTAATGCCTAGCAGGGTCCCGTATCTCGCCGACCATTATTTTTGGAAAATCTCAAGTGGGTCATAACCAAAGCAGGGAACGTCGAATCTGTAGAACCATTTCTTTTTCAGGGGCTTCAATTGGAAAAGGGTTGACATGTTGTAAAAACAAAACGAACTGATGTTTGGTCTACAACAGTTTACTTTTGTTATTGCACAGATTTTGGATGAATTTTTGCAAGGGTTGAGGTTAGTGGTTAGGGTTACGTGGCCATTTGTACAACGTTGTTCACTGTTTCAGGAAATACACTCCTTTCCTTTTTTGTCAGAATTATAACTAGCAATTGCAATAAATTTGGTATACCAAAGATTTCATCCATACAACCACGTTTCTTTGAATTTCGGACGGAACCCTTTATTTAATTGAAGGGGGTAAACTGCTCTCGTTTCATCAGTCATGACAAAGTAGAAGTTTTAAGTAATACTTAATTATATTCTTATTATCACCTGTATTGAGGATTGAACCTTCAACCTCCTGTCACTTAGAACTTCTTTTTCTTCTTTGCGTGTCTTTGAAGCATGTGGTCATACAACAGTTTCCCACTTTTTTTACGCATTATTGTTGTACTCTGCAAGATCTTTCAAGCTGCCCCGGTTGGGCAGTAGAGGGCAGAGAAAGCAGATGGTTGGGTCAGTTTTGTAGTCCCATCTAGTCATAGCAACTTTTGATCGCCCTATTCCCATTCTTAGGTGGTTGAGTGTTTTTCACTGGAGCCGGGGTGCTTCTGAACCGGGAGGGAGGACCTCAGAAAGGGTATTCCCATGTCAGTAGGAAGGAGGTCATTCTCTAGCCGTCTGATCAACAGCAGTAGTCTGGTCTCTTCCTGAGATGTTGTTAGGGGTTCGACATGGCTGAGGAAACTGATTACTTTGAACTATTTGTACTACAAGTCCATATGGACAAGTCTAGTATGAATTTTAGTATCCTTTAACCTATTCTTATTTTAGATGTGTAGTCTTACTATTTATTACTATATATAAGGTTGGAGATTACATTAGTCGAAACGTTGTGAAAATAACACCCAAGATGAGAACAGTAGTCTGAATAATACAAATAATATAAATTATCAATCTTCATCTAAAAAATTCCAAAACATAAACAATAGATGCAATCAGATTTGATTCCAACATAGCCAATTCCAAAATCTGTGATGTTATCAATTTTTTTGACCAATCATGTCCCCCTCACATGTTGAAAGAAAATAAAGAACACAAAAATAAAAAATATTCCTTTTGCCAATATTTTATTTTCCGAAAGTAAAAAGTGAAGGCAAGGGAAAAAAATGACAATTTTGTAAAGCCGCTTTGCCAAGATAAAATAAAAAGTCTCCAAGAAAGTATTTCTCATAAATACGACGTTCAAAAAAAAAAAAAAAAAAAAAAAAAAAACTTGTGTTTCGATTTTAGTCAGGGACGGGAAAATTTAAAAATCACAGGAATGGTTAATCCTGAAGACTAGAATTCAGGAGTTCCTGAAAATTAGTTTATTTTTCAGTTTTGTTTCTAAAACATTTTATGTGCTTGTTTATCACTCCTATTCTGTTACTCATCTGTTATACCAATGGTGTTCTATACTACAGGCCACTTTATGGCGCAGCTGAGAAGCATGACTGGAGACCTATTGACAAATGTTTGATCCTCAGAGATTTTTGATGGAAATTAAGTCAACTTCTTCTATTCATTTAACATCACTTTTCCCTTGTTCAAGGGTCAGACGTTTACTGATATTATACAAGCTCACTCTCCAATTGTCAGTGTTCAGCAGTCTCCAAATTCTATTCTGTGCATTCTTGTCTAATCACTTGCTTCCAAGTTTTCCTTGGCCGACCAACCTTCCTGCGATTTAGAAAATCCATGCTTCTGCAACAGTTTATCCAGGAGGATGAATGTTCCACATGACCATAAAATCGTAATCAATTCATCCTTAGGATAACCTCCATGCTGGGCAGGTGTAGTGTTTTTAGCAAATCCTCTGACCTGATGTGTTGGATTTAGTCAGATTTCACATTGCAGAACCATCTGATCACGGCTCTGCCATTGCGCTGCAGTCGGGCGACAGAAGGCTGAGTAAGGGCCCAGCATTCACTGCCATATATCATGACACTCCTGCTATACAATTTACCCCGGATGTAGAGAGGAACAGCTCGCGATGTTATCAGAGGCAACAACTATATTTGAAAATACATAAAATAACATTCTGACCTGAGGATACGTTAAAAGATAAATAAATGAAAATACATATTTTTGTTATGGAAACTGATCAGTATAAAGCAAAACAAAGAGGTAAAGTAAGACGTCTGGTAAAAAGATATCATCCATATTTTTATTTATTTATCTTTCAATATGTCTTTTTATTCTCCCGTATGGGTCAGAATGTTTTTCTATGGATTTTCTAATAGAGTTGACATGATTTCTTTCAAAAATATTTGAAAACTAAACATTTGTTAATAGGCCTCAAGTTGTACTTCTCAGTTGCGTCCTTGGAACAGGTATTTGTTGACTATTTCTTAATAAATCGAGTTAACAGAAAAAAGAAAAGGTCTCCGGAAAGATTCGAAACATTTTGAAAAAAAAAACCTCATAAAATCCATCGTAGTTTTATCGGATTATTAAAATGCAATTAGAACACATTAAAATACTTTAAAACACACAAAAAACTTATCCATGTAGGTAGAAAAGTAACTTTTATTGCCTTTGGTAACATTTATTTGTTGGTTATTTGTTTTGTTCACCATTTATTTTTTGTTGTTAACTATTGTACAAGTAGCCTGTGGTATAGAACGCCATGATTTGTATTAATGCTTTTCTATTCGCATTTCCACTTATTATAATAATAATAATAATAATAATAAACAAAAGAAAGATGACAACAAAAGAAAATAGCAAAAATAAAAAAGTAGCAACTTTATTAATTAAACAATAAATAAGTACATAGAAGATGCTGCCAAGGCTGCCGCAAAGAAGATAGGCTACCTCTACCAGGATAGAAAACTTCTCACACCGGCCAGTATCCTATATCTTTATAAATCCACTATAAATCTGGCTCTTATCATAGTAGCCCCTTTACACTTCGGTGGCAAGATAGGTGAACAAAAGTTTTAAAAAAAAAAAATATTTGAAAAAAAAAGTTATGTTAAAAAGGTCTTATTTATATAACAGTCTCCTTGAGTTGAACATTTAAAAGACGTCAGATTAGCTGAAACATCTGACAGTTTCGAATATTAAATAGAAATAAAATATTCAAATTGTTAAAAGGTTCTTTATTGGCGCATATGACCAGTTTCCACGGGGTAAACTCTGATGAATAATTGAAAAGAAAAAAAAAATTAAATATTTTTCTCACTTATTTATACACTAGAAGAATACTCGTCCCAGGATGGGTAAAATGAATTCCATAACCAGAACATTTTGAACCAATTTTAGATCCACTTACGAAGATTAAAATCAAAATATAATGATACTAAATCTTATGTCTAGAATACTTATTCTTATTTTGATGAAAATCCATTACATGATTTTGATTCTAGAAAATGTCTAAAATTTAAGAAGAAATTGAAATTCATGGAATCTTAATTAGTGTCTAATGGCTATGGATCAAATTCAATGCAAATCTGAAATATTTGTAGTTTCAAATGGGAGCTTGTGCTTTTATTATGCACCTAAACACCCTTTGAAATACTCAAAACTAACTAAAATTTGGTGAATATTTGTCTAATACCTATGGGTAACATTTCGCAAAAATCGAAGGTATCTGAATTTTGAGAAAGGGTTTCCACCCCTTTTGCATAAAACTAAATTAAACTAAATATAGCCCACATTACATCTAGCAACTGCGCGCCAAAATCCATGATGGTCAGTTAATTAGTTTAGGAGTGAATTATGTACATAGAAAGATATAAACATATACACATATCTAACTTTATATCAACGGAGATTGGCTCATGTCTCTCATTAGATAACCTGAACAAGGTTACATTGACCGAAACATCATATGAGCTAATAATAAAGAAACTGTAACAATTTACAGCTGTGTAGGAAATAAACTGCTAAAAATTTGAAACTTGACAAATAAAGTAAAAAAAAAGAAAAGAAAAAGAAAAGCCTTGCTTATATCGATGGGTATTTGAACTCTAAATGAGAAACATCTGCATATGTACAAACTAATTTTTGTTGTATTAATTAAAATTAAAATTTGAAATTTGACCGATCAACTTGACTGACCACGCAGAAAATTATGGAGACTTTTAGCCAGAAAAACTGTATGATCAGAGTTTTTTTATTAGTCTTTACCTTCCTCCCATTACGGAAAGATGTGACACAAGGTCAGAAGATGGGATTGAACAGCGAGCGCTCAAGGGGAAGAGCACTCTGGCCGACAAAATATGCCTGAGAAGCCATGTTAGCATTTCCCAGTAGGGGCGCCTCAGGCGATTAGCAATAAACTAACTCCTTCTCAAATGTGCAGCATAATCACATTGACACACCGGTTCTCATTAGATCACCAAAGTTAATATGTTTATATTGTATTTCTTATTTTTATTTTTTACAAATTGTATAGAAACCATTAATTTTGAAAAAATCAAAATAAAACATACACTATAAACATATTAAGAGAATTTTGTTTGCCTGTAAGATAAGAAGAAAGATTGGAAGAACAGAACAGAATTGTTGTGGTCGTTCGACAAAATATGAAGACTAAGAAAATGAAAGAACAGATGAAAGGTATGCATTGATTGTTCCTTTGGTCATTTGAATGCACCTATAATATATATATATATATATATATATATATATATATATGTATATATATATATATGTATATATACAATTTAATATTGATATACAAATTTTATATTTAAATTTTTAAGTGAAAGAAATATTAATGTAAGTATTTTTCAAGCTATAAATTGAACTATATAAAAGATAGATTTATTATATAACAAAATTGAAAAAAAAAAAATACATAAAATTATGGGAAAAACGTATAATAGATTATTATAAAGGATATTTATTTTTTCATTATTATTATAGTCGACGCTGCCTAACTTTTAAGTGAAAGAAATATTAAAGAAACAATTTTTCCAATCTTCAAACCTGGCTGTGGACAACAAAACTTATTTTGTGAACCACTGGTGGTCCACGTTGGGCACCACAGGGTTAAAAGATTACCCTGTACATTATATATATATATATATATATATATATATATATATATACACACACACATACCTAACTTTATAAATATATATATATATACAAATTATTTGTTTAAAAACTATATGTTACATATTTCAGAGACGTAGCATCGTTTCATTGAACTATTACTGTTTAAAAAGGCCATTGGAGTTCAACGATCACCGGTAACAGCTTCCGGTGAATTTGCTCAAGTGTCCGTTTTGAAGAAACTACTGAGTCAATAAGGGCGGACTGCATGTTTGTACGGGTCTTAATCATAACTAAGTATTATTTAGAATAATTTAATTCTATTCTGATTTATTTTCATTTTGTGAATTGCTGATGATTTGAATGGACTCTAACAGACTTTTTAAATGGCAAAAGGTGAATCCAGGTCAATGAAACCATGGTACATCTCTAAAATATGTAACATATAGTCCATTCATTGTGCTGGTCCAAAGTCATGGCTCGATTCCGACACTGGTCGCAGTTTCAATGTGGTCTCAGTCAGTGCTGTAGCAGAAGAATTTTCTCTTCCAAATAAAATCACAACTCCAGTTTAAAACAAGTAACAAAGGTCGATTTCCTTTGGAGGTTACACCGATACTCGTTTTCATCTATTGAACAACAAACTTGCAAATGAGAATTCTTAGCCTGACCAAATCAAAACACAAGTCCAATCGAACATCAACACACCATCTATTTTTGAGTGCCATCTAAAACTAACTAATTGCCAGAACCCCAGAAAAATAAACTGCCCAATCTGCTTGAATATATATATAGATATTCTGGGACCACACAAGAAAAGACAACTTGATATAATCAGCTGCCAATCTATGAACATAAAAAAACCCTACTGCCTAGGGGTCTCGTATCTAGCCGGCCATTAGTTTGGAAAAACTCAAGAGAGTCATAGTCATAATCATAACAGGAAACCTTATATCTGTAAAACATTTCTTTTTGTTTCAAGTGGAGAAATCGAATTCTGGGTGGTCCAACCCAAATAAGAGATATCTCTCATATTTTGAGTGATTTCTCTTTTCTTTGTTAAATATTTTTCACTTGCAGCAAGTTTGTTATTTGCATGCATTGCAACTGTTATATAGCGAAGGGGGATGGGGTGGAAGGACGGCACCCTAAAGAGAGCGGGGAGACTGGGCGGAAGTTGGAAATGCATCACTTCAATTTGGAGAGTGGTCTGCCTCTTGAGTCAGCACCAGCTGACGAACGAGATGTGAGAATGGACGGTCTTCTGCTAGTCAGCAGGGGGCCCAGGGAGTTGGAGTGTAGTATAGTCCAAAATGGGCTAACTGAGATGTTAAGGTTTCCTCTCTCTCCAAGTAATTCATTCCTTCTGGATCTCTCTCTCTCTCTCTATCTATCGTACACATGCAGTTAATTTTTGTCTGCTTGTTATGTTTAATAAACTCTTTTAAAAACTAAATCTGGCGTCTATGATCAACGGCCGAGGGCCACAAGCCAGCAGTGACGAAACCTGGGTTGCTGCCGAAGATGAATGAGTGTACAACAATGTATACAGCCGGAAGGTAAGCAGTGTACAACACAACTATGCAACCCACTAAACATGTTGCCTCGCGTATGTTTACATTCTTTTGTTTCAGCCTCCTAAATTACAGTTTGGTCTAAGGAAATACATATTTAGGAAGCTGAAAAAAATGTTGTTGGTAATGTAAAAGAAAAAACACAAAAAAACACAAAAAAAACTGGAAATTAATACCTGCATATTTTACATGGATTCGTTTACATGTGCTACACCCGATTAGTACAAGAGGTAAAAGGACACAGGTTATTTATGTTTTGGAACTTTTGAGATGAGGATGTATAATTTGAATTATTCAGACTACTTTTCTCATCTTAAATAACATTGAAGTCGATGTAACCTTCGACCTTCATGTTCGTTTCGAATCCGGGAATCTGCACGAAATTTCGAACAGAACCCTTTATTTAATCTACGGGGGTAAGTTGTCCTCGTTCTATCAGCCATAACATAAGTAATTCATAATTGTATTCTTAATATCACCCATACTGCAGATTGAACCATCAACCTGCAGAACGTAGAACTGATTATTACTTAGCACTTATTCTCCACAAGGATCTGTGGTGCAACGGATATAACATCTAAGATAAGAACAGTAGTCTGAATAATCTAAAGAAGGTCATTTAGTCTGTCAATTAATTTGTAAATATAGTTTGCATAGTTATTTTCAGACATTGATTAACACTTATTATTTTAAGATGCGTCCAAGTTTCTATGTAACAGGTTAACTCTGTCAGTCGGTCTGTCGTGTGTACGTCTTCTTAACCCCTTAATTTATACTAGAAGGACGGTCTTATCACAACGGAACCGATACTACACTACCCACCCCCATATACAGATAATAGAATAATAGATTAAATCAGTTTCATTTTTCATTCATTTAAAAATACCTGGTCATAAAAATATTTTTTTTCATTACTTGGCCTTTTGGCTAAGATCAAAGTGTAGTATAGAAATCTTTGTATATAAATATATTCATGAAAAAATAAAATTTCCAACAAATTTTGGGTTATCTTAAGTAGGATAGCCCTCTTGTGTAAATGTGGTATTATGTCGACTGAGATGATTCTAGTTAAGAATAGGAGACATTTTTATCACTTTAAACCATGAATGACCAACACCATCCAATTTCCCCACACTTTTGATGGCCTTGTGCCTAATTAGTTTTAAATGTTATTTTTTTATATTTTCTGCAAATAAATAATTCAAAATGTAGTATCTGTTCTCAGAATTTGGGCGCATCAGACGTTTTACTATCAAAAAAACTATTGTGTATATATAAGAAAATATGACAATGCAAATTACAAATGTATATTACAGAATATTAATTTATTAGAAACTGTTTAAAAAAATAAAATATACAAATTAGGAATATCTACAACTGTCTGTGAGTGTTTGCAAGTTACTATATATATGGCATTTCAAAATCTTATGTTGCATCATAGAATTAATAAGTATAGCCCATTTCGATGTTAATATAGTTAGGATGGCTGGAAAAAAACATTCCCATTTATTCATATTAAGTAAAGTGAATTTTTTCCCTATTTTCTCGACCATATACCTGTTAACAAAAGTTGCGTATGGAAATCTGTAGTAATTTTTCCGACTCATTCTTGCGCACATGACATAGTAAGTTAAGCAACGCATACCTGGCCAGTACTGAATGGGTGACTGTTGCCCAGGATAAATACATTTTCTGTTTTTTTTTATGCGATTAGCAATAAACTAACCACCATCTTTTTTGTCTTCTTTTTTCTTCATCTTCTTAAACTCTCTTTATTAGTGCTCTGCTGGCTTAATTTTACTTGAGTGTTTTAGTAGCGATCTGGAGGCATCCTGAGTTTTATTTTTTTCATTCCTTACTTATAAAATAATGGGAATTTCTCTACAAAAGATAGCGGGGAGGGGGGGCACTTGGTTTTAGTAGTGTTGTGGAGGCCACCTCATTGTAAAAGTGCTCATTACCCTAGATAGAGCAGGTGTGTTTAAACGAGATAAAGAACTTTTTTCTTTTATACGGATTCCATAATCCAAAGTACTTAATATCCTGATTAGAGCAGGTAGTAACTCAAAAGCATTGAAAAATGTTCAATATCCTAGATGGAGCAGATCTGTTTAAACGCAGTGGTTCCCGGGATAAAGCACTTCTCTCTTTACGGGAGCCATAATCCAAAGTGATCAATATTCTGTATAGGATTGGGGGGGGGGGGGGGGGGGGGGGGCGACAAAAACTTAGTTTTAGTAGTGCTCTGGTGGCTTCCTTAATTTTAGAAGTGCTCATTATCCTTGATAGAGCAGGTGTGTTTAAACGCGGTGCTCAATATGTTAGATAGAATAGGTAGTAATCCAAAACTGCTGAAGAAAGTTCTCCATATCTTAGACAGAGCAAGTGTGTTTAAATGCAGTGTTGCCTAGCATAAAGGACTTTTGTCTTTTTTCATAATGTTGTTGCACAGAAGCCATAATTCAAAGTGCTCAATATCCTGGATAGAGCAGGTAGTACCGCAAAAGTGCTCAATATCCTGGATAGAGCAGGTATGTTTAAAGGCCGCGTTGCCTCATAAAAATAACATTATCGATTTTTGTTATACTATTTTATACAAGAAAATCTATTCGGCGTTGGTCAGGAGTCATGATAGTAACATTACATAGTATGAAATTCGATTTTTTTTTCTACTAAAATCTCAAGATAAAGAATGGGTTTCTTTCCCAGTTCGATAATTTAATCTTTAAATAAACTAGTTTACTTTAAAACAACCTCTTATACATATATCTTTATTTTGGGGTGATTTAAAAAAATGAATTAAAAACGCATTTAAGCATCTTATGTAAAGTACACACAATGATGATGTCATCAGTTTTGTGGTACGTTTTGGAGGTCCCTACTTTTCATTCAATTTTTTTCATTCAATTTTAGTCATTTATATGAATATCCTGGATAGAGCAGGTAGTAACCCTAAAGTGCTTATCCTAGATAGAGCAGGTGTGTTTAAATGCAGTGTTGCCCCAGATAAACAACTTTTTATAGAATGTTGTATACCCTCAGAACTATAATCCAAAGGGTTTTAATATATAGTAAATCTCTTCAGACTATTGTCTTTATTGACATCATTTATCTTCATATTATTCTTAAAGTGTGGGGTAGTGACAAGAAATTAAGAATAGATCGGGACTATTTGTTCTACTCAACATTGTCCAAGATCAATAATCATTATCAACATTATTTCTCTTCATACTTGATTGTAACGGTACTTTTGGCAGTTCTGTGAAGGCCTCCTTACTAACATTACAGTATTAAAAGAGAAAGAGAAAGAGATTGCTAGAGAGAGAACAAGAGAGATAGAAGTTTTAATATAAAGATGTTACACATGCTATTCAACTTCTATTTTTTTTATGGCCCCGGGCAATGCCGTGTAGCCCTGCTAGTCTGTTATATAAAGGGAAGGTATCTGTGTGTATGTCCAGCTAAAACTTAAAAACTACAGAACATCAAAGTGGATATTTTCTTTATCAGCATTGCCTGGAATGAAAAATATCTAAAATTTAGGAAAAAAATACTTCTTTGATCCTAAACTGCTGCCGATTTCATCGGGGGGGGGGGGGTGGGGGGGGTTGTTCTTTTCATTTTCATGTACTAAATAAAGGGAAGTAATTGATTTTTTTCACCGAGTTATTTCCCTTACACCGACTCTAGTAATCTATAAAAAGTGTATATCCAGAGAGAGGAATGGGCTGGTCGGAGAATAAAGAGGTGAGGAGAGGGAGGGGGAAACTGGGGAAGAGAGAGAGAAGTTTTAATAGAAATATGATACACTTTTGCCCCAGGCAACACCGGGTAGCCCTGCTAGTCTAAATAAATAAGTGCTAAAGTTTTTTTCATTTATCACAACTATATTATCATCAAAACAGGATACTCTAATTTAAATCATCAATCATACATAGGATTCTTGGAAATACTGTATATATACTAACAAGTAACAGCTCGAATACACGTATTTGTTTAACTCATTTGCATAACTATTTTTGAAACAGCTTATAATTAATTAATGCTTGGTGTTATAAACACGTTCGGTTTTATTTTTCATGCCTCTATATATATATATGAAATCTTTTGTCGATAATTTAAGCATAATTAATTCATGTAATTACAAAACAAAACATGAATTACCAAAATAGGTTCCTACTTCTAAATAAGGTGCACACATACCTACATAACATAGGTACACCTAACTGCCCCTCCTCTACAATGGGGAATAGTTTTCTTTTTTCCGTCCCCCTAGCAGGGTCTTCTTTTTTTTTTTCAGAAAAACAGCATTTTTAACTTTGTCCTAAATCATTCTATGAGTAAGCAAAAATATTTTTTTAATATCTAAACGGCATTTCTATAATTTTGCTTAAAAATTTGTTTTTACTTTAAAAAAATTTTAAGCATTTAAGTTTTGTTTTTACATTTTCCGAGAAAAATAAAGTAAGACATTTTGGTAATCATGTTACTTTGCACCCAGCATATCGACAGAATGTGCCGTCAGCACTTTGGGCCGGTGTTCATCTGAGAAAAGTAACATCGCTTACGAACACCGCTGAATAGTAATTTGTTTTCTTAATGAAATAACCCGAAACAATTTGTTTTCATTACTTTTAAAACAAATTAAAACAAAGTGTTTTTGTATTATTATTAATATTAAGTTTATTTCATTAACTTTATAATCAAATTAAACTAAATAGACATTTTTTTTTAAATGTCAATAAATGAAATGATCGTGAAGCAGTTAATTTTGTTATGGTATTGTTGTTTTAAACTATTTATTCAATTATTCCAAAATTTTTACTCTTTTAATACATTAGGATTTGTTAAGAATTTTAAAGCCACAAATGACTTTCTATTCGACAGTTTAAATATTTCCAAATTCTTTTAAAATTTCTAAATAATTCGGGCAGCACTTTTTATGCTCACCACTGCCTGCTACATTCAAGGATTTGTCTCACGTAACTCAAATTCACCAATCAATGGCAACAATTTAAAATTGAAGAAAAATCGTCTGCTTTGAATATTTAAAAAATAAAAACCGGTGTTTGTTTACGTCTGTTCTGAATATTTGCCTATTTTACAATATTTTTTTTTCTTTTTATTTATTTTTTTACTTTGCATAATAGAATTAATGTTAAAGGTAGTATCTGTTCTGATACTATAGTTTATCTTTTCTGTCTTCGGTCAGTTAAGAAATCCTTCTAGACTGCAGCAATTGTAGCGTGACTCCTGACCGTATGGTTATTTTTAGACGGAAGTGGCGTCTTTGGGGATTGCCAAGAACCACACTGACAATTAATAATATAAAATGGTCATAAAAGTTATTTCTTCTTCTTTTAGCAAGGACAGAAATGATAAAGTATAGTACAGGGTGGGCAAAAATAAGGGTCCTATTTTTAAAAATTCATAACTTTTTTATTTATTGATTTTTTTTTTTTTTTTAGAATAAGTAAAGGACCCCTTCCGAAGCAAGCATGAGCCGTATTAGCCCTAAGGAACGTACCCTCATTTAGAAAACATTATTTTTGCTTAAAAAACTCAAAACAGTGTAAAAAACAATACTTTAGTTTTTGTAAGTTTTAAGAAGTGTTTTTCGGCTAAAATTTGTTTTGTTTATTTCAAAAAATCTCGGAAGGGTCAGTCTACACACACATAAAGTTTGGTGAGTTTAATTTTTATTTTGTGGAAGTTATTCAAATTCAAGTTATTCAAATTTAAAGATAGGACCCTTATTTTGGCCCACCCTGTATAAGAACAGATACTGCACTTTAACATTATTTCTATTTTGTAAAGTAAAAAATAAACTGAAAAGAAAAACTATTGTAAAATCAGCAAATATTTGAATAAAGAGTAAGGTCGGTTTTTAATGTGGAGAAATTCATCTCTCCAAAAAAGAGCACTCTGGATTGGGCAAAAATAAAAATTGTCTCAGTATAGAAGACTTCTCCTTCACTGACCGAGAATAGAAAAAATGAAGTATAGTATCAGAACATAATACACTTTAACGTTAATTCTATTTTGAAAATTAAAAAAATAAAATTAAAATAAACCGAAAAGAAAAAATATTGTAAAAGTGGCAAGTATTCAGAGCAGACGTAAAAATAAACACTGGTTTTCATTTTTAAAATATTCAAATCAGACGATTTTTCTTCAGTTTCAAATGGTTGCAATTGATTGGTTAATTTGAGTCACGCGAGACCAATCCTTGCTCATAATTTGCGACGGGCAGAAAACGTGCTGCCAAATAATTCATTCTTTTTCTTACACTATGATATTTATTAGAAAAAAAAATTTATTTGTTAAATTGTAAATTACTAATTCAAAAAACAAAAAGTACTGTTTGTTATATTTCAAATTCGTCTTATATAAATAGGGATTTTGTTCATCTGTCCGTCAGTCACAATTTGTGAATTTTTTTTAAACGTAATGAATACATTGCAGAATTTATCTCATTTCGAAATATCAGAAATCTTAACGACTTTTAGAAATGGAGAATATTGCATTAATAGTAAAAATAACTTCTCAATAAATAAAGCGGATGCTATGACCGGACATGAAAACCGAAACCTTGAGATCTTCAGTCTGAGGTTCTACCAACTAATCTATTTGAACTTTCTTATAAATAGAGCTTAAAACATTACCTTAACAAAATGATAGCTTTTGCGTGATATCATAGATCAATGATTTACGTCAAGTTTCAAAACATGAATTCAAACATAAGCGATGATAAAATATACCTAAATGAATGGGTAAAAATTATCAACAGCGTTGAAAATTATTTTCAAACAATTTATTTTGATCTAACTACGTATTGTATGTAATTTTTTCACAATTATATAATCCTTCCAGCAAAAAATATGTGACCGGAGGGAGCATATATTTGCTAGTATTAAATAAAAGAAAAACTAGTTATCCTGTGTGAAAATAATATTGAAGCAATGAAGTAACTTTTTGGCTAAGAGTAGATAACAAAATATACTATAATAGGAAGAAGAAAAGTTAAGCAGATAAGTTTAACTAAATAGACTGATCGAAAACAGAGTTTATTTAAAGCCTCAAATGTGATTTAGCTTTATCGTATGGAAATATAGTTTCTATAACGGTAAGAGTTAATAGATTAATGAAAACAGATATCCTTTATTTATTTTGAAAGAAAAAAAAAAAAAAAAAAAAGAAAAGAAAAAAAGAAAAAGAAAACGATCTATTCTGGTATTCTGGGACCAACAATCTTCCTAGTCTACATTAATGATCTGCTAAATTATATCAAAAAAATCACATTGTTTGGCATATAGTTTTTTATGGAAATCGCTCCAGACAAGGCATGAAGCCGCTTTATGTAAGGAGCTAAAAAGAAAAAAGAAAAGAAAAATACTATTTCAAGATCTAGCCAACGATAAATGTTAGATGGATATATTCTGACCCCCCCCCAAAAAAAACAGCAATTCTTCCCCCTTTGTCAGAACCATCGATCATGGAATGTGAGGTCTAAAGGACAAAATAAGGAAAGTGAGAGTTGGTCTGTGTTTAAAATGAATCATTATAAAAAGTAAAATATGAAATAAATCATTTTATAAATTCTCTTCATTTCATCCATAAAAATATTCTTGGTATTATTTAAAAAAAAAAAAAAAAATGTTGAAACATTTTATAATCTTTAGCATAAAATGCCACTCTTATGTAGGTAGAGGATTGCATCTGAGGTCAAGAACTTTCTGGAGCAGTAGAATGATCCAACTAATTTTCCAGCGACCTTAGCAACAGACTGGATATACGTCTTCCATTTTAGATCTGGAGTGAAATTCAGTCCTAAAGGTTTATGAAAACAAGGGGCTTCTTCAAACGATAATTTTGAATTATCGCAAAATGAGGGGGGGGGGGTAGTGGAGAATATTTTATTGACGGAGCAAAAGAATGGAGTCGAATGAATATTCACGGATAAACAACAGCTGCCATTTCGTTTTCAAAAAAATAAAAAATAAAAAGCAAAGATTAAAATTGTAAAAAATTATAAATGAAAACAAAAAAATAAATAAATTAAATAAATATGCAATAAAAACAAAAGAAAAATATACAAATAATTTTTAAAAATTTATTTTATGAGTAAAATAAAAAATTAACAAAAATATATATACAGAATAAAACAAATAATTTTAATAAGAGTGCTCAATATTAAAATAAATACAGCAATAATAATTTACAGATCTCATTTTAAATTTAAATTTCATCCACTTTGCCAGAAAGACTTCCAGATCATAGTTATATATATATATATATATATATATATATATATATATATGTATATATGTAAACAATAAAAAGTTAGATTTCAATAACCATGTCTCTTATTCATTTTTAAAGTGATTCAGATCTTGATGGACCGTTTCATCATCACTTAGACAACCAAAATACAGTTATATATTTTGGATTTTCTACGAGTGCGACTCGTCAGAAGGAAAGTCCCAAAACATCAGAAAATAAAAGCAAAAATAATAAAACTCACATTATTAAAGCATTTATATATGTAGGTTACAAAAATCCAAGATATAGCTGCATATTTTGGTTGTTTAAGTGACGATGAAACAGTTCATCACAATCTTTTTAAAAACGAATACAGATATGGTTACTGGAATCTAACTTTCTATTGTTTATTTATACATGCCCTGGAGTTAAAAAAAATTAATATTTATTGAGCTTAAATCTTGAAAGTCTGACTATTAATTCTGACAATTCCAAACTGCTCCAAAATATTTGTTTATTCACATCTAACAAAAGATTTCATCTTAAATAAAAAAAAACATGGTTTAAATCAGTCTTGTGCATCATCGTAATACTACGAATTCGCATTCACCGCTTAAAAATGATTTTCTTTATGAAAAAAAATGCTTGATCAATTTACATGATTTTTGGTGTACAATATTTTCTTTCCGTCATGGATGCGTACATCAAAATTTTCTTGTTTTTTTTAATTTTTTGAGGGGGGGGGGGGATTATGGACTTGCACCAAAAAAAACAAAAAAACTATACAGACACAGAGAATCTGGATTTTACAAAGACTAAAAAATTTAAATATATTTATACAGTTTATTTATTTCTGCTCTAGAAACAACTCATCGGACGAATCAAAATACTTTGCATGTATTTTAGTTTTAACTAAAATTCAGAAAATCTATTTAGCTCAATGTACGAGACCTTACTTTGGTAGAAACGTGATTACAGAAATATATATATTTATATATAGATATATATATATATCTTTAAACATATTTTTAAATTTTTTTACACAAAGCAAGAATGGCGATAACTAAGAGTACCAAAAAAAAAATAAATAAAGTAAAACACAAAAAGTTAATGATTGAACGGGTTTTTGTTGCACGCATCATTCATTTAGGAGAAACAAAAAGAAAGTCAGTTGTGAATACAGAATCTATCATATGACTTTTATACAGCAAATAAAATCATTATAAGGAAATGAATAAACTACAGAGAAATAACACTAATATCTAAAAGACACTCCTACCTGCAGAGACATTGTAGATCCTAATATAAATAGTTTCTAGAAGCTTTGAGTTAAGCAACGCGTAGGATCTACTGTCGGCAGTAAAAGAATCCACACTGAAGTTAGAGGCACAATGCAGGCTAATTATCAAATGTTCACTGATAGCTAACCTGAATTAAAATTTCTAGATTGGCCATTTTGTATCCTGGAAGGCTTTTGTTGCGTGATTCGATCCTGCAATCTTTGACAATGTTTGTTATACTAAAAACTGGTGATTAAGATGATCACTTGGTGGCAGCTATTCCGAATTCATAACTGTAAGCCGCCATCAAGTAGATTGTTTCTCTTGTACGAAATGGTCATAATTAAAATAAAATGTCACATAAAATCTTTTTCAGGTAAAATAATTTCATAATTAAAAATTATTAAACTTTCCTGGTATTATTTTTTTTTTATGAAAATTAAATATCAAGTAAAAATGGAATTTTTATTTAAAACCATCAAATAATTTTAATTACAAAGTTGATTTCTTTTAAAAAAAATTAATTCTTTTTTTTTAGTTTACAATCATTTAAATCGGTTTGAAACCGTCTAAATGAAACTTAAAATGTTGTTTATGACCATTTGGTACAAAAGAAACAGTCTATTGATGGGGGTTTACGGTTATAAATTCAGAATAGCCACCACCAAGTGATCATCTTTGTCTTAATAAAACTGGCTGCAAGCTGATTCTGCGCAGTCCGACACATGAAAAAGATTGATCTAAGGAGAGCACAATCTTTGCTGGTAATTCATACAAAGGGTGCCAGATGGAACCAAAAAATCTTATGATGTTGACGTCAGTTACAAGGGTGGAAGAATTCCTATTTATAACCAAGCGTTTCTGAAACCTAAATTCAATGTTACAAGTCCTATCACATATGTGAGCTGGGTTCAACTGAATAGATTTGTTGGTCTGCTCGTGGAACAAGACTACACTGAAATTCTTATCAGCTATAGTGATAAGAGAATTAAAGTAAGAATTTTCTTATCACTATAATAGCTAAAAAAAGTGCTTATGTTGCCAAAGCAACTCCAAATGCTCAAGATCTGTGAGCAATATTGTTAAGAAAAACGATTCAGCGAGTTACTGGTTCTTTTCTTTCTTTCCTTTGTTCAGAGTCGTCTCCATTCTTGCTTCTGGTAAAATTAAATAAAGTATGTGGATGTTTTTTTTTAAGCCCTGGTAAAAGAGAAAAAGTTCACCGATTTTGACTTCGGAAATAGACAAGCAGTGTTTATCAGAAACAGTTCCGTATCATTTTTGTCTTCTTAGAGTTTGACGGGATTTTTAATTCCACTAGTTGGAGAATGTGGGAATCAGTCAGAGAAAATTTGCGAAGAATTAATTCCAGCATTAGGTGTTTGCTTTTTAAAAAATTCTGTTAAGAGTGTTAGCCTTTTAAATTTTGTTAAGAGAGTTAGCCTTTAAAAATCGCAGAAAATATGCAAACAACAAAATGGTTGACACGGCATGGATTAATTGCCAAAAATGTCAACAGATAATGCATTTCCAATATATTCTGTATTGGATACGTTATTTTTATTTTATTTTTTTTATTTTAACATAGTTCACCTCAAACAAGGCAGGCCACCACTGTAGACGTAAGGGACTACTGAGAAAAAAAGAAAAGGGAGAAGGTTGGGGGGGCGGGGGGGGGGGTCAACCTAAATTGGGATCGGCGCAGCGAGATGTCTGTGTACATTAGTTTTAAATTTCTGCATGTCAGTACTGTCAGGGAAACAGGGGGCAAGGAGGGAGCTCCAGAGGCCAGCAGCACGAAGAAAGAAGCTATTTGAGTAGAAAGCTCTCCGACATCTGGGGACCTCCACAGTGAATGGATGGGATTTAGTTGATTGTCGAGTTGATCTAGTGAATTTACGTCGAGGGGATACCAGAGTAGCCAATTTTAAATCTTGTTACATTTATAAAATATAAAACACTATTAGACCGTTTCAAAAATAAAATAAAGTATTTAAAAAATATTTCCAATATAAACTATTTAAAAAGTATTTGGGAAAAAAACAAAAAAAAAACATTCTAATTATAAAAAATAGTAAATTTTAAAAATAATTTCAAACCTAAAAAAGAATTATAAAAAACGTTTTATTTGATTATTTGTAAAAAAAAAAAATTAATATATAAAAAATTTCCAAGTTTAAAAAGCAGTTTGATTTCTAATGTGTTAAAAATTAAAATGGTGAAAACAAATTTATTAATTGCCCCCCCCCCCCAAAAGACATCCGACCTAAAAAATAACTGGTAAGTTTTCTGAAAATCACTGCTTGTCTATTTCCGATTTCAAAACCAGAAGCCGTCATCAAGTAGACTGTTTCTTTTTTACCAAAGCCCCTTCATAAGTTCTCTAGCCCTTTATACATATTTTAAATGAACTCTGAACCCACTGCACTAGTTATTTTTAGATTTCAGAAAGAGATCACATGAATAGCAGCAGGTAACAGGCTATATATTTTAAATGGTTAAGTTTATATCAAAAATATATTTGGAAATTAAAATATATGTAACTGTTTGCATCAACAAGATATACATAAGGAATTTTCGTGAAGGTAGAGAATAGTTAAAACCCTACCTCCTCCTTATGTTATAGGTTTCAAAATAATAATATTAGTTAGAAGGGATGGGTGGGCAGTTATGTTAACTATTATGGTCCTACACAGGGATTTTGTTTTAAATTTTTAGAATAGTTTTATTTTTAAATGTAAAAGAATTACGAGGGCATGCTACTTATTTAAACTGGTTGGGTCAGAATTAAAATATCAGAAGTGGCTCCCGGCTGACACCACTATTAGTTCTTTGTGTGAAAAATTAGTAAATAAAGTACCTAATATTTATAAATTCTACTCTTCTAAACTGACTTTTGAATTTTAACCATTTTTTAAGATTTAGTTGTCATCCATTTAAGAAAATGTACACAACTAAATACAGCAAAAAAATTAATATTGCATTAACCCAAACGTTAAAATAGTGAGCGTTTGTGTCGTAATTTAATAGAGGCAAGCAAGATAGCCAACACTCGTAATAGTTGTATGTAGTCAGTAAAATATATGTAAACAAAAAATAAGCATACTTGTTTGTTATCAAAATACTTTCAATTCCCAACAGTCTATAACTATTGATATATTGAGGCGCAAAACTACCTTATTTAAAATATAAGATACTTTTTTTTGATGGTGGTGTGATTGCAAAGAATAATTAAAAAATAATTGGCCTACAAAAAAAAAAGAAAAAAAAACTTATGTTATGGATTTATGAATGACCAGAAAACATCTATTGAGTTATGAATGGACAAAAACAAAACAAAAAAAAGCCTTTATACATTACGGATACCCCCCCCCCCCTAAATAAAGCATTTACTTACATATTATGGGGAAAAGAAGAGACATAATACATTATGAATAGCCAAAAAAGAAAGAAAAAATGTATACATTATAAATGGCAAAAATAACCTATAACTTTTCTCCATATTTTTCTGTACTTAGTCTACATATATGCAACCGTTTCGTAGATAAATTACAAACAAATATGTACTATAACCTATAATCGTACATATTTCTCCAGCTGTTCTGAAAAGTAGCTTAATCTAATACTAAACCAGTAGTAACAACAGGAGTATAGGCAGAGAATATAACAGATTTAATTAAGTTACATCAAACAGAGTATTAAGCCAGTAGCATAAAATGTTTGTTAGATGTAACAGATCCTATCTAGTAAAAAAAGGATGTTTAAAGGGCAAGTAACTCTTTGCCCGTAAGTTGTCTACCTTGATCAAAACAGCATTTTGAAAAGCAGTTATGGCCAAACATAGAATTGGAAATATTCAATGAATGTTCGCTCAGCAACACACAATTAAATACATGCTCATTTCAAAGTAATTTCTTTTCAGTTAATATAATAAATACTTATTATTGATCTACAGAGAATCGTTTTCATCCAAATTATGTCTTCATATTTGTGTCTTACCACCCACAAAACACCACTTTATTGCAGTTTGCATGATGCAGTAAAATGAAAACTTATTCTTAAGATAAATGTTTAACAATATATCAACTTTTCGAACATAACTGTTTATTTTTATAATCTTCCATAAAAAAAATTGCTTTTTATTCAATTTTCCTATAGGGACTGTTGAAATGTCATACATTTCATTTGGGATTTGCCTAACTTTCAGAAAAAAACGATTCTTGGTCTGTAATGGTATTTTTGTCCGGAAATAGAACATTTTAATTTACCTTTTACCATAAAATTAAACCTTTTTTTTCCGACAATTTGTTATTCTTAAATTATTGAGGAGTTTCAACCTCTTCATGTTCGGCATGAAATTCTGTTTAAACTTGTTTTTTGTGTGTAAAAACTAGATTCAGTTTATCTTTAATTTTTATGTGTAATAAAATGTTAAAACAGTCAAAATTTATTATTGGTACAAGATAAAAAAAAATAAAAAACAATCAATTTTATATAACATTTGTGTGAAAACAAGTGAAATACAGGAGATATTATAACAGTTCCTTTAGTACAATTGATCTAAACTTTTTAGTATTGCTTCTGAAAATAATTATTTTCCATAATTATCATTATTTAATTATTGGAATAAAAGAAAAGATTTTCATTATATATATATATATATATATATATATATATATATATATTAATAATGGAGATTATGTATCTGTCTGAAGCCGAAACTATATTAGTTTTGATCGTTCTCTTTTTATATCTACTTATCAGCTCCTATATATACACATTCTAAAACTTACCCAAACATCATGCGTCTTTCAAATTTACATAATTAATTTGTTTTAAAACTTCTAATAAATTAATATTCACAAATATACACATGATTGTTTTTTTCAGATGTATTTAAAATATTTTCCTCAATAATAATAATCTTAACAAAATTATAAATAGAATTAATTAAAGACATTGTTTTTTAAATCTATATAATTGAGTTACGCAATTAAATTAGATTGTAATGGAATATGATCGAACAGCCGGCGTCAACTCCAACATTTGGTTATGCGCCCTCTGATTATTAAGTATAACGTTCTATTTCGAATGCACAGAAAGTTCTATTTCAAGAAAGAGAGAGAAAGAGAAAAAGAGAGAGACATGGACAGAAGACAGGAGCTAGATTTATCGTACGAGTCGCTCAAAAATGATATATTTACGTTGATTTTTTTGATTAAAACGTTTTGGGGTTGTTCTTTTGAAAATCTAATTAGAAATTGTTTTAAAGCACAAATTTATTGAATTAAATTGTTTAATTTTAAAATTACTATTTTTTATTGAATCAAATTGTTTAATTTAAAAATATTTTACCGAGCAATTAAATAACTGAATTTAAAATCGTGTTCACTGCATTTTATTTTGTTAATTATTGATTTTATTTTAGGTACACCTTTTTTTTTTTTTTTGAAAAACTTCAAATATTATTATCTTTGTACGGCCTTAAATGAGTTTAGGATTTTTTGTTTTACATTTTACGCCGTAAAGGGTAAATTTTGTTTTAAAACTATGTTTTTATTATTCTGTAGTTTAATTATTAAAATAAAGGATAGGGTGATTTTCTTGTTTTTTGTAAAAAAAACAACAAAAAAAAACACACACACACATTTTACTGAGAAATTAAATAAAACAACTAGCAAAAATATGCGACAGGAGGGAACATATATTTGCTAGTATATATAATTATCTTTGCTATTTCAGAAAGAAAATTCATTTTAACCAAAAACCAAGTTCTAAAACATTACTTTATTATTTTAATTATGAACGTTTCAGATCCAGTTTTGTTTGAAGACATCCAATGGAAGATCTTCAAACATAAATATTTCTGAAATGTTCGTAATCAGCATAATCTAACTGTCTGTGTGTATGTATGTATGTATGTATATCATGGAAGTTGCGTTTACTCTTTGGTATGGAGAGCGAGACCAGAAAATCCGCTGCTGTGGGTGTATCCAGGCAGGTTCTTGATGTGAATGTTTTACAGGGGGCGAGGGATTGGAGCTCAGTCGAGCACCTAACATGAACATATCGATACAGTAGAGAGGCCAGAAACATCTCTTATTTGAGTGGCCAATTGCCAAAAAAAGCTGAAATCGAGATGAATTTCCCAATCGGGGGGGGGGGGGGGGGAACGACGACGACAACCATTTCTGGGCCATTCTAGCTTTTTAGGATGTATATAACTAAAAAATATTTTAGCTATGGGAGATAAATTCTGTGCACATTTTTTTTTCTTTGAGGGGAGGGGGGGGGGAGAGGTCATGGTGAAATGTTAGTAAAAGACAAATAGTAATTACTTACCCTACCACCAACCCTAAGTTCGAGTGGCAAACAACAAAAAAAAAACTTATAAAACCACACGTAATCACCTAAAAAAGTAGACACCCCTCCCCGCCAAAATAAATGCACAGAATTTATCTTCCATAGCAAATAAAACAAAAAAAATGATTAATGCCCTAAAACGTTACAATGTCTCGGAAATGGGGGAGGGGTTATTTTACATATGCAAAATTGATCCCCCAGTCCAAATTCTAAAATAGTTTGTTTTTTTATTCATTTGGCCAAATTTTTCAGGGTGTTACCAAAATTGTCTAAGAAAGTAATTTTTTTTTTCTTAGCAAAAACTGTTACTCTACAATAGCTTTTTCTTTCAGACTGAAAGTATAGACTGATATGTTTTAACTTAATTTTTTTTTAGATTAGTTAAATTCCTTTAAAATTAGCTTTTTGTGTAAAAAGGATGTTCAAAGTTTATTTTGAAGAAATAAACGAGAACAGAAAATGGCTGTTAGCCAGAGAAATACTCCAAGTGCATATGTGGAGAGGGAGAAGTCATTCTTTGATGAAACAAAAGTCTTCTACCTCCCCTACTCGCATGTGAATCATTTGAAAGTATGGCAGGAGACAAAGCAAAGCAAATCCAGCCTAGATGGAGGGAGAAAGGGTAAAAGAGAAAAAACATGAAAAGAGAAAGAGAAAGCAAGAGAGAGGAAGAATGACAAATAAAATTAGCCGCAGAATGATTACTGGTGTGCGACGAATAGCTGGAAAATAGCTTTAATATCGTTATAACCAGAGCTGCTTATATTAATAAATACTCACACATTGTTACTTACGTGATATTGATGCTTAAATATATAAAAAAAAAAAAAAAGAAAATGTATTTAATTGTTAGTTTTAATTGTTAGATATTTTGAATTTTTTGATAATAATAAACATTGATAAGCGTGGTTATGCTTTATATCATCAATCTACCCGGTTTACAATATTAACAGATTCTTTGTAGGTATTTCTTATCCAATATTTATATGTTGTGTGTATTTAAGCAGCATTTTTTTTATTCATGCAAACATTATTAAAATTAACAAAACTCGTCTGCCTAGTTATACTTTTTTAATTTTTTCAATCTTTCTAATGATTTTCTTTGTGTCAAAATAAAAAAAAAATTGCTAAAAGTTCCGTATGTGTAACTGAAGGTGATTCAAAAACGTTAGTTACACATACAGAACTTTTAGCAATACTTTTGATTTTAACAAAAAAAAAATCATTAGAAAAATTGAAAAGACTAAAAAGGTATAACTAGACAGACGAGTTTTGTTATTCTAAATAATATTTATAAGTTGTAAATTAAGGTTTTAATTGGAAAATAAAACATAATTGAATATGATAAAAATTCTCTTTGATTTATTTTTTTTCTCAATTTTAGATCCAATTCAACTTTAATTATGGACAAGTTTCTCAAAAGAAAAGGCGATAATGACAACAATAATTCTACACTTCATTTAAAAAAAAAAAAAATTCATTGGTTGTATAGTGATGATCACTTGAAATTTGGACTTCACTGGACTGGAGATACAGATTCCTTCTCCACTGTGTGTTGTGTGTGACCAAACGCTGTCTAATGAAGCAATGGTTTAAAGTAAGATGAAAAGACACCTTCAAACTAAAAGCATCTGACAGTTGTTAGAATTAAATGCAACACAAAGTTAACTATTTAAAAAAAACAATAACTGTGTCCGAAAAAGCTCAATTAGCTTCATGGGAGGTGGAAGAAATTATTGCTCTTAAATCGAAATTTCATGTTCTTGTAGAATCAGTGATCCTTCCAGCATGCAAAAAAAAAAAAAAAAAAGTGAAAATTATGCTTGGCGATAAGTTTGAACAAGAAATTAGCAAGATCTCTCTTTCAAACAGTACAATTCAGAGAATGATTTCTGACTTGTCTAATAATATTGAGGAAAGTGTAATAGCCAAATTTCAAAATAGTCTGTTTGCTTTCTAAAAATCGATGAATCCACTGACATGAGTAATTATGCACAGTCAATTGCATTTATACGTGTCATTGATGAAGATGTCATAATTATTCAATTTCTATGCTGTAAACCCACAACTACTAAAAATCAAGATAGTTTTGATACAATTAGAATATGCCTCGAAAGATATGGCTCATCATAGGATTTATGTGTGGGAATATGTACTGATGGAGTACCATCAATGGTTGGTTCTGTAAAAGGTTCCGTATTTTTAGTGGAAAAACAGAATCCTAAAATCATTTGAACTCATTGTTTTTTTTGAACAGAGAAGTTTTAGTTTCAAAGATAACACAAAATGAATTAAAAGAGGTGTTAAATCAAATGATTGAAATGGTTGATTTCATAAAAATTCTGCCGATGAATTTTTGAGTTGTTGTGCAAGGATGTGGATTCTCAACATCTTCATTACAATTGCACACAGAAGATAGTTGTCAAAAGGAAAGGTGCTATCTTGCGTGAATGAGCTTCAGAAAGAACTTTTTATTTTTTTTGATAGCATAAAACTGGATTGGATTTGTAAATACCTTAAAAATTAATTGTGGATGTCCAAAATAGAGTACTTAAGTGAACTATTTGGACATCTCAATAGTCTGAACAGCAATATGCAAGGGAAAAATTAAAATATTCTTACGGCGACAGATACACTAGTTACTTTTAATAAAAATTTGGATTATGGAAGAATAGAATGAAGGTAGATGATTTGGATGTTTCCATCAGTTCGCAAAAGTGAGCATTTAACATTTTTAGAAAATTAAATTGAAGAATATTTTCCTTAGCATTAAAGAATTTGATTGGATTCACAATCCTTTCTGAGATTTATCGATTATCAATCTTTCCAATTTTGTGTTATGTGAAGGGAAAGAATTAGCAAGGCTTTTCTAGTGATTATTGACTCAAATTGAATTATGCATAACTGTCATTAAACATCTTTTGGATTTTTGTTATAGAAAGAGTATCCAACTCTAATTAAAAAAGCCATCAAAGTCTTATCACAACTATCAACTTTGTACTTATGTGAAGTGGGGTTTTCTTATCTAAACAACATTAAAAGTAACAAAAAATGTGAAAAAATTAAAAACATTGAAGAAGAGTTAAGAATATGTCTCTGTCATATGAGTTTGCCTTTATGTAGAAAAGATGAACGTCGAAGGATCTTATTTCCCTTATTGTAGATCCATGAATATTGTGCCCAAGTGTGCTTACTCAGTAATATCAAATCCCAATGTGCATACTTATTATCTGATAATGGCTGCTCTCTTCGTTTGGGAACATTGATCACTTATTACAGAGAGATGACTGCATTGTTATCCATGAGAGAAGGGTCTCAATCCATTTCCTATCTTGATGAGAACATTGCTATTTGTGAGACATGACCATGACTGCTCTCAAAGGGGATGATAGAGGGTGCAATGTGCATCCAATCTGAACAGGTAAGATAGTTGTTAATATATATACAGGGGTTGGACAAAATAATGGAAACACCATGAAATTTTAAATACATCTATTTTAATACGGTGTAGGACCCCCTTTTGCATCAACAACTGATTGAATACGCCATGGAATGGATTCATACAACGCTTGAATGGTTTCTAGAAGAATTTTGTACCATTCTTCAGCAAAAACCATCTCTAGTTCTTTCAATGATGAAAAAGGAGGATATTGGCTTCTCACTTGTTTTTCTAAAATACACCACAAATGTTCAATAATATTTAAATCCAGAGATTGTTGTGGCCAGATTAGATGGTCTACTTTATTTGAATGTTCTTTGTTCCATTTAATTATAACTTTTGCTGTGTGAATGGGATCATTATCATCCTGACAGATGGCATTTCCAAGACATAGCCCCCCAAATCATTACCGATCCACCACCCTGTTTAATAGTTGAAAGAAAGCAGTCTGGATTGAATGCTTCTTTCGGCTGTTTCCAAACATACACACGGCCAGAGGTTGGGAATAATAGAGTAAAGGATGATTCATCGGAGAAAAGGACATTCTTCCAGTTCTCTGGGGACCAATTTTTAACATTTCTACACTACTCTAACCGTTTTTCAACATTCGAAAGCAGTGATTTTATAATAGCGGCCCTCCCATGAAATCCAGCCTCGTGAAGCTCTTAGCAAACAGTTTTTGTTGAAACGGGATCATCCAGATGATTGTTAAGCTCTGCTGTAATTTTGAGTGCTGTGGTTTTGTGCTCTTTCTTCAAAATCCTTACAAGGGCTCTACGATCTCTTTCAGACAGCTTAGGCTTTTTTCCAGAATTTTGTTTAAGAGGATGTTTTACCTTCTTTTTCATAGGCTGTCATCACTTTCGCAGCCACTTCTGTTACAGTAGCACCTGTCATATGGACACCAACAACCTGGCCACTTTGGAAATCTGATAGATCTGCCATTTAATTTTTTCTGATTAATATGCACTATCTAAAATAAATAAAATTAATTAAGGACAACAATTACCATAAATAAAAAAATTAAACCAACATTTTAGGTTTTTTAAAAAATTTTTTTAGGTGTTTTAAAATTGAATCAAAATTCACAAAGTGTTTCCATTATTTTGTCCAACCCTGTATATATATATATATATATATATATGGTTGTAATCAGTTGATGGAATACCATAATCACACAAGTAGGTGAAAAAATAAATTTTAAAAATAATGAATAAACAAATAAACGTGTAACTTACTATTTCGTACTGAGAGTTTTGGATGAATTTTGAGGCAAGGTAAATCCCAATTTTGTTTTTGTTTTTTTTTTGTTTGGATATTCTATAGGTAATTTTCGAAAGCTCTTTCAAGCCTTTAATAAAGAGTTTTGAAAAATATTTTTCTATGTGGTGTAAATTTATCATAATTATGATAGCTGTTTATAATATAGCCAGTTTTAAAAATGACACTTTAATCCAAGGATTCTCAACTTGAAATAAACTATTTAAAAAAAAAAAAAAAAATTTGAATGCAATAATCTCTCCCTCACAAGATACAGATTCTAGAAGCAGTTGTGAAAAAATTGAGTGGGCATATTTTTTTTAAATATAAGCAATTAAATTAGATTTCTAAACAAATCACTAAAAGAAAAAGAAATATATATATATATAAATATTCTTCAAAATCCAAAAATCAATTTTTAAAATAACTAAATGATAAAGATTCCATTAAGGATAAGCTATAAATCCACCAAACCTGTAGTATTCCCTTGAGGTGTCATCTATGGTAAATAAAAAAAACATACCTAATTAACAGGGGAAATAACTCTTTCATTCATGAATTTTCTCCACAAAAACTCCAACTAAATTAATTATTTCATGACATCACAAGTCAAAAATTATATAAGTATAAAAATAAAAGAGATTGATTGATTTAAAAATGTTATTTTAAACAGGCATAAAATATCCCTTAAGAAAGGCTAGCATTTTAAACTTAATAAAACAGAGGTATAAGTGGCCAATGTCAAACAAATCTATAATCAAGATGAATTTCCCAATCTACCCCAGTGTTAAATTTAATCTAAAATGATCCATTTTCAGCTTTTTAGGCCAGTTAACCAACTTTTTTTTTTGCTATGGAAGAAATACCTTGCCGGTTATTATATTTTCGGGGGAGGGCAGGGTGTCATGCTGAAAAATTCGTAAAAAAAAAAAAAAAAATTACTAACCCTAATTAACCTTAGGTTAGAGTGGTAAGCCTCCCTCAAAACCCTTTCCTTAATTCTACCACTAGCCCTAAATCCGAATGGTACGTCTACCCCCCCTAAAAACCTTTCTCTAACTGTACAAATAACTTTAAGTCCAAGTAACACCCCACAACAAAAAACATAGTAAAACTATGTGTATTCATCTAAAAAATTAGCAACCATAAGAAAAAAATGCACAGAATTTATTTCCCAAAGAATAAAATAAAGGGTTACATGCCCTAAAACGCTTAAATGGCCTGTAAATGGGCAATCATTTTACATGAATTCATATGCTAAATTTATCACTCACTTTAAATTCTAAAATTCATTTTTCTTCTTCTTTTTCCCCTAATTGTTTCAGAGTGTTCCCACATAATCATCTAAGACAAGTAGAATCTCGATGATTTAACAAAAAGTGTCAATTTACATTTTTTTCTATTTTAACTTTTGTTTTCATATTTGTTAAATTCCGTTAAAATTAGATTTTTGTCTAAAAAGTTCAACAATTTTTTGCGTGTAATAAAATTTGAAAACATTAAAAATATATTTGACCCCCCCCCCAAAAAAAAATTGGGTGTTAGCAAAAGAAAGATCCCCCCCCCCCACACCAATACCAAGTACGTATGTGAGAATAGGAGACAGTAGGTTTTCTTTGGTTAAACAAAAGTTCTCTAATTCTTCCTATCTGCATTGGGAATCATTTAAAATAAGATGAGAAGCAAAGAAAGGAAGAGAGAAAAACAGGAAAAGAGAAATAAAACAGAGCCAAATGATGAAAAAAAAAAATAAGGACGTCGGAAGAAATCAGTCTGATTTATATAAAAAAGAAAAGATTTTAGCAGAAATCTACTTTTTGTGAATTCAAAGAAAAAAGCAGAGAACTTTAATCCCTGATATTAAGATGAAGCCAGTTGTTTAGAGCGGTAAATAGGTTGCTGCAAGTAAAAATGGTGTCTTTGCTGAAATTGGGTTCCATTTGGAGATGTTGTCAGGGTTGCTGCAGTCATCTTGTGTAAACATTAGACGAGCCTGCCGATAAACTCCACACCTGGGTATTTCTCTTTCAGCTGCGGCCATTGAACCAGTGTATGGTCAATGATAGGGAGGAGTAGGCGAGCTGACAGGGACAAGGTCTGCACCCGACACAGGCTTTCCACATAGACAATGTTAATATCCAGCAGAAAAAGATGCTAAAAAAAGAAAAAGAAAAAAGTGGAAAATATAAATGTAGGAATATGAATAGACAGAGAGAGATAGAGAGAGACAGAGAGAGATAGAAAGAAACAAAGAGCGATAGAAAGAAACAGAGAGCGATAGAAAGAAACAGAGAGCGATAGAAAGAAACGACAGAAAGAAAGAGATAGAAAGAGTAAGCATGCATCTCAAGTTAATTGAAAAAACAACAACAACAACAAAAAAGTTCTCGATTGTAGATTCTGCAGGAGCTAATATTAATTATTTTATTTAAATATACATTACAATGTCTGTTGGGGATTCCCGGGTTTCATTAATCTGGTCATCCTGGATTTATGAGAAAATCTAGCTAGTCCTGCCAGAAAGATTTATTAGTCCTGCTTGATGTCGAAACCCCAATTTTGGAGCATTCAACATCAGGTGGGGCTGACAAATCTTTCTAGCAGGAATAGCTGGATTCTGGATGACCAGATTGATGAAACCAGACATTGTAGTGCACAGTATTTAAATAAAATAAGTTACATATATAATAAAGCGTGAGTTGTCTCCCTTTGCAATCACTACGAGTTGAATCATGTAATTTACATTGTAAACAAAAATATTAACTTTTGGGTGAAAAACAGATATTTGTAAAAAAATAAATGCAATTTTTAATCATTTGGGAGGCATTTTTATTTAGTTGCAGATGTTCCCTGGGGTCACCTGTACTCATTTCATGTAAATCTAACCATTAATCATAGCTTTTAGTGAATTTTGAACAAAATAGCTCCTTGAGGCACAAGCTCGAGGAGTTGTGGGCCTATCTAATCGCCTGTGGAATAATGAAATAAACAACGAACATTTGAAATCATATAATATATGACTTGCTGAGTTTATAGAGATGATCTGTGATATCGTTATGAAACTAGTGATTTCTTCTGCAAGCTGTCTCCTCTATCTATGGCAGAGTGAACTGCCTAAGAAAAAGGGTCGTAGGGAAGTTAGAGACTACTAGTATCATTAAAAGATTTTAATCATAATTTTGTGAAAAGAGCGAATTGCTTGTTTTGGCAATGTGTCATAGTTGACAAAATCAAGTCGGCTGTTTTGACAGATGAGCCTGTCGATGGCTAAACGTAAACGGATAGCAGATATCTGCCAAATTGTAATCGCAAAAACATTCTCGCAACAAAAGTTGGAACGTATGCCCTAGCGACATGAGAGGAAGATGCATCCAATTCAGAGAGAGAATAATGGACGAGTAGACCAATAAGAAAATATCACGTATGAAAGATGTTTTCCAGCGGGGCAATGCTAATGATCTCTTCTTTAATATATAAACAAAGAAAATCATTTTTCTTCGGCAGAGGCAGAAGAGAGAAGTCCGAGGAGCGAAACAAAGACTGAGAAATGATAGGAGATTGGTTATGGACTTTCCTGTCTTTGAGAAAATTACCAAAGATTGATTCTGTTAGCATGAGGAGAAATAATACAAATGCCAGTTAAAATCCAAGGTATTAACCTTGCATAACCATGAACACGATTATGTCTAACTGTTTCCCCTCTGGGGTTTTTTTCATAATATATTCCTATTTTTATATTAAGAGTATTCTTTTAATCTGTTTCTCTCTTCCCTCACTGCGTTCAATGCATTTTACTTCCAGTCGACGCCGATCTTCTGAAACAGATGTGGAATCTTGGCTTTGGGATCAACAATCACAACGTAATAAAGTCAGGAGCGATCAACTAAGATGCTTCAGCCATCTTTAGTTTTCGCCAGGAGAATGGAAACCATTTGTCGACTGAGACACCCCGGGAACCAGGCCAAACCCGGAGGTGACACATCAACCGCTACAGGAAATGAAAACAGGTAACTTACTGGTGTGGTCAATCAGGTCCTGTTCGTAAGTTATTGAGGCTGGTAATAGCGACTGCGACAAAGAGGAGTGTTCGTTATAACTGGCATCTGTGGAAGTCACAAACACACACACGAAAGGAGGGGAAATAACTGCCATTCACGTTTAGTCTTCTTGTCGCCCTATTTTCAAATCTAGTCATCCTTAGCTCTTTCTGGTCCGGATGCTAAAAACATTTTCACACGTTCAGTTAAAAATCATTTTCTTTTCAAGTGTTTCACACCTACATGACACGACACCACCATGGCAGCTAGTACAAAGAGTGAACATTTTTTTTTTTTTTTTTTTTTTTTTAAAAGATATTTCACCCTAAACAAGGCAGGTCGCCACTGTAGACATAAGGGATTACTGAGAATTAGGGAGTAGGTTTAGGTTGTCATCCTAAGTTGAGAGCTGTGCAGCGAGATGTCTGTTTACATTAGTTTTAAACCTCTGCATGTCAGTACAGTCAGGGAAACAGGGAGCAGGAAGGGAGTTCCGAGGGGCGGCAGCACGAGGAAAGAAGCTGCTGGAGGAGAAAGCTCTTCGGCATCTAGGGACCTCCACAGTGAATGGATGGGACATGGCTGATTGTCGGGTTGTTTTAGTGTATTTGCGTCAAATGGGCACTAGAGCAGCTAGTTCATCGGAGCATAATCCATTGAAGTATTTGTAAAACATCCGTTTACTTTGTGATCAGTATTAATTTTAGATGGTCTTCGTGGGGATAGGGGTCTCTTATAACAATTCAAAATTTTATTGACAAGTTCATTATTTCGAAACAAACTAGAAATGATTGCTGTCCACATCAAAATTGTATCAAACATTTTTTTTTAATTTTCTTTTATTTTTGTGTCTATGCCTGTTGAGAGTAAGCAAAGTTATTTTACTTACCTTCAAAAAGAGTCCAGCAAAACACAGTGGAATACAAGTGCCAGGACCATTGCATATAATCTATTAAAAAATTAAAGATTAAGGATAATAAAAAAAAAAGAAAAAAAAGAAAGAAAAAGTGATTTTACAATAAAAACTGCAAACAAAATTTTAATTTTGTTTTACTTTTCAAAAACCGTTTTTCCTATCACAGTCGAATATAAAAAAGTAAATAATTTTCATATCAATATTAGGTTTGACCAAAATAAAAATATAAAGTTACAATTCAAAGGTACAAAAAAAAAAAAAAAAAAAAAAATCCAAGAAAATTATTTTACATTGGGTAAATGAAATTTATAATGGTAAAAAAAAAATCAATTTACTTATGTTCCAGTAATAAAAACAAAACACCTAAAAATTTTTTTAAAAAATTACTCAAGTTTAAATTTTTTTGTAGCGACTACAGAAGATCTGAACTGTATACAACCCCTCCCTCTCTCATTTTACCTTGCATAAAAATGTTGTGCTGGTGTAGTGGTGGCAATCTACTAAATTGTTTTATTTTATTAATTTTATTATTTAATTTATTGTATTTTTTCTTCAATTGCCTGTAAAATATGTATGCTTATTTATGTTAATACACAAGTGAAATGTGGCAGTCCAAAATAAAATAACAGGAAAACTTATGGATATACTTACTTATCAGTTGAAAGTATTAGTGTACACGGAAAATTATTGAGTAGAATTTTAATAAAAAATAAAATTAATTAACTATTCGAAGTCAACAAACACCGAAACACAAGACCGCATGGGTCTTTATATTAGAAGGGAAATAATCTTCTATGACATGCTTGCTTAAAGATGCATAATGGCATCGCTTCAGCATATACTCGGAAATATGAGTAAGAAATGAATTTTATTAAAATTCTGCCTGATAATTTTCCGTAATTTTTGGTGTACACTAATACTTTTAACTAAAAAGTAAGTATATCCATAAGTTTTCATGCAATTTTACTTTGACCATCCAAATTTTCATTTGTATATTAATGTAAATAAGTATCAACATTTGAAAATGTGTTTTAAATTATCTTAATTTTTTTTTAATTAGTAATTGTTTTAACATTCTATAGATTTTTCTGTGATAGAAAAAAGCTTTGCACATCAAAATACCTTACAAAACAGTAAAGTTATTCTCTTAACATAAATTATTCTCTTAAGTTATTCTCTTAACATAAATTACTCTTCCTGATATGAATATAGATACATTAATTTTCAGATGAAAATTTGATCTTGCCTAAGTTTTTGACTGTGATATAAATTAAATATATTTGTCATTAAAAGAGAAAGTTTTGTACCACAAAAAGGTCGGCATATTTAAACCTGAGCATCTCTACCAGGTACTTCGATTACCTAGAATTAGGAAGTCTGAAACCTTCAGTGTCGATAGAAGTTCCAAAGTTATTATAAACATTTCTATTTTCTGTGATATCTTCTTACTGATTTGACATGCTTGTTCTGGGACAAGTAAATAAATCGTGCTGGATTTTATTTATATATGCAAGGGACGCAACTTTACATTTCACCATTTCGGTGTGCTGTCCCTTGATATAATAAGGATAAAGTTTGATCACTTTTTAAATGAACCAAAGATTAAAACATGTATAATAATCATTAATCAGTTGTCTACATACAGGAAAAATCAGACACAAGGTTTGTTTTTAATGTGAAATCCAGCTACCAAGAAAGGGGCACTCTGGATTGGGATGAAAATAAAAAGTGCCTCAATTATAGGTAGACTTCTGACTGAATAGATACTTTTTAAAATTTGTTTGCATCAAATTCATAAAAATTGTGGGGAGTGCGAGTCTGTGGCTTTTCTCTGTCTATCCTACTTTCAACTAGACGCATTTTGACCCATTCACACGAGCAATGTTTCTTCTATTCTTTCATGATTTGTCCACCACTTAAACTTTAGCAATCACCATTATACCACATTTACTCTATGGGGTACCCTATTTAAAATATCCCCAATGGTTTCAGATTAATTTTATTTACAGAAAATATATACAAATTCATGGGAAAAAAAATGAGTGAGATAAAAAGAAGAAAAAAATCAGGTGGGTTAGTACCCCACCCATCAAACACTATAAAAAAAATAAACTGCCCACTATTTTCCGGTTTGCTTACAACCAGAAACATGCAGATTGATCTCTAAATTGAGGTGGAACTTAAGTGGGAGAAAATAAAGTAAGGATGGAGTTTAGGAATGGATGGTGTCCTTCTAAATAAACACAATTTGGGGGTGCCAAGGCAAAATAAAAGTAGAGAGTGAGCATCTTGGAGGATCTATTACCAAAAAATTTTAAAAGGACAGGACTCATTCACATAGCTAAAGTAAATTAATATGAATCAACATGGCACAACTTTGTTGACCGGCTTGATTCTGTTGTTGGCATTCTTGCAGGAGGGACCACGTAATGATTGCCAACATCCCTAAGTGTAAATTGTATTATGGAATCGACTGGATTCGAACTAGGCACACCCAAGTCGTCAGTCCGTGTCATTATCCACCATCACCTCCATTCACCTAGCTAAGAGATTACCGTATTCAGACTGGGGGTCCAAAATGACCAAGAACCATGTGTGCCCTGCTCAGGCAGGGAACACCTACTCCTACCTGACTCCCTTTCGTGCGTACAAGCTCACAACTTGTGCCCACAGTTTGTTAAATTCTATGAAATGTAATATATTCCTCACACATCACTCAATAAGTGCCGGGCCTAATTGTTAGATAGCGAAGAATAGTTGGATGAAGGGTTTGAGTGACACACTAAAAGGTCAGAGGTGACCTAAAAGTGGAAGTCGATGAACCCACGTGACTATCGGCCGAGAGAGAAGTATTCAGTGTTTTTTTGGCTGACAACTGAAGCATGAGGATCCGAAACCAGCGAAGGTGACTGGTGGGGCGGTTGCATACAATGTAGCTAAGTGTAATGAGACAAGTGATCCGTTTGTCTCTCTTTCTCACACACATACAAAGTTTTCTGTTCCTGTTCTCTGAATAAGCCTTTTTAAAAAAACGATACAAGTGTCGGGTTGGTTTGTATTAACAGATGACGGGGTGGCCTGACTCAGTGATGATGATGCCAATGCAGAACAATTATGGCAGTGATGAGAAGATCAACACGCGTGCGCTTATCATCGAGCCGAGTTCACAATGACAACACTCATGCGTGAATGACATTTTATATACCCATCAGTAAGGGCTATATAACATAACTAATAAAACAAAACTTTTAGGCAAAATTCGACTTGATTCACCAAATAGCCTCTTTCTATGGTGATACACTGATTCCAACATTTCTCTAACAATTAAATTCCTTTTTTGTAGAACGATTTGTCTTAGACCTCAAAATATACCTCAGTTTCTGATATCACTTCTTCATTGGAGACAAATCTCTTATTTTGGAGAATACGTTTGAGGTCTGCGAACACTCAGTAGTCACTGGTGGCCAGATCTGGACAATAGAATGCATGCAGAAGTAATTCGAAGAGATATTGATGTAGTTTTCCCATCGTTATAATCAACTTGTGACACTGTGCATTGTCTTAGTGAACGAGAATTTTTCTTTCTTCAATTGTGGCCGTTTTCTTGGCAATCTCTTCCTTCAAACGCACCAATAAGGCTATATAATATTCGCATTTGATAGTTCTTCATTTCTCAAGGTAATCGATGAACGAAATACCTTGCACATCCGGAGGCAAAAACCTTGCCTGCTGATGTTTGTGTCTAGGGTCAATTTGGACAGCCTTCACCTGTTGCTATCTACTTTCTCATTGACAAATGTTCATGCACACTGATGAATAAACTGCCTACTGATATCTTCAACTCCTGCTATCTCACATAATTTCAATTTACGATGAGCCAAAACAGCTTAATGAACTTTTTTGATGTTTTTGGGGAAAACTGTCAGATTTGGGTGATCTGAGCTTTAAGCATCATTTGTATCTGTATGACTGCATTTAAAGTCAGCATACTACCTCTTAACACTGGTTTTCAACGAAGAGGTGTCTGACTCACACTTAGCAAGCCATTGATTTGCTTGAACAGTATTTTTTCTCATCTGAAAAATAATGCTTTATCAACATACGAAATTGAGATTTTTTCATGTTTTTTTTTAAAATTTGCAACAGTAGCTTCACTTAAATAACTAATTTGTAAACTAATAATCTGATTGGGCTCAAATTTTGACTCATGTCTTATAAAATCATATGAATTTGTTTATTCGTGATGCCATCTACATGTCAGGCCCGGGACTTATTGAATTTTAACTCTAAGCTGATGCGTGAAGAATAAAATCAGATCCTGATGAGGAAAAGATTCAACCCTCTATACAATACCTTCATGCAGTGTTCATATCACCATTCTAGCCAAGGACAGGACAGCTATTTTCTACCTAACCCATGGCAGGTTGACATTATCAATTACATATAAAAGGACTTTCCCTTCACCCATCAACTCAATTTTCGTTAGTGAAGAATGCTCCTTGTTTATCAACTTCAGATCTGGGATCACTCCCTTTGCAGACACTACCATTTGTGTGGCCGCATTGCTTTGGTCACAGAATGTTCATCAGCATGAGGTGTCAGGGAACTCCCTTGGGTTGTTTATTTCCATGTCCTGGACCTGGCCCAGAAGCTGCAATGGTCTGCTTTATTGGCAAGTTTGCTACTGCATGCAAGGGATTTGCTTCACAAATCCATTTCTTGTTTTCAGAGGGGATGCAGACTGGCATCTTGCCCGTTGCAACTGTTTTATTTCCTGTTTGAAGATTGAGAGCAAGGCAAAGGCGAGGGAGAGTTTGCACCGCTATGGTAGTGGTTTGAGGTTCAGGGTGCTGAGCAGAGTGATCTGTCAGATTTACATTTGAAAGAGAGTTTTGCTCTTTGTTGTAAACTTTATGATCTTTGTCTCACTCTTCTGAAACTGAGCCGGAGTCTTCTCTTATCATGATGAAAATAACAGGATAACAATATATTCACTGTTACATAATACACAGGGATGAGCTTGTGTACAGACGAAATGAAATTTGGTGTTTGTGTCAAAGTAGGAAAAAAAAAAAAAAAAAAAAAAAAAAAAAAAAAATCAAAATATTGGACAATATTTAAAAAATATATACTTACAACATTTGGCCGAATTTTGCAAACAAGTGGGAAGCAGTACAGACTTGCATAAATTGTGGTTAATATAGAAGTGAGGTATGACTGGCCAACGGAACGGCTGCGAGGAATCCGGTGGATTTTATACTGTAAAACATTTAAAAAATATACAAATGAATCTATAATAATATATTTATATTTTTTAAGTCCATTAAATATAATATGATAAAAAATAGAAATATTTTTCCAATCAGAGTGTTTAATCCTAGACCTTCTTGAGAAGTTGGAACCTAAAACACTTGACTAGGGTTAGGCAAGAAATTTTGGTAAAAATGATGTACATGATTTTTAAAAGATTAAAATTATTTGTATTTTGAATATTAAAAACAGTGAAGAACTAGCACTGCTACTAGAAACTGTCTTGCTAATACTGTTTAAAAAAAAAAAATCCTGTGGAGCTCGGATAAAACCAGAGGAAGAAAAAGGGGTCTTTAAAATAAAATAAAATATGAAAGATTTATTTTCTCTGATCATCGAAAAATTTAAGATTAACACAATAAATAAAAAATATTTGCATTGTATGTCTTCTGACAGCTGTGTTTTTAATATTCAAATATCAACAATGCTTAAAAAAATAAATAAATAAAAAAATAAAAAAACGATCTTTAATTTCTTCAAAAGTATTTTTATTTTTAAAAATGTGTCCATCTTCTAAATGAATAAATGCAAAAGATTTTATCTATCTTAATTATATTAACATAAAAAAGCTTATGCTTATTTAATTCTAATGATACAACACTTTTGAAATCCTGTATATATAGAATTTCAAGCACCCTCAAACAGCTGTAGGTATTCCTCATTTGCATATTCATCATATAAAGATTTTCTAATAAATTAATATTCTGTAATATACATCTTTAATTTGAATTGCCAAATTTTCTTGTATACAAACAATAGTTTTGTTGATAGTAATATTATAATCTCTATAATAAAGAGAAATCGTTATTTCCCCTCCGCCTTCAGACATAACAAAATAACCGACCACTTCATATGCTAATCTGTTCCGCACTCCAATTACCATAAGCACTCATGCATGTTTCCAGAAATTATGCATTAATTTTTTCTATTTTTTCCGGCTTACAGGACTCTCCCCAACAAACCTTCCAAAGAGAAGGTGGCATCATTTCTCCAGAAGGTAATATGGTGTCATGAGCTTGGTGAAAGAGTACATAATAGTGATCCTCATTCAATCCAGAGTGACGTCGGGTCATCTTGCTAGTCTCTATTAAAATTGTGTGACCACTTCTCATATGTCTGTGTGTTTCTCAGTTACATAATTTACACATTTTTTTTAATTTACTATTAATCACTTATTAATAGGATATCAAAACTGCAAGTGTAAAATAAATTTTAAAATCCTATTCAAAAAATAATTGCTTACAAAATTAAATCTACCATAATGAATTTGATTTCTTTGTAAAGAAACTGGCTATTTTAATCTTTTGTTAAGAGTCAGAAAAAAAATGAATTTCTTTTTGACTCTCCGAAATATGAAAGGAATTTGGAAACATTTAAATTGTCAAATAGAAAGTAATTTCTGACCTTTTAAACTTGTCACAACGCTTCATGTATTAAAAGATTGAAATTTTAGAAAGCTATTTACATTGAATAATTTCATAAATACAAATTAACAGAATTAGTTATAAGAATTTGGTTCAATTAATAATGATCAAACGATACATTCGTATCGGTATTCACTTATTTTCTAAATAATAAAGCTAGCTAGATGATAGAAAGTCGAATAAAGTATGCATACAAGACGTAACCACAGATGGATCAACCAAATGCAAGCACACTACGAACCGCTTACGGAGTAAAAGCTCTAGTTTGGAAAAAAAAAAATCAGTTTATTCCAAGCTGTCTACACTGCCACACGAAGCTACAAGACTTTTGATTGGACTTTCGTGCTAACAAAAACGCCGAACTCATAACCAACTTTTTTTTCCATCCGCCAAAAAGATGTACTACCAATTACGAAAGCAACCAGTTTCATTCGCTTTTCCCTTTTTAACAATGACAACATTACGGCAATAGTTCATGATGCTAGGTGAGATCATATCATCCCCATTAACTATAAGGGAACAACAAATTACCACTATGAACAGAACTGCTATGTTCATAAGAATGTTATTCCACAAACATTCAACAAAAAATTCCTACCAATGTGGATAATAATTTACTTAATCGCCTACTGAATTATCCCCCTTTAGTTAAACAGATGTAAGTGGCCAATGGCAAAAAAGATAAAATCGAGATGAATTTCCCAACCTGGGAAGGGGGGCCACAGCTTCCTCCACCAATTTCCCAACTGGGGATAAACACCTCGTGTGTGTGTGTGTGTGTGTGGGGGGGGGGGGGTGATGGTGCAAGTCACCATTACCACTAGAAATAGAAACCTTTAACCAATACTATCTAAATTTAGTATTTACAACTGCATCTATTTGCCACAATTTAGTTTCATTTATAGTCCATATTGACTTGCCACTTCGATAGTTAGTAACATGGTCGGTTTTTCATGTGCGGAAAATTCATCTCCCTAAAAAGAGGCACTCTGGATTTAGGCATAAATAAAAATTTCTCCAGTTTAGAAAGGTCTCTTCTTCATCGATCGAAGACAGAAAAGATGAAGTGTAGTATCAGAACAGATACATTTTGTTCCTAGTATAAAAACAACTCCAATCAGTTTCAAATGAGAAAGTCAAAATTAAGTGAAAGACACTAGTGCATATGTGAAAACAAAGAGGCAGGAGTCATTCTTTGATGAAAAACAAAAGTCTTCTAATTCCTCTACCCGATTCATTTGAAACTATTGTAAGAGGAGAAATGCAAGATGGAAAGAAGAGAAAAACAGGAAAAGATAAACGAAATTTTAGCAAATTAGTAGGAAAAAAGTGCATTTCAGTCAAATAGTAATTTCAGCAGAAATCCACTTTTTGTGGATGCTAAAAAGTGGAGAACTCACAAAAGAGGCACTCTGGATTAGAACAATTTTATTTTTAATTGTCCAAGTTTAGAAGGATTTCTCCTTCGCTGATCGTGGACAGAAAAGATGAATAATAGTATCAGAACAGATACTACATTTTGCTCCTAGCCAAAAGGCTAAAGAACATGTGATTTTATTTACCTTTTAATTTCAAAATAATATTTTTCGTAAGAAACAAGATGTGGCACAAGACTAAAAAGGGGTGACATGTGAGAGGATGTTCGAAAGTCGTCTTTTTTGTCTATTCTTTAAACTAGTTTCGATCACCAAAATACCACATTCACTCTATAGTCTAACTTACTTAAATATCCCTAGATGGCTTTGATGTTTTTTATTTACAAAAAATAGACAATTTCATCAGCGATGGGATACTTAAAAACACCTAAAAACTAAAGTAAAAGAAAAAAGAGAAAAGTAACCAAATAAAGTATGGTGGTTAGTAGGAAGCCTCCCAAATCTATCTAGGGATGAATTGCTCTGTGGATTTTGGATTGTTTTACGAGCTGAAAACAAGCAAGTCAGTTCTTAAGTGGGAATAACCCCCTTATTGGGGAATGAAAAGAAAAAAAAACCAGGGTGAGGTTCGTGAGTATGGATGGTGTCCTCCAAGATAAGTACCATTTTTTTTTTGGGGGGGGAGGGGGATCGAGGCAAAATAACTCTGGGAGTGGGCATCTCGGAGGATCTCTAAATTCAAAAAAAGAAGAGGGGGCCAGAACTCATTCATACAACTAGCTAAGAGACTTTGCTAACTGGGATGGTTTTGACCGAACCATAGGTCTGTGTGGACCATGCCTAGACAGTACTCAAACTTGTTTCGTCCAAATACACATAAGCTAACGATGTGTATCCACCTCCTTTTAAATAGTGAAGAGTGCAATCTTCTCCTATCAGATCTAATTTTGACTTTAAGCTGGTGGTTAAAGTGCGAAATCAGATCGTAATGAGAAGGTGACTCACCCTCACTCATCATGTCTAAGCGTAAGGTTCACACTACAGCTCGAGTCGTAAGAAACACCACCCGTTTCTCCCTGGACCACAAAGGGGCGACATTGTGGACTACAGATGCTAAATTGAGGTGAACCAACTTTTCGGTAACGATGCTTACTGTAGTGGAAGAAGGCGTGCTCAGGTGTTTCCTTTTCATCTTCTTTGCAGTGCACACAAAAAGGATTTTCATCCACTTCAGCTTTGTAGAGGCTGTCTTTGACGGGGCAGTGCACCCCAAACCAATCGCCAGGTCAGAAAACACAATTATTGAGACTCCGACCCAGAATTGAACTCTACCAAGAGCAGATCTCCTCTTCCGACCATCCCAGCAGATCCGAAGCGGTCCCCTCGACTATAACTCCCAATATAGCGTCTTCTAGACTGTGTAAGGTCACTAGACCCAGGCAGTATTCTGAGCACAGCTCGGCATTCATGAAAGAACTGCGATTGATCCTTTGGTCTACGTAGGCATTCAACCAAGTGGTCCGGGATGAGGTTGGGAAAGGCGTTCTCAACCTTGGGACTCCACGCAGACTCCTATCAAAGTTTGACTCAGGAATGACAGTCTCTGTACTCCTGCCCTCCAGTGACATCGCCAAAGTTGCCTGTTCTTGATTTTCGTTTGTCACTTGGTACTTTTTCGCGAAAGGTTCTGGTCCGTCAACTACCGCTCTCCCCACATTGTGATTGAAGATTAAGAGGGAAATTGTCTTGCACTGGTCAGCAAATTTGGTACCACTGAGAAACAAAAGGTAATTTCAAACGAAGCAACAAAATATAAATAAATCCGACTGTTGCGTTTTGTAGAAAAGTAATTATTTGGTAAAACACGTTCATATACAGGACTATATATTGGTTCAACACTTCTGTTTTTAAACCGGCAATTATCACCAAGTTCTGGGCGATTTTGGTCTGGCGATTTCAACCCTAAGCCTATAAAAGACGTGGATCTCAGTGGCAAGCAAAAATAAGTCTCCAAAATACGTTACACTTTGCCTTATTTTTAGAATTGGGTGTTTTGGAACTAGGCATGACTCTACCCATCTTCCAATAGAATTAAATCAATGCATTTCGACAATGCACTATCGCCATAATTTCTTGCAACGTTTACAATTTCCAATCTGGCGCTTGAGTGGTCAACTGGTCTTCACTCCACCTCCGTCCCTTCTTCCACCTCTGTTTCTATCTCTCACCGTTACTTCAATAAGTGGAGGTTCCTCCTCTCCTCGAAACTTATCTTCATATCAATAAATGCATTTTCCCAAAATACATTAACTCGCCATAATTTTCTTGCAATTTTGCAATTCCCTGATTTACGAGGAAATCCCTTCTGACACTAATTAATCTTTAATGTCTTATTTACTCATTTCTATTTCAGCAATAAATGTCTGCTTCATTTCCAGTTTTACAATAGATGCCCCCCCGTTATCTAATTCGCGATCCATGCCAGTCTGATCATCGGACTTTTGGTACAAACAAACAGCTTTGATAAATGTAAATGCTCACATGTTAGACATTAGTATTCCCTGTTTTTCCAAATTACAAGACAAGAAAAATAACTTTTTCTTTTTCTTATCCAAAGTCCCTTTAATGCAAATATTTCTAAGTTTTTTTTTCCTTTTCCAATTTTACAAGCAGGGTACTTTTAGTTTAAACCCTTTTCGACGCGACAAATATGGTCACATCTCAGCATGTCGATGACTTGCCAAGGAAGGCATCCCCAAGCCACTTCTTGTTCGGACGTTGAGTACAGACCTGTCTATTTACCAGAGGTGCCCTGCCACAAGTGAAAGAGCAGACGTATAAGTAATGACAAACGGTCTGCAGGCAGAGGTAGTACAGCCAATAGTTAAAGGATGAGAGGAAATATGTATGTGGCTCATGCATCAGCTCTATCTTTAAGGGAAAGTCCCCTGCGGAGCCAAATCTTTACAGACGTTTCGACCTTCGACTTTGCTTCTGACCAATCCTTTTCTTTTAAAGTTGGAGGCCTGGTCTGAACCAAACGCTGAGGATCCGCACCAGGCTTGTCAGCCAAGGATTTTAGATCCCCCTTAACGAAGGCTATTCTTCAGGAATCGCCCCCTCCCCCTCAACTTATTTTGTAATCGTTTTCTCCTGTAGTCTTATTTAAGGTGAGGCTTTGGCTATATTGAACAGCAAAGCATCTAATTTTGGATTTATGTTAACCCACCACTTACTCCTGGTAACCGCCCCCACTAGAAACCATTGAAGAAGTAATACTAGCTTTTAAATCCTATTTAAAAAAAAAAATGAAAGTAAAAAAGACTCCTGGGCAATGCTGGGTAGATACAATTAGTATTTAATAATTTTCAGCTGCTAACCATACGCCCTTCTTTGGTTAGTAGTTTTATTAAATTGTTGACATGCAATGTTTAAGATTCTCTTAAAGAAAATAGATTATGTTGTTTCAACTAGATTTGTTCTTATTTATGCTTTGCTGAAGCATTAAAATGTAAGACATTAATTTTACATGGCTTAATATTTTACGGTTCGCATTTTCTTCCTCAGCTTTTTTTCTTCTTTTTGTTCATGTTTTTTTTTGTATTGATCTTTTTGTTTCCTACTTACCTTTTTGATCTTTCATAGATATATATGCGGTAGGGAGGTGGAGTCAGAAAACATTTTTTTTTTTTTTAAATCGAGTCTCTACGATGAACTGAACCAAAGTTATTGTCAAATATGTGACTTTCACCTTTTCTGTGATCTTGACCTTTGACCTAGATATCTAAAAATTAGATCAGTTCTAAGTTAAACTATAATAGATATTTTGACCAAGTTTGGTGACGATTGGTCAAGTGATGTGGATACAAGGCTGTACACAAACAAACAAATGCGATCAAAAACGTTAATATTAAAAATATGTTGTAAATGTTTGTTCTTAACCTGTTAGCTCTAGAGTTTGGTGGCATTGAAATTTTGGATTTGGTATAGTCTCTTTGATACCAAGATCGGATGGAGGGGGAGGGGGGTGCAGTGTAAAGATATTTCCACACAAAGTTAGAGTAAACAGAAAAGTGGAAAATTCCATTAGAAGCTAGAAGATGAGAATTAAGGTTACGTGTCAGGATATGACATCATGGACAGGAAGTCCGAAGTGACACATAATGATAACGGTAGCACAATCTTGTGACCTGATTGGATTCGGATACCTTTTTCAAAGCTATCTGCCCAACCCTACTTTCAACCTATAGAATGATCAATAAAATTCACAATCCTTTCTGCAATCCAACCACATTTGATACAAATACACTTCAATCCATGCTTGACTTGTCCAAGTGTAAGTCATAAATATTCAATAGCTTTTGTTTTATCGCTGTTAAATGACACGCGGAGGCGGGGAGGACATTTGAACCTGAATTGGCTTCACACTCACCAGATAATAACCCCATCTCCCAATTTTTATCTGTGAGGTTATCTCAAGAACAATTAAAACAATCCCAAGACTATTTCTGAATTTAAGAGGGCAATCACAGCACAAATCAGTTGTATCAGGTGCACGTTTGCAACACAGAGGTGCATGTTTGGAGGACATCATTTAACGGCAATAAAGCAAAGATGGTTGGACATTCGTGACTGAAATTTGGTGGACAAGTCAGGCACAGACTGATTATTTACTTTCCTCTACTGTGGGAGGATATGACAAGGTCAGCAAGTGGAATTTGCTGGGCCAGCGCACAAACATTAGCGCATTCTGGCCCACAAAAAATGTCTGGGCAGCCCCATCGACATTCCCCAGTTGGGGAAACTCAGGCAGTTAGCAATAAACTAACTCCACCCCAAAGAGGGGAGGCAAGGCCTGGTGGGGGTGGACCTCCTAGGACTATCCAGAACCATACCTCAGCCGAACAGAAGAAAGGCCACCATCAGTCATAATGGCCCACCTCAGTTGGACTGATTGCGGAGAACGAATCCTCTACATGGTAAGAATGACATCTCTGACTTTCACAGTAAGACTGTGCAAGAAAGACTGAAGTTGACTTGTACCAAATATGGTTGGATTGCAGAAAGTACTGCAAACTATACTAATGATTCTATGTTTGTGGGGCATTTTTTATTTTATTTTGTTACACTAAGTAGTATCAACTTCTGAAAATAACTTTCAGACCCTTTCTAAAAACCGACTGCCATCTAATTGTCATTAAATATAAACATTTTAATTCTTACTTTTTTCTCAGCAGCAGAACCATGCACTCGCCGATGTTCAAATGTGTTTATCTTTTTTTCACTGATGCGATCACATTTGGCAACTACAAAGTGTCGGGGGTAATATTTGCCTTCAACTCCACTCATCAGTCTCAGGATTTCTGTGGTGTGGCCGCCTGAAAGACCAAAAAGAGAAAACAAAAGTTAACAACTAAAGGAACATTAGTCATGGATTGTTTGAGAAATGAAAAAAGAATCCCTATTTACTTACCTCCCCACGAGGGCAGAGTAAAAGAGGAGATTTGTTCATATTAATATTAGTAGTAATATTAATTAAAGCAATTTAACGAGAAAAGTTTTAGATTCAAAATAACCTTTTTGTTGTTTTTTTTTTCCTAATTAAGAAAATGTGACTATATTCATACACAATATCTTTCCAACATTTGAACAAACACCATGAAAATCATCTTGTTATTTTTAACAAAATTACCAAATGAAAAATATATATATAGAGATAGATAGAGAGAGATCTATCTATCTATATACAGACATCTATCTATCTATATAGATATGTGTGTGTGTGTGTTTGTCTTAATTGTTGGTTGCCCAATTAGAATAAGATGGAATGCAGTTTTTTCATTATCATTATTTTATACATTTTTTATAGGAATTAAATCTCACCAGAAAAAATTCTTTCAAAGAGGAAAATGAAAAATTGATTTTGTAGGAAGCAACATATCAATGACAAAAATTGAGAATCCTACTAACCTTACTTTACTATTTAGATTGCTGAGATTTCTTGTCAGCACTTTACTTTCTACTACCTGGAGGAACTTTTCGCCAAAACCTTTATGCTTGTATCAATGGTATCCGAGTTATAAAAATCACTAGTTATAACGATCAACCCACGTTTGTTGACGATTATTCGCAATGGAAATCGGAAGTAGAATTATGGCAACTGTTTTCAGATACATACAAAACAAGGCAAGGTATAGCACTGGCTTCTCCGCAGAAGGAAAACAAGACAAATTACCATAGCTATAGATAAGTCTCTCCTAATGACTAATGTTAAAAATGCTTCAACATAGTTGGAAAGATTACTTCATTTCATAAGAAAAAGATATTCCAAATGTATTTTACACTTTAAGACACAAACAATGGCAGACTACTGAGCCCTTTGATCTTCCCTACCATTCTCCTGGCCGGATTTTTGACTTAGCTGATATCCATTTGACTTTTGATTCGCCTCTCTTTTCCCCTCTAAATTGGATTTGTCTAGTTTAAATATCTGTGACTTATACATACACACACACACACATATATATATTTACATTAGAGTTGGGTGGTTTTTAAATTTTGGTTTCGGTTTCGGTTTTTTTCCCTTAAAACCTCGGTTTACGGTTCGGTTTTTCGTTTTTTTTGAAAAAAAATTTTTACTATGGAAGCTATTCATTCTCTTGTGTGATGATTAGTTATTATTTAAGGTTTAGTTGAATTATGGCACTGTTTCGATAATTTTGTGACTGAATCATTCTCCATGATATGAATCATAACGATTCCTGCGTTATTTTGCCGGTTCATGTATATTTAACTAAATTGTTAAACATACAGTGACGCCCGGCACAATAATTATTTACTAATGTAAAGGGATCGTTATTATGCCGGTTCATTTTTTTTTAAAACCTAATTGTTATAGCATTGCGAAAGAAAAGGTAATGAAATAAATAAGGGCAAATATTTAAAAACAATTTGTTTTCATCATCAGTTGTGTCGGTTAAAGAAATAAAATAAAACCGACCTGTCTTATTGTGTCGGTTAAAGAAATATCTGCTTTTAATACAAAAAAAAAACATTAAAAGTAAAATAATTAAATGAACAGAAATATTAGAGAAAATTAGATTATTTAGTCGGATTTCATTTGCTGTAAAGCGTATCTGATGTAATTTATTTACGAATTGATGTTTGCAGACGAAAATATTGGGACCCCATTCGTACACAAGCATCTGAAATCCGGCTAAAGAATCTAATTGTCTCTAATATTTTCGTTCATTCAATTAATTTTTATTTTCAACTGCTACACATTTTTAATCCAAGGTTGAATAGTTTTACAAACAAACATTGTGAAGCGGCAGCACTTTTTATACCCGCCACGGGAGCCGGAGATACCACGGGCACCAGTAGGCGTGGCTCAAATGAACCAAACAATCGCAATCATTTTAAAATAGATATTTTACCTTTGTCCTTTATTATTAAAAAAAATACTATTTTTCTTTTCGGTTTATTTTTATTTAGTTACTTTTCATAATATAATTAATGTTGATGAATTTTCCCAACATTACTAAGTCTGCTCTCGATTTAAGTAATTGAAATTAAGGAAAGGTATATATAAAAAAAAAAATAAGCAACAAATAAATGTTACCAAAGGCAACATAAATTATTCTTCTACCTACCTGTATAAGTTTATTTGTTTATTTTATTATTTATTTTGATAAATGATTTTTTTAAATAAAAATAAATAATAAAATAAACAAATAAACTTATACAGGTAGGTAGAAGAATAATTCATGTTGCCTTTGGTAACATTTACTTGTTGAATTAACTTGTTAAATATGTGCTTTAATAGGTGTTGCTTCGTAATCCTTGAACCAAAGCCAAACTTTTAAAAACAATGAAGTTATTAAGTTGTTGAATTAACTTGTTAAAAATGTGCTTTACAAAGGAAAGATGTTAATGTAAAATTCTGATTTTCTTTATGAAGAAAAACTTCGATAATGTTAAAATATACAGAAAAATCACTGGATTTAAACAGTTTCTATTTTAAAATGTTCTTTCAATGAAATCATAAAATAAGTCGTAATTTTGAAGAGTTCACTCCTAATCGAATCAACCGGAAGTAAAAATTAATGTTATCGTTATTTTAAAATATATTGTTGCTTAATAAAGTTTTAAATTATACAAAAAAAATCAATCAGGCAAAGTTTAATTAAAAACAAACAAAAAAAATCAATCAGGCAAAGTTTTAAATAAAAAAAATTTAAAAAATAACAATCAGGCCAAGTTTTAAATTATAAATAAAATTTGTTCGATAAAGTTTTAAATAATACAAAAAAATTAATTTAAATAATAAAAAAAAAAAATTTATAGTTAAATAAACACGAGCTGGCAAAATAACGTAAGACTCATTATTGTGCCGGGCGTCACTGTATGTTTAACAATTTAGTTAAATATACATGAACCGGCAAAATAACGCAGGAATCGTTATTTTGCCGGGACCGGCAATATAGCCTATTCGTAAGTTTTAAGGTGTTGACTGTTGTAATCAAAGTTCTGATACCTTTTCAACAGTTAACTCGTTAAAACAGTGACCAAAGATTCATGAAAGATTTCTGAAGAATAAAACTGAGTTTGAATATACATTCTATCTAATACTTTAACCCATCAGAAGCTAAAATATAACTCAGAAATGCAAGAAATTAAAAAACGAAAATTTATTTAAACAAACAAAATAATTTTACAAATAAAATTAAGCAAAAATGATGATGAAATGAAATATTGTGAATCAAATAGATTTTCGACATCATACGGAACGCGTTTGATTTTTTCTTTTTCATTTGAAAATGCTAAAAATACGATGTCATGTTGTCTGTCGTATTTCTCTTTTTTTCATTTGAAAATTCAAAATGTTAATAATAAACAAATTGTAAACAAAGATTTCTTCCTACAAGTCAATTAAATGTTTGTATCATATATTTGTTCAATCTGTCCTCTTACTAATATAACATTTTTTGGTAATATTCCATTTTATTCAAATCGAAAAATCTTTTCAACCGTGTTTCCTTGTATATGGTGGCTTACTGTAGTAAAAACACAATATCGAACGGTTACGGTTTAAAAAAAAAAAACCGATTCGGTATTCGGTATGGAGACGAAACCGAAAAACCGCGGTTTTTCGGTAAAACCGCCCATCTCTAATTTACATAATTAAAAGAATACTCAATATTGTAATCTACATTTGGCTTTTGGGCATAACCTTTTGTCACTAGTCTTGCCTTAAATATCTCTCCCTGATTTTCATCAGTTTTAATAGTATACACCCATCATGCTGGCATTAGGGTTTTATTCTGAGGTAATTCAGTTAATTCAAATGTTTTATTTTCTTTTAAAATGTCCATCTCCATTTTCATGGCCTTCTGCCAGTTTTCGGAACTATCTGAATTTATCGCTTCTTCGTATGTACTTGGTACATTTCTTATGTGGTAACAATAATCTATCGTGTATTTTATTGCGTCATTATTTTCGTCTTCCACATAGTAGTCATTAAGATATTTTGGGCGGGTTTTCGTTCTCCCAATATTTTCAGTTACTACTTCTGTTTCGGGTTCAACTGTTTGAATATTTTCAGTTGTAGCACTTTCGTCTGTTTCTTTTATATTATCTTTAAATTTATCTGTAAATTTTACTATTCTGACATTTTTTAATTCACCGGTTTCGGGAAAATATATTAAGTAGGCCGGACTACCTCTGTCATATCCTACAAAAATTCCCTCCTTACTTCGGTCTTCCAATTTTTTTGGGTTTTGTACGTATGCGTAACAAATGCTTCCAAATAAGTGCATTTTTGATATATTTGGTGCATCGGCCGTAAAAAAATTTGTATGGCGTGCTGTTAATACATTTGTTGTAATATCGGTTAAGAATATACGTTGAGGACATAACAGAGTATGACCACATATATTTTGGAAGGTTAGCATGTTTTAGCATGTACCTAGCCATTTCAAAAATTGTGCGCCATGCTCTTTCGATCGTATCATTTTGGTGGGGGGGAGTAGGGTACCAATTTTTGATGATGTATCTTATTCTTAATTAATAGCGATTCGAAGATTTTAGAAGTAAATTCCGTGCCTTGATCGCTCCTTACTGTTTTTATATTTCCATACGGGGCAATGTCAGCTATAAATCTTTCGAAGGCTTCCACTGCGTCACTTTTACTTTTCAACATGTAGGTGACTATGAGACCGGAATAATTATCTATACACCCTAATACGTACTTAAAATCATCCTTTGCTATGGGGTCTATCGGTTCTGCTAGATCAATGTGTACTAGTTCGAGTATTTTTGTTGCTCGTTTGTCAGGTATTTTATTTTTGAATTGGGGCATTTTTGCCTGTGGGCACACTTCACAATTAAATTATTTTTTGTCACTAATTTGTATACCAGAAACGGTTTTTTTCTAATTTAATTATATCGTCGATGTTGCAATGTCCCATTATGCTATGCCACTTTTCTAGCGAATGTTTTATTTTCTTCGGAGAAGTTACATTATTTAAGTAATATAGTTTACCTTTCTTATATATATTAAATTTAGTTCCATTAGTATTTAATGTTGCAGAGTTAGGTTTAGATTCAACGTAAGCACTCTTTTCTGTCGCCGCTTGTACTGAAAAGATATTATTATTAAAAGAAGGTATATATAAAGCGTTTTTTAAGATGTTATTATATATCCTTCCATTCGTATCAGTCATTTTAATAGAAGCATCCCCCCTTTTTAGCGTAAAATTATTGTATCGGCTCCCATCGGCTAGCTCAACAATATAGCGGGAGGAATCAAATTCTTTATAGAAGTTAACGAACTTGGACTCGTCATTTAAAATATGGGTCGTGGCCCCACAATCGACTAATAAATCAAGATATGAAGAGTCACTTGCCTTATTAACAGAAAAAATATAAGAAGTGTTCTTATCTGATACGTGTTTTATCGTGTTCCCTTCGGTGTTTGAGTGTCTATCTTGCGTTTTTCTGCAAAAATTTGTGTCATGTGTTCGTAGTTTTTGCACCAGCGTGCGGGTTTTCTACAATTTTCGGATTTATGTTCATATCGCCCACATAAGAAGCATGATCCATTGAATTCGTTTTTGTTATATTTATTTGGTCTGGAAATGGTTGCTGGTTGGCTGTTATATTTCTTTTCTCTCACACTCATTACTGCGTTCGCGCTTTCACCATGGGTTTTTTTTTCAGTTTCTTCGAAGTTTCTTAGAGCGGTTTTAAAGTTCTGGAATGTCATAGGTGTATCTTTCTGCATTATTACCGTGGTGAATGTCTTATATCCACTCGGTAATCCCTTTATAATCATTGCGATCAGTAATCCATCGCTTATCGTTTCTCCGGTATTTTTTAGGAATGTGGCAGCATTTTCCGCTCTTATTACATAGTCTGTAATATTTTCATTTGACTTGTTTTGCAACGATGTTAATTCTGTGTACAACAAAATTATTCTTGGCTTTCCACATGACACATAAAGTTCTCTTAGGATATTTAATGCTTTTCTGCCATCGTTATTCGCGTCTTGTATGATCAACGAAAGACTTCGGTCATCGAGGTATTGTACTAGTTCACCAAAAGCTTTGGCGTTCTTGTTCTGATTTATTTCAGCTTCGCTCCCTGTAATGGTGCTGTACAGTTTTTGAGTCCGCATGTAGCCAAGGAACTTCACTTCCCATAATTCATACTTTCTTTCATCTCCCTGAAACATTAGTCTGTGGTTTGCATAGCTGGGCACATAACCTGTTAAGCTTTGAGGGGTAGAGCGTAACATCGTGGTAGATTATGAGTGGGGTAACAATAATATGTGCGTATTACACAACTTTTATTCTCGAACTGAAGATACAATTTTGAAAGAACAAATTTGGCGCCTAATTTTCATGTCACGTGATACCTCTGCAGCGCAGTAATTATCACGTAGTGGTGATCAGGTCGATGGCCTTATCACCACTTGGTTGAGTGGAACTATATTCAGTTGACACTTCAACAGAACGATTCACCTTCAAACAGTCAGATTTTTTTACAAGTGTATAATGTAGACGTCAACAATATAAATATGCCATTTTTAACGATCCAACAAAACAAAAAATTTGAAGACCCCCCCCCCCAAAAAAAAAAACGGTGCTTTTTTTCGTTTCACAATGACTTGGAAGTATTTAAGGAAATGTATAAACTTTGTTATCTACTTATGTGTTAGCTGAAAATAAGATTATACAGAAAAATAGGCGCTCTTGTATAAGCAGTGACCGATCTGAGGGGGACAACTCTACCTTACCCAGCCGCCGCCATTCCGAACTCGCCCACACTTCGGCAAGGGAGACAACTTTCACACACATTTTTACAAACCCTTTATAACAATTAATGCGTTAGAAATAGCTTTTGAATGCGTTCAGAGTAATTTTTAAACAATTAATAAAAAAAACATGTTACGGGTTTTAAATGCACTTTTAATCACTTATTTACATGCTGCAAATTGTATACACTTTATAACAATAAAAAAAAATGCTACGATTTTGAAATGCGTTAAAAATAACATTTAAATGCGTTAAAAATAACTTTTAAACAATTAATTTTAAAAAATGTTACGGTTTTAAATGCGTTCAAAATAACTTTTAACACTTTTATTTACATGCCACAAATTGTATACACTTTATAACAATTAATAAAAAAAAATGTTACAGGTTTTAAATTAATTGTTTGAAGGTTGTTTTGAGCGCATTTCAGAATCGTAGCGTGTTTTTTATTAATTGTTGTAGGGTTTGTAAACTTTGTGTCAAAGTTGTCTCCCTTGTCGAGTTCGGAATGGCGGCGGCTGGGTAAATTAGAGTTGTCCCCCTCAGATCGGTCACTGCTTATACAAGAGCGCCAATCATTTTTTATTTTTAATTTAATAAATACTGGATGAATTTGCGTAATTTTCGCTGTACAGTCTTCTTTTCAGCTACCACGTAAGTACATAACAAAGTTTATACATTTTTTTAGCTATTGCCTAACATGTCGTTGTGAAACAAAAGAAGCACCAACAAAAGAAATAGACAAATAAATGTTAATAAAAGCAAGATAAGTTACTCTTATACCTACCTGGATAAGTTTTTCCGTGTTTTAACTTATTTTAAGGCGTTTTTATTTCAATGAAAAAGTAGGTAGAAAAGTAACTTATCTTGCCTTTGGTAACGTTTATTAGTTGCTTATTTTGTTGGCTCTTGTTAAAAATGCCCAATAAATAAATCAGTAAGTGTATTTTCGTTTTCCGTTTTAAGAACCAAGAGTTTCATTTCGTGGAGTAATTTCTCGGCTGCTGTAACTCGTTAACGGATTTTAGTAAACAAACCATATCGTTCGCCACGGAGTCTGTTGATCTGTATAAGCACCAAAATAACTAGCATTAAATTTTAACGTTCGTTATTTTTATGGCCATTATTATTCCACGTTTCAGATGGAAATAATCATTTTTGTGTGAAAAAAACCCAAAAAAAACTAGATTTTGAAGGGTTTTTCCTGTTCCGCATCAAAGTTCTTAACTGAAAAATATGTGTCAGTATTGATGAATTAGAGTCAATACTACCATGGACAAATAGAGAATTGGCGCTTGTGTAACGAAAACGTGGACTATTATTTAAGAGGAACTTCGTATTAAATAACACCGTCAATATACTTGACTACAACAATACAGACATATAATGGCCGGTGTTAGATAACACCAGGTTCCTATAAACTAATATTCCGGTATGGTTGAGTTTAAATTACCAAAAAATAAAATTAAAAAAAAAAAGGTTTAGAAGCATCACAACTGTGCTGCCGAACTTCCGTTCTACCATGAATTTCAAATCAGACCGGTATAGTCCGGAAAATACCAACTGCATATTTTTGGTCAACAAATAAGAAAAGCAAAATAATTTCTGTAATTGGAAATTTACAATTGTTCTTATTTACATACATATCTTAGAAATAGGGTATTCCAAAAGGGTTCATTGCCGCGCTGACTTCCGGTTTATCCTACAGTAAATTTCAAGTACGGATGATAAAAAAAACTTTTTTAATTCATATTAAGTTGAGACTTCACAAATACCCATTTTATTAATAATGTAAGTGTTTGAAATAAATACAAAAAATATGATTTCGGAGAAACGGAGCCGAAAATTATTTCGGCCATATTCTTTATCCTATACGCTTTTATTACCCTTTTTAAATGCTTTAAATTATGTTGCCGTTTCACAAAATACAAAAGACATTTAAAAACTTTGTTTAAAACAATGTTTTCTTATTTATTTTTGTTACTAAATTGTTATAAAATATTTGCTTTAAAAAATCACTATTAAAATACAAAGCTATTTTATTATATTTTCATTAAAAAAATCAAAACATATGTTGCTGTTTCACAAAATACAAGACATTTCAATATATCAATAAAAAAACATTTCAACATATTTGATTCGTAAAAAGGATTTATTAAAGATTTGTTATATTTGGATTTAAAAAAAAACATTTGTTTTGCTAACAACTTACTATTCTAATTTTGGCTAGGAAGAAAGCGTAGTATCTGTTCCGATGGATACTGCACCCTATAGACCGTTGTCGTCTTGTCCTTCGGGGCTTGATTCCGCCGGTCTGTGGGTTTGCCCTGTGCAGTTCTAGGAGGTCCACCCTCCCAGGCTTTGCCTCCCCTATTTGGGGAGGAGTAAGTTTATTGCTTACTGCCTGAGGCGTCCAGGCAATTTTTAATGGCCAGAGTGCTCACCTTCTCGAGCGCTGACTTTTCAAGTCCCACTTTCCCGACCCGACCATGGGTCACATCTTACCTTGTGGGAGTAAGATAAAACTGGCCTTGTGCCTAACCTCCTGGAGAGGAGGTAAATAAATATACTATTCTAAATTTTCCGTTAAAAAAAAGAAAAGTTTTTTTATCATTTCTGATCATCCGTACTTGAAATTTACTGCAGGATAAACCGGAAGTCAGCGCGGCAGTGAACCCTTCTGGAATGCCGAAAATAGTGAAAGTTTTATCCCCAAAAATTGAATATTTTAATGTTTTATTTATTTATTTATTATTTACTAATAGTGAAAATATCTGTTTTCCAAAAGTACGTGGAATGTTTTTTTTGGGGAAAGTTATTTTTGGCCCAAAAATACTAACAGTGTTTTGGTCAACTGATTTCTGTAATTGGAAATTTAGAATTTTACCTTTTTTAACTGGAATGTTATCTTTTATTTACATACACATTTGGCGATTCGTGAGATTTATACGTTCTTCCAGCTGCCGGTTCCACTCAGCAGCAAATGACGCCTCATGTCATATACGGATGGCCAGAAATGATATAAAAAAAAAAAACTTTCTCCATAATTCAAACCAATTTCAGACTTGTCCAATGTCATATTGTTACACAAATAATACATTGAATGTATTACTTTTATTTCGTAATAAACAAACAATCAACAAAATACCGAATCCATTTTTTAAATATTTATTTGTTTTTTATTTTATTGTTTTTAAAACTTTTTAATTGTTTTCTCGAACTGTTTTTGGTTTACAATTCGGAGCTAGTGTACGAATAGAGTACCGTTATGATCGTCTGCAAATAGGAATTTGTCTCACACCGGAAGTCACCGTTTTGGCATACCTTACGAAAAAAGTTTCGGATAGTCGGTAATGTCGCAGAGAAGTGGTACCCCCCCCCCCACTGGAAATCTCGCCCCGCCCCCCTTTTTGGTATTTTTTTTTTTTAAGTAAATAACAAATAAACAAGTCTCGTTTTCTTTTTTACTTAAAGTAAATAACAAATAAACAAAAAGTAATTAATACACAAAAACTCCTCCCGTAGAAATAATAACTCGCGACTAACTACCTGTTGGGGGTGGGGGTGGGGGCACACATTTATTTAGTAACTTTTTTTCAACATGAACATATCAAGCATGACCAAAATTTGGGGAAGCCATAACGAAGCGAAAGCGTTTTTAAGAGACAAAAACATAATTAAAACTGAAAGTCCGCTGTGTTCTGTATGAAGTGAAGAGGTCCGCAAGAAACGATAACTTTTTTTGGATATGCCCTTCGCATAACGGCAAACACATATCGATCAAAAGTGGGAGCTTCTTGGAAGGGGGTGAAGCTGCCAATTCAAACGTTTATACAACTGTTGTATTTTTGGTCATATAAGACCCCAGTAATTAAATGCGCTCAAATGACTGATGTATCAAAGAAGACAGCAATGTTATGGTACTCTTATTTTCGCGACATTTGCTCGAAACAATTACTCGAAAAATTTCTATTTTCGTGGGAGACCCGGAACATTTTTCGTAAGGTATGCCAAAACGGTGACTTCCGGTGTGAGACAAATTCCTGTTTGCAGACGATCATAACGGTACTCTATTCGTACACTAGCTCCTTAAAGAGTTCCATTCATTCAACCCAGTCAACCGGAAGTGTTCGACTGTATTTTGTTTTGTTTATGACCTCAATCTGCGAGATATTGGTAGTTTAACAATATTTTATATAAAAATGTTGACTGTTGGATTTTCGTTTTAAAAATCAGTTGACTATTTTGAGAGTTTTAATTCATACAATAAAAAAAAAAAATAAAAATACTGATTATTCATTTAAATAAATTTTCGTTTAAAAAAAAAAAAAAAAAAAAAAAAAAAAAAAAATCACTGTTGACTATTTTGAGAAAGTTTCAATTCACACAATAAAAAAAACATTATTTTTATAAATTTTTACATTATTAAATAAAATATTTTCATATTCAATAAAGAAACATTGTTCGCTGTTATTATTGTCATTTTGGATAAAACATCTAATGTTGTTACTTCCGGTTGGTTGTCTGCCCCTGCCTTCAAAAAAGGAAAGCAAATAAAGTGTGAGTGACAGCTAAACTGCAGAAGTGCCTGTTTTTTATGCTTTGTTTTATGAAATTTACTGATAGTGAAAATATAATAAACTTTTTTTCTTAAAAATGGAATAACTTCCAGAATTAAACTTTTAATCTAATCATAACCTGTATATTAATTTCTCTAATGATTCGTTGACGACGTTAATACAGCGGCTGACCTATGTTTTATTGATATAACCATGAAAGAATTAAGTCGAAATGGCTGATAATTTGAATACCATCAAATGGTTGGCATGACACGGACTAATTAGCAATAAGTTAATGTGCCAGAAATGTCCCCTTCCATGGCGTATAAACCTACAAGCAACAAAAAAGAGCATTGATGGTTACTTATGGGTTTGCCCGAAATGTAAGAAAATGAAAAGTTTACGGATGGGCTCTTTCTTAGGGTGCCTTTTTAGCGACAAACAAAGTCCTACAAGTCATTGGTGGTGCTTACTAGAGTCGCAAGTACATGTTGCCATTGAAACTGGCGTATGCAAGCGAAGTTTGCAGGATTGGTATAGTTTCATGTGCAAAATTTGTGCTATGTGTTTGATCGACAATCCTATTGAGATGGGTGAATCTGGTAGGACCGTTGAAATCGACAAAAGCAAATGTATTGTTGGGAAAAATATAAAATATATGTGAAATATTTCAAACAAAGTATCTTTTCCTGGCTGTAGTTTGAAGGGGGCCGAGGCAGCAGTCGGAAGGGGAAAGGTTGCTAAAAAGAAATGCCCTTTAGCGACCCACCCAACAGGGTCCAGTAATAACATGTTCTATGTCGAGAATGGAGTTCTCAGCTGGAGCAAAGGTGCACAGTCCGCCATCCACCAAGCTAGAGGACCTCCGTAAGAGAATGCAGAACCTAAATTTATAGGGTAGTAACAACCTGTGTCACCCTATTTCCGACTCGTCCACTTCGCTCCTGGTGGTAACCTCCCCCCCCCCCCCGATTGCATCAACTTCCATCAGTAGGAACAACCATTCACTTTTTTTTTCACAGTATGAATCGCAAATATAACCACGGCAGATTTTGAGAAGACCAATGGATTCTTGGTATGGTCGAGCAAGAAACAAATATGACAATGATGGTGCCAGTTGAAAAATGAGATACAGAAAGTCTTTTATCTATAATTGGGCGCTATTGTAACGGATGGCTGGCAAGCCTATAATGCCCCAACGAATCATTTTGTGGTCAACCCAAATACAACTTTGTGGATCCGCATAACCCTACAATCCACACAAACCGTATGTGGAGGAAGCTGATGTCAGTGCAAGTTGAAATTTAAAGTAATGAGAGGGACTAGCCCGGAAAACTTACTGGGTCACCTCTATGAATTTCTCTGGTGCCGCCAAGTGAAAACCAATTTCTTCAGCAATATACTGCGCCAGTATTTTATGCATACTTATAGGTCAGAGACGATAACTAAGTATGACTGAGTTACTTGCCCTTCTCGTCTAAGCAGAGTGTCTCTTCCATTATTATATTCGTTACGTTTACTCACATACGCTACTTCCAAAGAATTCAGGAAAAAATATTTTTTTAATAAATAAGGAGAATATTACTCACAAAATAATTGGGTGACCGCTTGAAGGTATTATCGTAAAGACTCAAAGAGACTAGACTACCGATGCGTCTCTTCACTTTACACACAGTAAAGTAGTGAATACTGGCATAACTTCATTCAAATACATATCAGTTTCTCAAATATATCTCAGTATGTGTGCACGCGCCCCGAAGCAGTGGTGCCTTGGAACGAAAGAGACTATCTCTTCCTTTGAGGTGTGGAAGAATAACCTTTTATACTGCCTGAACTTTGATAGCCACTATGCCCAATTCCTCGAGAAAAATTGGGAGTACACCCACACCGGGGCTTCACAAATTATGGTATTGAGGTACCTGAAAAGCAGTGGCTCTGCAGCAATCAAGCTGCAGAGACACTGCTTTTCAGAAAAATATTCTCGTTGAGACGACGTTGGGACAAGTGGCAATTTACTGTTCCTACATATCACAGAGTACCATTGTCAAGACATTCACGTCCTTAGCAAATGTTTGGCAGACGACAAAACAACATTATGTCCTCCAGACTACTGCATCACCCCGAATGTGGAACAAGTCCAACGTGCTCAAGTTGTGCGCACTCCACACCGACAGACCACTATTGGACCTGGTGAGTACTTAGAACTCTCAGTGCCTGATGACGAACACAAAGAGTCTGCCATCGAGCCTCATTTGAATTCATGTTGGCTGCAACCCATGGTCTCAGGGGGTGTAGGAGGCAAAGAGCAGCTTAACAACCCCACCAGTGAACAATAGACACAGAAATCACATGTCGAGCTGTACCCACGTCAATTTCAACAACAGCTCCTGGCCTGACATGTGCCTACCCGACTCCAACTAAACACCAAAAGAACATTACTCACTGTGTGGTTATTGACTCAAATGACATGCTATCCCCATCAGAAAAGATTGGATTTCAACAACTCAATGCCATGATTTTAAATAAGTGAAAATTAAAAAGAAAAAATTATCTTCCAAAAAATTAATTATAATTAATGTTCATGAAGAAAGGATAGACCATGGATTTGAGACCATTTTTCGATTGTGTAGGTTTTAGCATCCTAAATTCACCGTTCAATTTGGTACCGTTCTGCTACCAGAGATCCCAGAAACTTATAGTAAAGTGAAAAGCAGGGCATAAAAGCTTTGAATGCCGAAATAAACACTGTACATTTAAAAGACGATGGTGTGAAAAAAAATGCAAAACGGGAACTCACAACACAGATTATTGCAGAAAAAAAAGAATAACTCAGCTAAAGTGCTGAAAGACAAATGAGACCAACTCATTTTCATTTGCAGTAAGTACTACTGAAAACCTTTATAAAATGAACATGCTTGATTAGCTTGTAGACTGATTCAGCCAATGAGATGGGGGACGGGTGTTCCTATGCAGAGGAGAGGCCAGGCGAGAAGAAACTCGAGGAGAAGGTCGTCGAGCAGCGTTGAGAGCGGATGGATGTCTAGGAGATTGTCAGCTTACCCAGCTATCATATCGAAAAATTTATGCTCGCACACAAGATCAAAAATAGGAAAAGTGGAATTCGAAAATTAACGGTTAAGAAATACAGCAACGTTTAATACCACTGTCTACCGGATATCAAAAGAAAAAAAAGCTGGTCCAACGAAACTGACTATGACAGACCAGTCAATCATATTACCTCTCCAAAGTCGAGATTACGTATATATCGGGATCCTAAAAACAACTCAGTAAGGTCGGACCACAGAATCAAAAATTCCGTTAAAATATCTTTTCCTCAGCCATCAAACTGAAAAGGTATGTGTTAACAACAAAAAAAAAAGAATTCCATATTAATTCGTCCTAAATTTAACTTTCATATTGTTTCTATATTGTCGTTTAAATGATCCCATGCAACCGTCCACCACGGTTTTAACCCATCCACCCTCCTATTACGAACTCTCAGTGGGAGAAGAAGAACTTCTCATTTGTTTCCTCAAAATATGTAAGGAAAGGGAATTTCATATTTCGTCTATCCTAAAAACTACGAGCCTTCATAATTGCTAAATTGGGACTTTTAATTCTATATCCTGACTAATCAATTTTCTCAGATTTAACTAAAACCAGCCTCTTATTAAGAACTGTGGAAAATAGGAGGAGCGGTGACTTACCAGATTGTGGCTGCTGGCGACTTAGGATGTTCTTCCAAACATCTAAGACAAAGACGGCTATCGCAGAGAATTTATATCAGTAGGGGATGGCGTTCAATTATTATAAAATCCTTTCTCACTACTGAAGAGCGTTAGTCGTCAATTTGTCACCACACTACAGTAGTTATTAGACCTAAGGAGAGGGTCGCGAAGGAAGTTTTTTTTTTTTTTTGCAACCTCGCTCTTCGGCTAGCTTCACTCTTCGTTACCTCTGATTTTTTTTTTCGACAGAACTTCGCTTGAGCAGAAGGAACTACTAGTTGATCATTTGGTAAATAAACACTCGTTATGTTTGTTTAAATTGTCTTTTGTTGATTTTTTCAAGTGTATAATTTTCTTTATGTTTATAATTTGCAATACAAATGTGTCGTTTCCCTTTCGATGAATTTATCGGGTTGTCTCCCTTTCATCGGGTTTCCAACCTTTACACATTCTCAACATTCGTGGCTGAGTTACGTATTTGTAACGTCAGTGTCCATAGTATTACTATTATAACAAAGCTGTTAAAAAGAATGAAAATAAGTAATAAAACTAAATTTAATTGTGATGTATGTGCAAAAGGAAAAAATGTGCCAATATAAAAATAGAAAAGCAGACAAAAGGGCAAACAAAAGTGTAACTTAGCAGGTCCAATTAAACCAACTTCGATAAACTTATCGAAATTGGTAATAACATTTGTTGATGATTACTCAGGACTTATTACATTTATTTTCTTAAAAATAAATCGCAAGCTACAGATGCCACACAAGACTTGACTGATATAGCACCCCATGGATCAGTCAAAAGACTAAGAACACATAACGGAACGGAATTGCTCTCAGTTTAAAAACCTACTTAGAAAAAATAAGACAAGAATTTTTGGCGCCTATTCGTCACATTAAAAGGGTACTGCTGAGATTTCATAGAAATCTCGCCATTTCGAAAAGTGATGTTTGTTAATACAAGCAAAGTTACCAAAAGATTCATGGAACTATGTGATTAGAGCATCAGCCTACATAAGGAATAGATGTTTTAACAGAAGAACTGAAAAACTTCTTTCAAAATGTTCACAAACCAAAAACCTGATATAAGTAATATGCATACTTTTGGCACTACATGCTTTGCTTACATTCAAAATAAAACAAAATTAGATCCAAGAAGTGAACAAGGGATTTTCATATGGTACTATGTTGGAAGTCCAGCCTATCTCATTTACTTTCCAGGTAGAAGAGAAAACAAGAGAATTAGATGTGTACTCTTTCATGAATCTCAACAACCAGATACAGAGGAAAACGAGAATAATTCATTTGATTATCTCAGAGAACAAACAACTTGATCAGAAGAATATAATACAGAAGAAACACCAGATAAAAAATATGAAGCATCAAATACAGATGAAAATGAAACAGAACGAAAATTCAATAAACCTAAATATCTAAATTATTACGTGTTAAATCCTGACAATTCGGACATAATTGTTCTATCGACTATTGTTATAGAATAAAAGACATTCCTGAAACTTATGAAGAAGCAGTGACAAAGTTAAAATGGGAAAGCGCCATGAGTGAGGAAATAGATGCTCTTAAGGAAAACAATACTTACGAACTTACCCCTGTTACTTAAGACAAGAAAATTATTGGAGGCAGATGGGTCTATGCAATGAAGTTAGGACCGAAAAATGGGGAACAATTTAAAGCTAGATATGTAGCTAAAGGATTTTCCCAGATACAAAACAGATTATCAAGAAACATTTTCTCCTACAGCTGAGATCACATCTATCAGAATGTTGATGCAAATAGCAGTACAAAATGATTTAATTGTGCATCAGATGAATTTTAAAACAACATACCTTAATGCTAATATTGACTGAAGTATATAATGAACAGCAAAAATGGTGAGAAGCTGGTTTGTAAATTTTAAAAATCGGCACTTCTGTAGATTAGATGTGAGTCAATGTGAATTAGAAATCAAATTAAAGAGTTCCATTCACTCAACCCAATCAACCGGAAGTGGCCTAGATTGATTTTTTTTTTATCCACAAATGGATCTGAAAACATCAATCTGCAAGATATTGGTACTTTAACCAGCGAGCCCTTCAAATCTATAGACTTTTTACAGGCACACACTTATTTCTTCCAGAACTTTATCCTCTTACATAAAAGAAAGAAAAAAAAATCAGACATCACGAAGTTTCAAATTATATAAAACTAAGAATCAATGTTGACTGTTTGTTGTATTAAAAAAAAATCCAGTTTGTGTAGTTTTAAATTATACCAAAAAAAAGAAAAATATCACTGTTGGCTGTTTTTTTAGAAAGTTGTAAATTATACCAAAAAAAACAAATCACTGTTGACCGTTTTCAGAAAGTTTTAATTTATACAAAAAAAAAAAGTCACTGTTGACTATTCGTTTTATAGGATTTTACATTAAAAAAGCACTGTTATAAAGTTTTAGACTATACAAAAATAAATCATTATTTTTATTATTTTTACATTATTAAATAAAAAACACTTCGCTGTTATTGTTATTTTCGATAAAAATTCTATATTACTTTCGGTTGATTGTCTGCCCCTGTCTTCAGAAAAGGAAAGCAAATAAATTGTGACTCACATCTAAACTACAAAAGTACCAAAAAATCTTTATATGAACTGAAAAAAAAGTGAAAGAAATTGGAATTGGAACAATTTGTTTTAACAGACCAAAATTTCAAACAGTCATTAAAGGATTATGATGTGTATAGGAAAAATTATGATTTAAAAAATAATTATAATGATGTGGGTAGATGATCTAATCATCGTAGCTCCAGATTTATAAAGTATGAAAGATATAAAAAGTAAAATATTCCAAAATTATTTAATGAAAGATCTTGGTCAATTATCTTATTTCTTGGGAATAGAATTTCAATTTAATAATCGTACTATTAAAATGAGTCGAACAAAATACTTACAAAGAGTTTTAAACAGATTTGGAATGAACAATTGTAACCCAAAAGCTATACCATGTGACCTAAGTGCTAATAAGAGTATTTATTTACTCCTCTCCAGGAGTTAGGCACAAGGCCAGTTTTATCTTACTCTCACAAGTAAGATGTGACCCAAGGTCGGGAAAGTGGGGTTTGAAAAGCCAGCGCCCGAGAGGTGAGCACTCTGGCCATTAAAAATTGCCTGGGCAGCCCCGTCGGCATTCCCCGGTAGGGGCGCCTCAGGCAGTAAGCACTAAACTTACTCCTCCCCAAAGAGGGGAGGCAAAGCCTGGGAGGGTGGACCTCTTAGAACTGCACAGGACCGACCCATAGACCGGCGTAAATCAAGCCCCGAAGGCCAAGACAATACCAGTTTATGGGGTGTAGTATCCATCGGAACAGATACTACACTTTGATCTTAGCCAAAAGCAGATTCAAAAGAATTATCAAAATAACAGATTATTCAGAGAAATAATTGGCAGTTTAATTTACGCAATTACTTGCACAGGACCTGATGTAGTTACCATGTTGTCTCAGTATTTGTCAAAATCCGCAAATGCATATATTTGAATCTAAGTAGATTTGTTTCGAAGTAAGGAACTCTTAATTATGATCTAACCTTTAAGAATTCTGAAAATAATTGGAATTTAATTGGTTTTTGCGATTCTGATTGGGCAAATTCAGAAGATAAAAGTATTTCTGGATATTGCTACCACTTAAATAATGATGGTGTCGTAATGCAGCACACAAATTTTCTAAAGTAATTGTAGCAATATATAAGTGGTATTGAAATTAAATATATATGCAGATAATCAAGGCACTATAGGATTAGCAAAAAATTCTCTTCATCAAAGATCTAAGCATATTGATGTAAAATATAAGGTCTCAAATTCAAAATAATGTATGTCTACATTAAATACCCTCAAATGACAATATTGCTGACATATTCACAAAACCAGTAAGCAAAGTTGGACTTTAGAAGTGTTGTATTATAAGAGGTTAAAAAGGAGAAAGAAGAAAAAAAAGGGTTCAAAAGACTTATCTACCCTTTGACTATATTTTGAAATGATGCAACTGTGACGGTAAGCTGCAGCTTGGGGGGGGGGGGGGTACATATTGACGGTGTGCTTATATTAATGTATGTGTTTACCAAGCTGCTGCTGATTATTGAATTTGACAGTATCAGGGGAAGCTACTTCTGCCCACTGTATATTTTGTTATTCCCGCCAATATATTGTTTTTTGTATTCAGTTCCAAAAATAAATTTGATCATTACATACGTGTATATTTTTATGTCATCCATTTGTATAACTTCGTTTTCCAATCATTTTAAAATGAATGAAGCAGCGGGTTATTCAACTAACCTCAGCTCAGTCTGTATTCTTAAATATTATTATGAAACAAAAAACTACAAATTTAAAACTAAAGTAATTTGATAAATGTTGAGATCGCCGATTTAAACAGAATTCAATAAAAATGATTTTGTTTTTTATATATTATTACATGATAAGTGAAAAAAAAATGTTTAAAATGTGTAAATATATGCTAGTATAATCGAGGTTTTTACAAAATGGCGTCTTACTGGAACCGGAAGTAGGTTATTATGTAAAAAGGAAACTGATTTTTTGTTAACTGAAACGAAGCAAGAGCTTTCATTATTCCAGAATATTTTTGATAATGGCTACTGCTCATAGAATGCGTATAAAAGGGTTGTGAAAAAAATATTTTTATAAATACTCTCATTTTCAAAATGATCTTTTATAATGCACTACAAGACTTTACTTCATTTCATATTGTTTTCGTTCCAGGTTTTTGTATTGCTCATAGAGCCATGATTTCTTTGTATAGCTCAAGACGAAAAAGGTGTTAAAACGTCTGCCCCCCCCCTATTACTACGTAATACTAAAGTGATTTTAACTTCAAAACGTTAATGTCATAATCTTTCAAATATATATCATGGCAACTAATTTTATTCGAACTTTGAAGAAACTGTTCAAGCTGGCGATCTCAACCTTTACGAGCTATTTTTTTTTTCTGCACTAAATGTGATTGTACTGTAAAGTTTCATAATTTTAATCATCAGGATTGATAATTTGGCCAAACGAAGTTTTTTTTGTTAACGAAAAGGTGATATAAAATTGTGTATAGTCGATAAAAATCAAATATATTTATTTGAAGCTTATGACATGCTGAACGACGTTCAGTGAACGTATTGGAGTTAAAATCAATTTAGTATTACGTATGGAATCTGAAAAAGAAAACCTTTTAAATGAGTAAATATGCTAGTGTTATCGGCTTATTTCCTAGATGACACATGTTTGATTGGATAGAGGTGAGTCGCTAAAAATCAGAATCAGAAGTACGTTTCGATGAAAAGTAGTCTTTTAGTGACTTATAAAATAATTTAACCATAATTATGTCGAAACAAATATTTTTTATAAATAGTTTAATTTTTTAAATAAATTATTTTAAAAGCTCACTAAAAGACTCCTTTTCATTACACCGCGTTTCCATCGATTATGCTGCCATATTGATAATAAGCAGATATACTAATTTAATAAATGTTTCTTTTACTATACGTAATACTCAATTGCTTTGAACTCCAATACGTTCAGCATGTCATAATCTTTCAAAAATATAGTTTTTGAGCTATTGTATAACAGTCATCGGCCATTTATAACGACAGCTAACAGGAAAATGGGTAAAAAAAACAACAAATAAATGTTACCAAAGGCAAGATAAGTTACTCTTCTACCTACCTGGGTAAGTTTATTAGTGTTTTAACTTATTTTAAAGCGTTTTTTTAGGCCGATTTAAAACTAGTGTCGGCATGTAAAAATTGAGAAAACAAAATGGATCCATTTGATCACGTGACATCCCGACACTAGTTTTAAAGGTAGGTAGAAGAGTAACTTATTATTTCGCCTTTGGTAACATTTATTTGTTGCCTATTTGTTTTGTTTTGAGTTTTGACCCCTTTTTGTTTTGTTTTCAGTTGTGACCCCTTTTTCGTTTTGTTTTCAGTTGTGACTCCTTTTTCGTTTTGTTAGCTGTCGTTATAAATGCCCCAGTTAGCTAATCTTCACGTTTACCATAATTTGTATTATTCGGGAAAAAAATATTCTCTTGATGATTTTCACAACGTTTCGGCCGATGTAACCACCGACCTTCGGGTGCATCCTTTATAATTTGGGATCTTTCTAGTCGAACTTGGGAACCTGGACGGAATTCCGTTGGGTTCTCAACTTCGAAAAGATGCACGTGAAGAGGGTCGCGGGTTAAATCGGCCGAAATGTTAATATAATCACCAAGGTGAGAATATGCAGAATCCAAGTTACTGTAAAGTTCGAATTAAAATAGTGTTCCTCTTGTTCCGCAGTCTGAATAATCGCTTTTGTTAATTATGCAATAGCTAAAACGAAAATTGTATTTTTTAAAGATTATGACATGCTGAACGTATTGGCGTTAAACTCAATTTCGTATGAAATAGGAGGGGGGGGCACTTTTTAAATTACCCGGTTGTTGCTGGCATTAAAGCAAGAACGTAGAATAATTAAGACAAAATAAAAAGTAAAAGAATTATGTTCGTAAACAAATATTTTTGTTAATATTTTAATTGTTGAAATAAAATGTTTTTATGTAAAAGATTTCTTTTCGTAACAATTCTACGTTCCAACTTTTTCGGTCAACAAGCCTAGGTAAAGTCTATTTTTTTTTTGTTCTCTCCTATTTCATAAATACTAACTTGATTGTAACGTCAATAGGTTCAGTGTGCCATAATCTAAAAATACAATTTTTGAGCTATTGAACATCGTCTTTCCGATAAAATTACATGGGTCGGAAAACTACATGATTACCCCAAAATGAAGTTAAATGTTGGTAAAAGTAAGACTAATTGGTTATTATTGATAAGTACTTGTAGATAACTTACCCGAGCCGACAACGACCATAACAGAGACTGGTTTCTGTCGTCTGTTGCCCTTCTTTCGGCGGAAAAACCCGCGGGTGACTCGATAAAGAATACATATTAGTAGCCAAACTGCTAACAGTCCAAGGAAGGTGGCTAGCACCGAATAAAAAAGCTGGATCACAACACGAAACATTTAGGAAGAAAGGAGGAAGGACGTGAAAACGACATTTGCATAGAGACACACATACACACGTGGTGACTGGGTGGACATTAATGGACATGAGCCTGTTGACGGCAGTTGTTGGGATATTAGAAATGGTACGTTTGTTCGTACTTTTTTTTTTGGGGGGGGGTAAATAAAAATAATGTATAAATGATTTATATATGTATATATATATATGTATATATATATTGGGTGGGTGAACAAGTTAATGGTTTAAAATAATGAGTAACTTGTTTGTTTGTTTTGGGTATTTACTGTTGCAGATAGACGTATTTACGACAGTGCGCCAGTTTACGGTTAAGTCATCGGCGTGTGTTGTTGTCACTAATTCCGATGAAAAGTGAGTCCCAGTTCCATGGAGTAAAGAGAGAGATGTCTTACTAAATAGCTTCCTTTTAGACTTATCATTGGTACGTATCATATTTTTTTGACAATATAAACTTTACACTCTTTGGTTTTGTATTTATTTAGGGAATAATATCTGCTGAATAGGGAGGGTTTTTTTTTTATTCATTAAAGCAAAAATCTAACTTTTTTTTTTTTTTATATAAAAAAAAAAAGAAAATGTATTTCCCAAATCTTGTTCGTCATCTCCGATTATTGTTAAATAATGTATTCATTATTCATGCAGCTGTTATTTAATTATTTATTTATAATAGAAGAAAAAAATCACAGGCTAAATATATTTTTTTATTAATGTGGCGTAGCAGATTTGAACTGTGGATTTATTTAAAGATTTTATTTAATCATCTTAATATAAAATTGTAAGGAACAAAAAACACGAAAAGGGGTCTAATTGTATTTTTAGGGTGTTTCCTTTCATTTTTCTTCTTCTTTTGTCGCTTTTCTTTAATTATCACATAAATGTTACAGCAAATGATGAGATCTCATCATTTACTTCAAGAGTAAATTGTTTAACATATAACCAACTTTGAAGTGTGAAACTTAAAACCCTTTTTTTTTGTCGGGCAGAAAGTATAATCTGTTAATAAAAGTAAAACAAGACTATTTTGTGTAACTTTGGTAAATTTATTTATTTGTATTTACTATTAAACGAATATTTATTCAAACTATAACGAATTTTAAAATCCTATTTAAAAAAAAATGTAAACCTGACAATATTTTGAAATATTTTTCTATAAGTCCTCCAATCGGCAATATGTTTCCACCCGGGAAACGCTGAGTTGATACAGATAGTATAAAAATAAGGTGCTTATATAGATCAACCCCCATGGTTGCAGATATTGGCTCGGTAAAATTTGTTAACGAGTTATACCAGCTGAATGACGACAGTACAAGTCAACTCTGGTTCCTGAAACTGAAAACACTTACTGATTTATTTACATTGCATTTTTGGTTATCTTGAACTTTTAAGCTTTAAGATGGCTTCCATTGAAACAACAGTATATTAACCAAATAACTTCTAGTTTTATAACAATTTCGTTCAATTAATAATTTAATGACCAAACAATAGCGTAATAATTAGGTTATAGTTTTACGGTATTGTTTGGTCATTAAATTATTAATTAAACTAAATTGTTATAAAACTAGAACTAATTTGCTTAAGATAATGTTTCAATGGCAGTCATCTTATTCTTACAGCTGAAAAGTTCAAGATAACCACATTTTGTTAAACTGATATATTTATATTATTGTAGTGTTTCTTTTTTTTTTGTAAATTGTTTTTGTACTCAGTTTGCGGACCATGCTGAAATAATAACTTTATTATTTAGAAAGCCATTCTTAACATGGGGAGGTGTGTAACTCAATTAACTATTCTGTACCTAACAATTTAATACACACACAAAAATTGAATTTAACTTGAAAATCCTATCTAAAAAAATAGCCCGGTCCATAAACTGGATAAGCACCATTGTTTTTGTTTTTAGTGCGTCTGTAGTTTCACAATGACATTAAAATATTTAAAGAAATGTTTAAACTTAATTTACTTACGTGTTAGCTGAAAATACGATTGTACAGAAAAAATTACGCAAATTCATCCAATATTTATTAAATTATAAGAAAAAGAAAGAAAAAACGATCTTACGTATCGGTAGACATTTAAGTCTTACATATTAGGCAAGGGAGATAAATTTCGGGAAAATCGCAAAATATAAGAAAAATGGCGACATATAGATAACAATAACATCGTTTTTTTATTTTTAATAAATATTGGATGAATTTGCATAATTTTTAGTGTACAGTCTTTTCAGCTACCATGTAAGTACATAACAAAGTTTATACATTTCTTTAGCTATTTTTTTAAAGAGAGGCCTAACATGTCATTGTGAAACTACAGAAGCATTCATGTTTTGTTTTCACGCAGACTGTTTTGTAAATTGTTGAATTTTGTTAAATTCAAGGAATAGTTCAACTGCCAACAGACAGGCACAGCATTATGCAATTATTTTGGAAAAGGGTATAATGTAAATATTTGGGATGCCATGGAGATGAAGGGAAGTGACAATCTCTGCATGGAATGAAACCAACAACAATTACACAATAATAAAGGTAAAAAAACAGCCATTTGCAAAAAAAAAAAAATACAATGCAACAATTTAAATAAATCAATAATAAATAAAATGCAATGTAAATAAACGAGTTTTGTTTTTCCCCCTCATTTCAGGGATCCGAGTTTAATCTTGTGTGATCGCCTTTCGGTTATTGGAGTTTGAAACTCAGTCTGAGTTTACCGATCCCATATGGACAACCATGGGGCTGTTCTGTATAAGCACCCAAACTAATTCCGACACCTTTTAAAAAAAATAAAAATGTTTTGTTTTTTTTTCTCGCTGGGTGAACATATTTGGGGGAATTTTATTTAATATTTAAGTTTAGAGAACTTAGGTTCCTATGAAACATTCAGACGCTTTTGTTTGTAAGGCAATACAATTTAATTGTATAACGGCTTTATCGCATAAAGCGTGAAAAAAATAACAAGAATCCATTTAAAAACCTAAAATTGTTGAAAAGTTGTTTAAAGTTCGCTTTTCGTCTCATGGACAGACCCCTCCTCTTTTTGGGAGCAACCCGGAAATCTCCATCTCTATATTAATAAAATTGTGACCACTTCTGAGGTCTATGCAAACTAGTTACGTAGGCCTCGCCACTTCCCCCGTGTATCTGCGCTCGCCCTTACGTGACTTACACATTTTAAAATTTATTTACTGAAATCAAAAATTCAATAACGTAAAATAAACGAAATTTTTAATCTTTTAAAAAAAGAGTAATTAAATCCACCAGAATGCATTTTTATCTTTTTAATAGTTCGTGACTATTCTAAATTCCATAGTCTTTAAACTGTAAGATGCAGTGGAGTGCAGAGGTCTGGAAATGCCCGGGACCAATTCCTTGATTGTGTACACTGTACCTTAAACAGTAATTTGAGTTTTCCGCTTTTTATTTTTAATCCGGAAAAGGCTGATTTCCACCTCCTCTGCACGCTACTGGTACTTTAAATAAATACGATTTCATTGGGTTTCTGTTTGTTTTTAACTATAAAAAAAAATTTCTATTTGAAATTTACTAAAGCACTAAATGACTATACATTTTTTGTCAATTTTTTCTTAACATAAGCACCGAAACAACTACTGGTTGAATAGGAAGTCATTCCTAACTTTAAAATCTTTAGCAATTCCTCGTGTTTTGAAAGCTATTTACATCCAATAGTTTTATAAATAGAGATTAAAAAATTACCTTAGCAACACATAATTATAGTTCTATAACAAGTTGATTAAATTAATAATCTAATGACAAATCGATACCGTAATAATTAAATTGAACTTTCAAAATCCTATTTAAAAACAAAAAATCAAACGGCATAGTTTAAAAAGCGAAACAAAAGTTAAAGTAAAGACTCCCGGGAAACGCCGGTTAGGTACAGCTGGTTACAAATGAAATAAAGCTAGAAAGCAAGTTTATACTAATATGTGAGACGTCCGTTTCTCCGTCACTACTTTTAGTGGGTATGGAAAAAATGGCGACTTTCTTTTTTTTACGATAGTTGACAGAAAAAAAAGATGAAAACAAATAGCCAACAAATAAATGTTACCAGAGATAAGAAAAGTTACTTTTCTACCTATCTGGATAAGTTTTGTTTTTTTTGTGTGTTTTAAAGTATTTTAATGTTTTCGGAATTTTTCGAAGACCTTTTTGTTTTCTGTTAACTCTATTTTCAAGAAATAGTCAACAAATATCTGTTCCAATCGCCTTAAAATTCACTAATTGATTGGAGAAAAGTACAAAAAAAATTATCAAACTTCGGACACAGTCGGGTGACGTCTGTCAGCCATTTGTTTTTTTGCTTTTTTCATTCTAACGTAACATTTTTGATTGAAATAAAAAAAAAAAACGCTTTAAAATAATTTAAAAGACAAAAAAACTTCTCCAATTAGGTAGAAAAGTAACTTTCTTGCCTCTGGTAATATATGTTGCCCTTTTGTTTTTTCTCGCCCCCTTTTTTTCTGTTAACTATTGTAAAAAAAATCACCGGCAAAATGAATAGCCGGGGGAGGGGGGGGGGGTGAACCTATCCGTCATTTAAAAATTCAAGAAATCAACCAATTTTAATGGACTTTTCAGCATGTATTATTAATTAATGGTCACAGAAGATAATTAATTATTTTATTAGGAAACTTAGTGAAAATGTATTATTTCATGTAAATTAAAAAACACTTATACTAAAGTTATGTCAGGGTAAAAAAAAACATTTTTTTAATGAAAATAAACCACCGTAGATGTAAACACTAAAAAATCTTAAATATACTGATTATATATTATGAAAAAAGCTCTTAGATTCCCTGTTAATGAAATCAATATAACTCAAAGAAAAAATTATTTAGCAAATTAACGATGTTATCATTTAATAAAGCATTGTTTATTTAATATTTTCGCAAGAAATAATCTCAAATATAATGTTTTTATAACATTTTACTTGTAATTTTACAACATGATTTTATAATAGTTCCGTTTTGCAATGAAAGTGTAATCGTCACTGTAATGATTCTTTATTTTTAATCATGAAAAAGAAATTGATAAAATTAAGACAGTGGGCAGTTCCGAAAACAATATTGAATTGTTGACTAAATTTTTCAACCATTTTACGGAAGGACATTGGTATATAAATGGACGTGAATTGTACTTGTTTGGCCTTTTGGCTAAGATCAAAGTGTAGTATCTGTTCCGATGGATACTGCACTTCATAGATCGGTATTGTCTTGGCCTTCGGGGCTTGATTTCCGCCGGTCTATGGGTCTGATCTGTCCTGTGCAGTTCTAGGAGGTCCACCCTCCCAGGCTTTACCTCCCCTCTTTGGGGAGGAGTAAGTTAATTGCTTACTGCCTGAGGCGCCCCTACCGGGGAATGCCGACGGGGCTGCCCAGGCAATTTTTAATGGCCAGAGTGCTCACCTTCTCGAGCGCTGGCTTTTCAAATCCCACTTTCTGACCTTGTCACATATTCCTATTGTGGGTAGGGGTTAAATAACGCCTTTTGGCCAAGATCAAAGTGTAGTATCTGTTCTGATGGATACTACAACCTATAGACGGGTATCGTCTTGGCCTTCGGGCCTTGATTCTGTGGGTTTGTCCTGTGCAGTTCTATGAGGTCCATCTTCCCAGGCTTTGCCTTCTCACCCTTTGAGAAGGGGTTAGTTTATTGCTAATCGCCTGAGGCGCCTCTACCGGGGAATGTCGACGGGGCTGCACAGGCAATTTTTTAGAGTCATAAGTGTTCTTCCTCTAGGGTGCTGACTTATCAAATCCCACTTTCCGACCTTGTGTCACATCTTACCGCTGTGGGAGGTAGATAAATACCTGCACTTGACATCAATACTTATTTTTAGAGATCCAACAAACGCATCTGTTTCACTTTCAATAATATGTAAGTTTGTATTTTGGTAACGTTTTCATTAATAATCATTTTCTTTCAAATTTACATTCTATTTAATAATTAATAAATAACTGCTTTAGCTCTTTTTTTTTTTACGACGAATAATAAAATTGTCAGTGTAGCCATCAAATTTAATTTAGTTTTTTAATGCTTAAAATGCGCTTAAAGTTTTAAATTAAAGAGAATTCATTATCGTTATAACGCGTTTAAGAATAATTCCAATAATGTAATTTCTAAAGTTTTTAATCAATTCGTTTTTTACATATTTCATTTTCTGTAAACGATTTACAGGTCGGACAGAAAATTCGAAGAATGCGAGCAATAGGAAAGCAAAACCTGCTGCATAATATTAACTGAACCAATCTATTACAAAACCATATCTTCCATATGAAATTAAAAAGTAATAAAATGAAATATTGCGATTATATAGTCTTCCATACTTGTCTAAGTTTCGGTGGCCATTTTATTAACTCTCTTAAAATGGCTGAATTGTAATGTCAACGTTACTTTTGTTAGGATAATTATGCAATTTTTAGTAAAAAGTAAGTAATCTTTTTATAAATGCAGTATAGCAGTATATTAAGACTTTAATTCACTAATTATCTTTGAAATAGTTCCAGAAAACTGATATTTATCTTTCAAGAGATTTAAAAAAAATTAATTTATTCAAATTTCACTGAATTTATGTGTTTATAGTTGCCATCAAGACCGTTTTAATTTTAATGTTTACAGACGTAAAAATACATTAAAAATTTTTTTTTTTAGAGGTATACTTTAGGCTATTATCTTTCAAACATAATTAAATTTTAACTGGAACAAATAATCAAATATTATGATAAATCCGTTTAAAAAGATATAGTCCGTATAAGCCACACCCACTTTTGCACATTGCTAACTTTTAGGCTAAGACATAGGAACTTGAAAGAAAGGAGAAACTCTTGTAGACTGAATCAATTTTTATTTTAGTCTCAATTCAAACCAAAGTGCCCCTTTTTCAAGGAGCTGAATGTTCCCCACATTAAAAACCAACCTCGTTTCTTACTCTGCCCTGATGGGGAGGCAAGTAAATAGGAACCTTCTGAATCAGTGTTTTTCAACTGGGGTTCCTAAAGCCCTAAGGTTCCTCAAAAGTTCCCCCAGGGTTTTGCAAAAACAAGTAAAATAAGTTAATGCATTTCTTTACTTTTTATTTACGTAGTATTACTAAACATGCACAATATACGTTTTGCTTATCTTTAATATTGTAATCATCATATCTAACCCATTATGTTATTAAACAAATATTGGGAATATATTTACTGATGTCTGTATGGCACCAATGTGAAACTTCGTGCATTAGTTGGTGCCCACTCATCGAATGAGACCTGTACGTAACTAATTTTCGGAAAGAAAACATTCTGAAAATTCTGATTAATTTTATGTATATGAAAACAATTACACTGTAAATTAAATAAAAGTTATTTAATTTTTGCAAATATGTAATACTTTTGTCAATGGAATATGTTTCGCTAGACCTCAACGTTCATATAAGCAATCTTTTTGTGCAGGGATTCCTTTATCATTGTCCTGTTTCGGTATTTAAGGTGCTGCTAGTGTCCCGGAGTCTAAAGTGGGCAGACCAGGAAACGTCTTATGTCTGCTCTCCGTGCAGTCCGATCCAAAGGGTTAATATCAGTCATGTTGCATGCAGTCATATCACTTCTTATGCACTCAAGCCAGGTCTTTCTCGGTCTATCACGCTCTCTTATGCTCGGGATATCCAGAAGCATTATCTTGAATTGCAGGAAGATTGACCGACCAGGGAAGACTTGGAAACAAGTAGTTGGACAAGACGGTACAGAGTGGAGATTGGAAACAGTTGATCCGCTGAATCATGAGAAGTGTGAAATATCAAAAAGCGTCTGGACATGGAAAAATAATCATCATCATCATCCGGTTTTGCTATTTAAGTTACTGTGATAGTACCGGACTCTGGGGTGGGCAACACGAGGCAACATCTCACACCTGTTCTCTATGCGGTCAGATCCAAAGAGTTGATATCAGTCACGTTGCATGCAGTCAAATCACTTATGCATTCAAGCCAAGTCTTCCACGGTTAACCATGCTCCCTAATGCCTGGGATATCCAGGCATGGTATGGAATTGCACGCTGTACGTTGAGTGCATTAGGCATCCAAAATCCCACCAATACTAAGTTTCTGATGAAGAACAGTTGAAGGGATTCTTATCTCCAGTTTGCTGCTACGCATCCACCTGATCATAGCTATCTGGTCATTACACCAAGCTGTTTCAGATCGGAAGCGTTTGGGGGCCATGTCTCACTGCCATGCAAGATGGCATAGTCTTCTTTCGTGTGAATCATATGATTCTGGTGTTGGCATTAGTTTCCCCGATGTTTTTCTAGTTAGAAATTATTTACGGGAAGGACCACAAGAAGGTTGCCAACATCCCTAAGTGAAAGTGGTACTGTGGAACCGACTGGATTCGAACTTGGAACACCCAGGTCTTCAGTCTGTGTTGTTATCCACTTAACCACCATCACCTCCCTGATGGCATAGTGAAGACAGGCAGGGAAAACTTTGCCCCGAATCTTGAAAAAAATGTTCTTAAATGTAAGGTTTGACATCAGTTTCCTGAACCTTCTCTCAGAAACACAACAGCAACCAGTGACACCACATTTGCTACCACCACCAGAATTCAACATCAAGTGAGGTGATGTAATTTATTTTAAAGGTTACGCAACAGTTAAGAGACTCTGCTTTAAACTAACGCTTTTGTAAACTCTATTTTCACATGCACTTAGTTTTCACTACATGTTTTTGATTGATTTTTGTTGTTCAACTATTAAATATTGGGTGAGTATAATTTGTTAGTTGAGAATAACAGGAAATAGGGTTCAATCGGAGTCAGCTCCAGCTCCAATGTCAGCTCGACTTCCCGTGTGCTGGAAGTGAATGTGACATCACAAGGCCCAAAGATAGAAAGTGATGGAGAGAAGTCATCAGTTCGCTTGGAAGCACACACATGTGACTCGTGGGTTTAAAGATGTCCGGATAAGATATGATTAAGCAGTAATTATCGACTTTTGTCTGTCTCCCCCAACCTTTAATATGATTTCTCCAATGTTCAGCCTGGTCAATACCAGATAAGTGACCATTTGGGAATACGGAATGCTGTATGTGAGAGAACGATAATCCCTTCCTCCTAAAAACTAATGTTGTTGCATAATCAGTGTGCAGCTGACAAAGAAGTTATCCTCTGTATCCCCAATCTAAGAAACATAATGCTGTACATGTCTAGAAAAAAAGAACCCGTAGGTACATACACAGAGTAAACATCAGTTTGTCACATTTGTTCATACTATGTCTATAATGACCATTAGGACAACATATATGTATATGCTGATGGCATACATTACCTCAACCATTTGGCATAAAGAACTGAAAACTCAATCCAATTTTCTAATTCCATGATAAGCAATTTATTTTACATTAAATTTTAGGACACCCTGTCAAAATCTGCAGTGTTTTGTGATTATTGGTTATCTTGCCTCGGCTTGTCAATGAAATGTAATCATTTTGAACGTGTTATTTGTAAGTCTAATCCCCTGATGTACAGAAGTCTATTGTCATCTGATTTTGTCTCAATCAACTTGATTCCGTCTTGGCGTTGCAATAATCTCTCATGTGGGTTTCTTGTTCTTTTTCTTTTGTGAAATCTCAGCTTTCTATTTTAAAGCTTTTGTTTTTTTCCTTATTTTTCGTTTGTATTGTTCGTGAGTAGCTTTTGCTGCCAAGAAAGTTTGTGAGTGTGGTTCAAGTAGTGTTTTACATTCAGATAAAGAATTTCAAAATATGTTTCCATTTATGTAGAAATGTTTGTCTACACGTGTTACTGTGACAACTGAAGTGTGAAATAAAAGAACAAATAAAACTAGGATATCTTTTCAGTGCCTAAATCTGATGGTGTATCACAAAAATAATGTGGCCTAAACTCTGGTTACCTTTTATTCCAATTATTGCAATTTTCTTTCTGAGTAAATAATTGCACGAATCAATTACAAAATATTTTTCATTTATTTAAATGACTGTATTGATTTATATTATTATTTTATTTCTACTTTGTAAAATCGATTATCGATTAATACTCGCATAATCACTATCAATATTTTATCATAGAGACCCCAAAAATCTACATAACTTGACTTTTTGTTTTTAGCTAAAATGTCCTGTTTTCATAATTCATCTACAGGTTCAGAGGGAATATGGCAAGTATATGTTTATATATTTCTATATGCAAGATTCACTCCTAAACTAATTAACTGATCATTATTAATTTTAGAACACAGCTGCTAGGCATAAGGATGGGTAATGTGACCTGTATTTAGTTTTATGCAAAAAGAGGGTGAGAATTCAGATACACTGATTTTTGTGAAATTTTAACTTGTTATTAGACATCAATTAATAAATATTTCTCAAATATCAGTTTCTTTGTAGTATTTCAAAGGATTTTAGGGAGCTTATGGACATAAGTTCCCATTTGAAAATTCAAATATTCCAGATTTGCATTCAATTTTATCCATAGTTATTAGACACCAATTATTCTGAATGTCAGTTCTTAAGACCCCTTTAAGCTTTAAATTTTAAACATTTTCTAGAATCGAAATCATTTAATGGATTTTGATCAAAATTAGAATAAGGATTCTGGACATGAGGTTTAGTGGCATTATATCTTGATTTTAATCTTTATACGAGGACATTAACGTGATATAAAACTTCTGTTCATGGGAAATTAATTTTACTCGCCCAAAGACGTGTATTCTTATATATATATATATATATATATATATATATATATATATATATACATAAAGCGGAGAACAGATTAATCCACAAGTGGTTTACTAAAAAAAAAAGGTGCTCATTGCAACTAAGGCAGAGCTGGTAATAATCAAATAAAATGGTTAGCTATTGTACACACCCAATTCCTGTTTATTTTTCTTATTTTTATATATTTATTTATTATTACTAGAAAACTTTTTCCTTGTCACTGCATGTTTTTGGCTTGCTATGGCACCTTGGAACTTTTATTGCAAAATAATCGATGTTCACATTGTATCGTCACAAACTAAATCTCGGTTGGTGAGAAACATTTCTAATTGTTGACAGGTTTTTGGGGTGCGGAAAACATTCTTTCAGTTTTTAACTAACTTTCGTAGAAACACAAACTGAAAGAACTACATGCAAAGGTAGAGTATCTTCCTTGTGACTTCAAAACGGGCTACCATTTCTCAAGTGACATTCAATATTTACACGATACTTCTAAGGTCAGTTTTGTATATATATATTTTTCGTTTACACATCCAATGAAAAGCACGTGTTCATCTATGAACATTTATTTTTGAAAATGCAAAAAAAGAATTTTGTAGAAAAGCCTGCCACTGATTAAAAAATGAGCTTTGCAAAAAAAAAACATGTAGCCTCGCCAATCATGTGCAGTGTGTGCACACGCCTAAGACCTACTTTTGTGCATCCTGTTGAGACATGGTTTGGTCTAGGCTGTACAAAAATGCAGAATAAAACGTCACTGAGGAACTCATAGCAGAATGGTGGAGCGCTATCTGGGATTTGTGGAGGTAAAAATATAAGGGAAACTATTTTTATGCAAATATTCAATAACATGAAGTGATTCCGTCCTTTGGGGGGGGGGGGCAGCAGGGGTATTTTGAGGGTCTGGGCTCTTCAACAAACGATCCAAATTTTGTATTCCGATAAAACAATTTTCTAATTCCTAACAAACTTAGAACGGTCATAATTTTGTGACTAATTGACTATCAAAACAAATTTTGTATCATTTGTTTGTTTTGCAAAGATCTAAGTGGCCACATTAAAAGTTTTTAGATAATGAAAATAAAATTTTGGTTTGGGATAGCTAATGAAATATACACACATATATATTTATTTATATATTTTTTATATATATATAACAAGATTCAAACTTGTATCCATGAAAAGGAGGATGCAGGAAATACATATCAGTTATATATGTGCCATATATCTATACATTTCTTTCAGTACTTTCGATTCCACTTAGAATTATCATTGAAAGTTTCTTTCACTTTAAGTGAATACGCTGAAGATGATTCTCAGCGGAATCGAAAGTACTTGATTGGCAATAAGGTAAATGATATGGGTGACACTTCAATAACATTGAGCCCAAAATTTGTTATCAGAGTATGTAATCTTTTATTTTTTTTTTGTAATGAATAGTTATTGGCCAAGTTTTCGATTGCCTGAATCTTAATACAAAATAGAAGTTGATCATAAGATTTTATAATTAACTAACAAAATACCCACGTGAAAAAGACTTTATTTGATCCATGACATTTCATTTTCAGTCGGATATGCAAAAGCCAAAAGGAAGAAAATGTTTTCACATTGGAGAAAGCATTACAAATGTATAAAAATAATTTATAGGGGGTGGGGGTCTTTTTGTTTCTTTCTCTTTTTCCTGTTTTTTTTCTTTCTTTCTCTTTTTCCTGTCTTTTTCTTTCTCTTTTTCCTGTCTTTTTCTTTCTTTCTCTTTTTCCTGTCTTTTTCTCTTTTTCCTGTCTTTTTCTCTTTTTCCTGTCTTTTTCTTTTTCTCTTTTTCCTGTCTTTTTCTTTCTTTCTCTTTTTCCTGTCTTTTTCTTTCTTTCTCTTTTTCCTGTCTTTTTCTTTTTTTCTCTTTTTCCTGTCTTTTTCTTTCTTTCTCTTTTTCCTGTCTTTTTCTTTCTTTCTCTTTTTCCTGTCTTTTTCTTTCTTTCTCTTTTTCCTGTCTTTTTCTTTCTTTCTCTTTTTCCTGTCTTTTTCTTTCTTTCTCTTTTTCCTGTCTTTTTCTTTCTTTCTCTTTTTCCTGTCTTTTTCTTTCTTTCTCTTTTTCCTGTCTTTTTCATTTTTCTGCCTTTTTCATTTCTCTCTCGTTGTCATTTCTCTCTCGTCATTTCTCTCTCGTTGTCATTTTTCTTTGTATTTTTTTTTCCCCTGTCCATTTTCTTTCCTTATTCATCTGTAATATCTCCAGTGTGAAAACCTCTTTTTTCTTGTCTTTTGCATAATTTATATGGAACGAATAAACCCGTTTTTAAATATTAAGATTTTTATATCATACAACATTTACATTCAATGAAACTACCATAATCTATTTCTATCACTATGTCATTTAAAATGCTAAAAATAATATTTTTGAATAACTTGATGTTTAAATATAATTAAAGAAAACAAATTTTAATGATCAGATTTTTTTTTTCAGATAGCAGTGTGTCTGCTATTTTTAAACTTCCTTTTCCATACACGCAATGATGGATTTTTAGTTTTAGAACCAAAGTATTTTTTTATATAATCTTGGTTTCCGATTACTGTTCTAAAATTATCAACCCGAATCCATATTATTGGAGAATGTTAAAAAAAAAATATGGTAATCTATATGGAATAAGATTGATTTCTTAGGTTTCTCCAGTCTTGAGCATTATCAGAATACCCCTCCCCTTTAATTTTTTATAATGACCTATTTCAGTAGAATCGAACCCTCTTATCTTTCCTTAGTAACCATTACTATTAGCAATATACATTATTTTAAAGGAAATACGGTTGGGAAACTAGTAAAAAAAAAATGAATTCGGCTTTACCTACTCATCCGTAACCTAGCTTGGCCATTTGGCTAAGATCAAAGTGTAGTATCTGTTCCGATGGATACTGCACCCCATAGACTGGTATTGTCTTGGCCTTCGGGGCTTGATTTACGCCGGTTTATGGGTCTGTCCTGTGCAGTTCTAGGAGGTCCACACTCCCAGGCTTCGCCTCCCCTCTTTGGGGAGGAGTAAGTTTATTGCTTACTGCCTGGGGCGCCCCTACCGGGGAATGCCGACAGGGCTGCCCAGGCAATTTTTAAACCCCACTTTCCCGACCCGACCTTGGGTCACATCTTACTTGTGGGAGTAAGATAAAAACTGGTCTTGTGCCTAACTCCTGGAGAGGAGTAAATCAATACTCATCTGTAACCTATTTGCGTTAAAAATCTGAAATGTTTAAAAGAAATTCAAAGCAATTTATTTGACCGTAAATAGTGACTGTCAGTAAAATAATCCCTGTTCAGCCATTTTTATTATTGGATTATTTTACTCACAGTCACTATTTACAGTAAAGTAAAGTGCTTTAAATTTCTTTTAAATATTATTATAAACATTTTTTAACACAAATGAGTCACAAATGAGTAGGTAAAGCAAAATAAATTGTTTTTGACTAATTTCTAAACAGTATTTTCTTTAAAATAATTTGTCGCTAATAGTAATCATTACTCTTTTCTATCAATAGGAAGATGCTCTCATGTCCATGTTAAACCTAGCATTACAAGCCGATAACGTCTTTTCGTTGGACAACGGCAAAATTTCACACCTAATGTGTTTAAACAAATCATATCTTTATTTGTGGTCCAATATTTAAAACACTGGCTCTCCAGAAGGGTTCGTGATCCTACTGACTTCCGGGTTATCCTGCAGTAAATTTCAAGTATGGATGATCATAAATGATAAAAGAAACTTTTTTTTTTTAATGGAAAATTTAGAATGTATGATACGTGTTAGTTTTAAAAACTTTAAAATTTACACATTTAATTTATATTTCATGGTTTAATGTAAGGAGAAAAATAAAATCTGACTGCATAATCAGAAAGAGAATATCATTTTACATAAGAGTACCAAGTTCCATAAGAATAGCTTCAAAAATAAATAAATGGTGGAGAAATTACTGAATTTTTTAAAATGATGAGATCCATATTTTGGCCCATTTTTAAAAGGATTATTAAAGAAAAATGTCTAATGAAAAACACAAATTTCGGCACTTTAAATTGTTATAACTTTTGAACCACTGATGGTATTTGCATAATTTAAACGGTTTTGAGCCTATTTCACACAGCTCTATTCACCCAAGTTGATAAAATAAAAAATAGTTAAAAAGAAAAAATCAACTTGTAATGCTATTTAGAGTATTGATTTACTCTTCTCCAGGAGTTAGGCACAAGGCCAGTTTTTATCTTACTCCCACAAGTAAGATGTGACCCAAAGTCGGGTCGGGAAAGTGGGGTTTGTAAAGCCAGCGCCCGAGAGGTGAGCACTCTGACCATTAAAAATTGCCTGGGCAGTCCCATTGGCATTCCCTGGTAGGGGCGCCTCAGGCAGTAAGCAATAAACTTACTCCTCCCCAAAGAGAGGAGGTAAAGCCTGAGAGGGTGGACCTCCTAGAACTGCACAGGACAGACCCATAGACCGGCGTAAATCAAGCCCCGAAGGCCAAGACAATACCAGTTTATGGGGTGCAGTATCCATCGGAACAGATACTAGGCCAAGTCATAAGAGTTTCAAAATTAATGGCTCAGCTCTAAGAAGCCCTTCATTGCAAACAGTCTCCTCATCGCAACAAAAAAGGACTAATACTGCTGGGGAAGAGCTAATAAATGATGAAACTATTTTTTTTTTTCATACTTTCTCTATGAAATTGATAATTTTGTTTAGTATTTTAAACATCTTTAAGCATTCAATTACCTTGTGAAAGAGGGGGGTTGTATTGTTCAAAGTTGCAGCGTCAGCGAATGTTGTTTTTACATATTGACTCTCGATTGAGCAAAATCTCCAATTAGCAATTTCTTTCAGCCAACCAGAGAAGCAATAATATTCACTCAGAATTCCAGTGTGTACTATAAAGACCAAAACAACTTTCTTCCTTTTTGTTCAGAGACAACACATGCGTATGTCACAACCCTTGCTAGGCTCTTTTGGGGCCCAAAAGACTGCAATAGCACACACATGACTAGACATTCACAAACCTCTGTACGCCTAGTGAAGCACACACGCCGCTTACCAAACACAGTTCATGCATACTCTCTCATTAACAAAACAGGCATGCTAATATGCACACACATTTTCATGTCTATCCCATTTACACACACTGTAACATGCATGCGCCAGCCAAAATGAACACATGTGCTCAATTTCCCCTTCAGACAAAACAACTCTTTACTTTTGTTCACCCCCAAACAAAGCGTATTGTCACTTAGACGTTAGGGACCAGATTTATAAGGGCATTGTACGTGAAGTTGAGTAGCAAGATGTTTGTTCACATTACATTTAAATTTCTGCATGTTGGTACAGTCGGGGGGGGGGGTGCAAGGATAGAATTCCAAGGGCAAGTTTTCCATCATCTGGGGACCTCTACAGTGAAGGGGTGGGATTTTCCTGCTAGTCTGGTTGGTCGAGTGTATTTACGTTGAAGGGGAAGTACAAGTGCAGTAAGTTCATCGGAGCACGTTTGGGGGACGTACTTGTAAACCAAGCACAGGGATGCAACATTGCGGTGATGGAACGGGGTGGAGCTTGGTTTGTTTAAAACGTTCTTTGGACTCTCATTCTTCACAAACTCTTTATCTTTCACTGTTTTAAGAAATTGTCAATAAAAAGAAATTACTTTGTATTGATAGACTTAGTCATTCTTTTGATATTGCTTTTCCCTCTATAGGATCATATGCTTTCTTCTAGTCAATCCATGCCATGGCATGTTCTTTTTAACTTAATTTTTTTTTTTTGTTACTTCCTTCCGTATCTTCTGGGCGATAAATAATAGGTGATTTGTTGCTTTCTTCATTCTTTTTGTTCTTTTCATCAATGAAGGTGTCTGGGATTTCCGATTTTATTGATATCAATTGTCCGGGTTAAAAAAAATTGATTAAAGTTTTTAAAAGTCAAATGTATGTAGTCTATTATATAAAGAGAAGTTTGTGTCTGTGTGCACGTGCATCCGTCCGTTCAGCTAAAAACTATCAAAGAAAGCCCACAAAGTTGGTATATTCTTGATCAGCATTGCCCGGAATGAATAATATCTCAAATTTAGAAGAAAAAAAAAAAAATTCTTTGAAAGTAAACTGGTCACAATTTTGTTCAGGGAGGGGGGCATCTTTCTTCCCAATAACTAAAGAGAAGTAACTGATTTTTTTCTAATGAGTTATTTCATTTACACCGACTCATTCCTTGAGTAATCTTTAAAAATGTGTGTGTATGTCCAGAGAGAGGAATGGTGTGTGGGGAGAGATATAGAAATTTTAATACAAATATATTACTTTTGCGCCAGGTAGCCCTTTTAGTGTGAACTAAAGTTGCATATTTTCCAAAAATGTAATTTAATAAACAGTTTTTAAAATTTTATTTTTAATCTTTTTGAAGTTATTTTAGTTCTGACATTGACCTTCATTTTTAGTTTGTTATATATGTACTGATTTCACAAAAATATAGTTTTGTTGCTCAAAAAAAAAAATTGTTTTTCCAATTGAAATTTATGTAAAATTTGAAGCTCAGATATCACCAGAACCCACTAAAATCCCCCAGTTAAGTTTCACATAATCATCACTTTACTATGAATACAAATTATTTTGAGGGTTTTGGCAAAATTTTCACTTTCATTTATTTCCTTGAAGGACTGTGTTGCTATTAAAAGTGGTAGATCTTGTCGCTAAGTTATATAGTTTAAAATTTTCCAGATGCTCGGTTGACAGGTTATTGGTTTGTAGTTGCTTGGGGTCATTCTAGCTAACATTTTGAATTAATGTGGTTCTCCCTTTAGTCATACATTGTTTGTTTCATGTATGCATGCATATATATATATATATATATATATATATATATATATATTATTACTATTCATTTTCTTCTGTGTTTATCCGGCACAGTGGAGACACACCGGATATCTCCATCCTCCACCACCATATACGATCAACGGTTTGGTTAAGATTAAGTCCAGCCACCTTTTCGGTCTTTTCCCAGAGGTCTCCGTCTTGAATCCCGTTTTCGCAAATATTTTGTCATTTGCACAGTCCATGTCCATATCAGCACAGACGATCTTTTTTTTCCTGAGATCTGCGCCATGCCTGATAGTCTTCTTGCTGCTTCCTGCATCAATGGCCAGCACTTGGATACTTACAAAATGTATATACATATAATTATTATTATTATTACTACTTGCTCTGAGTTCTCACACTGTGTTTGTGTTCTTTTTTTTTTTTTTTTTTTTTTTTTTTTTTTGATAACGACCGGTGGTTTTTCCCTGGAGTCCAAGTGACAATAAGCCTCTTCAATATTTCAGTACTCTCTATTCCCTTCTAATCAAGGTTGAATGAAGCTATCCATCTTCTCAGTCACTTTGCGGCCACTCTCTGTGGTACTAACCGAATTTAGTGCCACTGCGGGATTTGTTTTTTTGGGGGGTGGGGGTATTGTCGGGTATTTTTCATATAGTTTACTCGAGTAGTCTAAACAAATTGCTCGTGTTAATATTTCACATTTTATCTCTGTGACTCTTCTTAACCAATTTTGATTGAAAATGAGGAATTTTACTTTTAAAATTTCTGTAATTTTCAATAAATTTCAGGGCTGTGGAGTTAAGGGGTCTAGAGCAAACTCATTGTTTTAGCAGTCGGATAAATTTGACTGACTTCAAATAAAAAAACAAAAATTATACATGATGAAACATGCTTCAAACAACGGCAAAAATATCAGTCTTTAAGCCATTAATAAATAGTGGTCATCTTTTTGAAAAGAAAAAACGACCACCACTTATGGCTGAAAGAGTTGGGTTTTTTTTAAACTAAATTCTTTAGACCCCCCCCCCCCCCAAAGTTGAATTGCTATAAATAATATATATGAATTAATACTAGTGAAAAAGATTTCTTCGACCGGGGTCAGGGCTTTTAAAATTTCTGAAGCCAGGGTCTAGTGTTTAGGCTATTGACTCCACCACCCTGCTAGATTAAATATTAACTCCCTCCTCCCTCTGAAAATGTTTAACTTCATTTCAATGAAATTTAAACCATTGTTAAGATGTAAAATTATTCTGATTCTCAAAATTTGAGCCAATTTTTATTATTTTAAGTCCCCCTTCTCCTACCCTAATGGATGCTTAAAAGAATTATCACTTTTCTAAGTTCATTACTTCAGCCATGTAAACTGTATATTTCAGTTTTCATCATTCACAGTATGCTTTTATTTATTTTTTTTTATTATTTTGGGATCTGACTACTCATAATTTTTAAAAAGCCCCTTACTCTAAAGGGTGATTTAATATTATGAACCCATCCTGGGACAGCTATTTCAACTAGTATGTGATTGTGATACTGCTCCCACCACCCACAGCTGGGACCACCGGGAAGGATTAGCTAGGAGAGTGAATGACAATAAAAAGACCGGCTGATCCATTAAGCTCCACAGACTAATGAAGCCATGGCAGTTACTTGTTAACTTTCTTGGTGGTTAGGGTTGGTTGAGGAAAAGAGGGGATGCTGCTAGTTTTGGTGGCCTGAGAGAAGATTGGATGTATTGAGTTCCCGGTTGAAAGTAGATATATTCGAAGGGGGGAGGAGGAGGCGGATAGTTGTTAAAGGAGAATGATTTCGGCATGAGACAAAGGTTGTCACTGGAGCCTACACGACCGGACAATGATTAACAGATAATGTTTGGGTCCCTAGCCACAACAGTATCACACACACACACACACACACTTGTGTTCAACAAGTCACTTGTATAAAATGCCTGCATTTGCTGTTTTTATAATGTATGCATTTTGTAAACTGTTTATTGGCGACTGCCAATACTAGAATTAACCTGGCCAGAAGAAGAAAAACCATGGCACATGCGTTCAAGGTATTGGCGTAGTTATACATGATGTTATTTCCTTCACGCGTCTCTTCTATTAAAATTTGGTTCAAAATTAGAACATCTTGGAATACACTGTTTGTGATAACCTTACAAGCCGCACGGTTGCAGTGAACGAATTTTATAATAATTAATTAGGTTGTTAAGTCTGCCGCACGGATAAATCTGACTCGAATTGATTAATGAGTTATTTTTCTCTCTTCATGAAGCCCAGATCATTTTACAGTTATGGTTTTGCACTCTCTAACATAATGGCCATATTTGAAATATCTGGAATAATTGTACTCTTATTTGAGAAATAAAACTGGGGAACCATGGTCTGAACCAGAGATCGATGAGTCTGAAGAAAAAGAATCTGCGTCTGGGTCGATTTTAAAAAACAAACTCTAGAATCCTGCAAAAAAAAAATCCAAAAAAACTGATTGAAACTCCTCAACTCTTGTGTGAATCATTATTTTAATAAATAATATTGTACCTTTTTTAAAGTGTCCAATAAAATAATAAAAGATACTCTATTGATAAAGGTATGTAACTGTAAACTGAGTCAAAGTTTAGAAATTTTAGTTTTATGGGCTAACAATAAGTGATTAAAAAATAATTAAAAGCAGTAATTTACAGTAAAAATTAACTATGCATTGTTATTTGGATCAATGTTGTTAATCCCATGTAAAACAACATGGCATGAATTATTTACTGTTTGGAAACTGCTTTGTATTTTCCTCCCTTCTAAGGAATTCCTTCATGGCATGTTTGACACATGTTAGTCAAAAGTATTTTCTGCCTCTCCCTCTTTCTTTGCTCTTTCTCCCTCTCTTTGCTCTTTCTCCCTCTCTTTGCTCTTTCTCCCTCTCTTCCTCTCTCTTTGCTCTCTCTCTTCCTCTCTCTTTGCTCTCTCTTCCTCTCTCTTTGCTCTCTCTTCCTCTCTCTTTGCTCTCTCTTCCTCTCTCTTTGCTCTCTCTTCCTCTCTCTTTGCTCTCTCTTCCTCTCTCTTTGCTCTCTCTCTCTTTGCTCTCTCTCTCTTTGCTCTCTCTCTCTTTGCTCTCTCTCTCTTTGCTCCCTCTCTTTGCTCTCTCTCTTTGCTCTCTCTCTCTTTGCTCTCTCTTTGCTCTCTCTCCCTCTCTCTTTGCTCTCTCTCCCTCTCTCTTTGCTCTCTCTCCCTCTCTCTTTGCTCTCTCTCCCTCTCTCTTCATTTCTCTTTGCTCTCTCTTCATCTCTCTTTGCTCTCTCTTCATCTCTCTTTGCTCTCTCTTCATCTCTCTTTGCTCTCTCTCCATCTCTCTTTGCTCTCTCTCCATCTCTCTTTGCTCTCTCTCCATCTCTCTTTGCTCTCTCTCCATCTCTCTTTGCTCTCTCTCCATCTCTCTTTGCTCTCTCTTCATCTCTCTTTGCTCTCTCTTCATCTCTCTTTGCTCTCTCTTCATCTCTCTTTGCTCTCTCTTCATCTCTCTTTGCTCTCTCTTCATCTCTCTTTGCTCTCTCTTCATCTCTCTTTGCTCTCTCTTCATCTCTCTTTGCTCTCTCTTCATCTCTCTTTGCTCTCTCTTCATCTCTCTTTGCTCTCTCTTCATCTCTCTTTGCTCTCTCTTTGCTCTCTCTTCATCTCTCTTTGCTCTCTCTTCATCTCTCTTTGCTCTCTCTTCATCTCTCTTTGCTCTCTCTTCATCTCTCTTTGCTCTCTCTTCATCTCTCTTTGCTCTCTCTCCATCTCTCTTTGCTCTCTCTCCATCTCTCTTTGCTCTCTCTCCATCTCTCTTTGCTCTCTCTCCATCTCTCTTTGCTCTCTCTCCATCTCTCTTTGCTCTCTCTCCATCTCTCTTTGCTCTCTCTCCATCTCTCTTTGCTCTCTCTCCATCTCTCTTTGCTCTCTCTCCATCTCTCTTTGCTCTCTCTCCATCTCTCTTTGCTCTCTCTCCATCTCTCTTTGCTCTCTCTCCATCTCTCTTTGCTCTCTCTCCATCTCTCTTTGCTCTCTCTCTCTCTCTTTGCTCTCTCTCTCTCTCTCTTTGCTCTCTCTCTCTCTCTCTTTGCTCTCTCTCTCTCTCTCTCTTTGCTCTCTCTCTCTCTCTCTGCTCTCTCTCTCTCTTTGCTCTCTCTCTCTCTCTCTTTGCTCTCTCTCTCTCTCTCTTTGCTCTCTCTCTCTTTGCTCTCTCTCTCTCTCTCTTTGCTCTCTCTCTCTCTCTCTTTGCTCTCTCTCTCTCTCTCTTTGCTCTCTCTCTCTCTCTCTTTGCTCTCTCTCTTTGCTCTCTCTCTCTTTGCTCTCTCTCTCTCTCTCTCTCTCTCTCTTTGCTCTCTCTCTCTCTCTCTCTCTCTTTGCTCTCTCTCTCTCTCTTTGCTCTCTCTCTCTTTGCTCTCTCTCTCTCTCTCTCTCTCTTTCCCTCTATCTTTTCTACCATTCTCTTCCTTCATACTTCCTTTCTCTATCTTTTTTACTATTCTCTTCTTTCATAATTTCTTTCCATATCTTTTCTACTCTTCTCCTTTGATCTCTCACAGGTACTTGTAATTTATCACTTCATAATAAAAACATATCTACATCCAGTTATTTTGTTACTTAGGAATGATGATAATGTTATATTCAGACACCAATGTTATAATATAATGCAAATGGGGAATGTGGTCGTCAGTTCTGTTGAACATTGTATATGTGATGTATTTTATCAACCATAGGTGTGGATTGTAGTATTACTTCTCGTCCATACCATGCAGAAATTTGTCCTTGTCTGAGCGACGGTATGTTGCCATTTGCTTACTATTTCTTGCTATGGTGGTGTGGGAATGCGCCGCTTGCGGGTATCTACCCTTATCTGGTCGTCCTTTTATCATTTACCTTACTGTGCTGTACTACCTGTTTGGTGTATATGGCTGTTGATATTTGTCCCTTCTTCTGTTTGGTTCGTACGCTTTTTTTTTTAAACAAGATGGAACAGCTTTTATTTTTACTTCGGCTAGCCTGGACTCTGTGTCTCATTTGTGCTTAGGGTCTCGGTCTAAAATGTCAATCCCAAGGTTTTCTCAGCTTATGCAATCTTTGAGATGTATTCTATCAGCTTCAACACTGGAGAAGAGTTCACTTGGATGCCCCTAATTATGTATATTTGTGCACATTTGCGATGCCCCCAGCTGTGTTGTATCTATCAATAGTTTTTGTTACATGTGGGGGAAAATGTTCGGCACCCGTCAAGGAAAGACCATGTTTGCCGACATTTAAGTCTGTTTTTTTTCTCCTATACTTGGACTGCTGCCTCTGTACTTTCTAATTTGCATAATCTGTCACCCCTCCTTACACTGGACATTGACATGTAGCTACCATGTGCCAATAACAGGTAATCCTTTAATTGGTCAAACACGGATGTGTCGCGCGATGAGTCCTTTATCTGTTGAAAAATTCCCTCATTTAATAACTGTTTTGCCACGTTTAGGAATTCTTCCTCCAATTTGGAGTATGCTTCTCACTCCGGTCGCACACGAATAGTATATATCTTATTTAGGTCAGTGATAGTTTTTTTACATTGACACCTGACTTGAATGGGCAAATGTTACGCATAGTCACATAACGACTGCTGCCTACTTTATAATCTGCTGAAACACTCACTTGTAGAAATGTCGGGGTTGTTCTCATTGCTATCAGAATATTGTTTACCTCGTCCACCACTATTAACGTTAGTGTCTGATGTCTGTAATGGCTCCTTAAGCCTGTACATTGCGGATTTTTGTTTCTTAGTAAGGCTCAATAGTTGTCCTTCAGTAACTTTAGAATGATCTATTATGAAAATTCCTTTATTTAAATCTCACAACTTTTCTTTATGAGTGCTCGTTGTTTTACGAGCAGAGTCTAGCAGCTCTGTATTTCCTGTCTTGAATACCAGCTTTATGCGTTTCACTGTGAGCATATTACTCTTTTATGAAGAGTCCATTTATTCTGACATGTTATATTTAGGATTTGACACATGCAAGTGTAAACATTTATTTAGGGGTTTTGTTTATGTCCGTTAGCATGACTAGGCCCATTGACACGACAGCTGATGATTCTCTCTCTATTGCCGTTGGCATTCGGGCAATCCCTACCCATCGGCTCGAGCAACCACTGATTTCCTTTGGCATTTGGGCAATCTCTGCTCGTGGGCCCGAAATATCTTAAATGTTTCTTACAGTAGTATTTGAAAAAAATAAAATAAAATGGATTTAGTTGCACCTTAAAGATAAACATTTACTATTTAAAAAATTCAATTGGCATACCGAAAAGTAAGCAAACCTTTTTTTTTTTTTTAGTTTGATCCCTAATTTTCTTTAATTTTAATATTTCCCCTTAAGTCTGAAAAAAATATTGTTTACTTTTTACCAAGATGTTTCCAGAAACATTACTAGCACAAAAACAAACGGTTTTGGACTAATTTTATTTTAGATGTGCTAACTCTGTTAACTTAGAAGAATTACTATGCTGTCTATATGGGATGCGTTTATTTTGTAGAAACGTACAAACGTTGGACAGTTAGCATGACTTTTATTGACAATCAAGACTCTGAGGTATGGTATATTTTAGATACAGGTTTATTGATCATCAACATAGGTAAAACTGAAAAAGAAAATGAAATATTGTTTCAAAAAGCACCTAAGTACAAAATGGAGACAAGGAGTTTACTAAAATCTAAAGAGTTGTAACCTTAATGATATTGCTGAAAAGATATTTTGAGCATAAAAGATAATACTAGAAAGGAAAGAATACAAATTATGCTAAGTAATAGCTGAGTTAGAAGAGGCAAGAAATATAGGTTAACATGTATGGGGAAAAGGTAAATGAAGTTCGTTCAGATAAAAGAAATAATACTAAAAAATAATACGAGGAGTATTTAATTCTATTTTTAGAGAGAAGAAAGGCAATAATTCTTACTGGCAATGCTGAAAATTTTGGGTATTTAAAGAGATAGAAAACTGCCATAAGGCTTTGTGAAGAAAGCAGCTGATTAGATCGGGGACAACACACTGGAAAAATGTCGCCGGTGATAAGATAGAAGGAATCCCCTAAGAAAAAAGGGCCGGCAAAGGGAGATAAATGTTAGATCAATTCTCCGCTAGACAGATCAGTTATGAAAATAAGAAAATGTTAAATACAAATTACCCGTTTGTCTCCCTAAAATTTGAAATAGCCTTAGCGCTTGTCCAATTCAACCCCCAGAGATAATTATGCTATTTAAAATTAAAATAACAGGAAAACTTTAGGAAATACTTACTTGTGATAGAAAGGTATTAGCGTACACCAAAATTTACGCAAAACAATCCAGTAGTGTTTAAGAAATTCAGCTTTTAATCGTACACAGCAATCACCACCATTTTCCAGCAATGTCGTGAATTTCAAGGGAAATAATTCAAACTTTTTTTTTTTAAATAAGATTTGGGTTAGGTCAATCAATTTTGGGCAGATCTCTAGTTTTCAGAGGAAAAGCAAAGGTCATTTCTGGAAAAGTATTACGTAAAAGACATGACTCTTTTCAAATAGAGAATAAAAATGATGTCAATCCAACTGTAATTCACGCATATTATCGAAATTTTAATTCTTTAGATAATTATAAATCTACTGAGTTATTTTCCAAAATTTTTGGTGAACCCTATTTTTTTTTTTCATCATGAATAAGTATTCCTGTTATTTTATTTTTATCCAGCATATTTCACTCTTGAGTCGAGCTGAAGATGTATCATTGTCTATTTTAACATAATAATAAATCGGTAAAATAGAAAGTATCCACTTCATGGCCGCCGTATAGAAATTGCAAACCCGTCTTAATCCAAAGAAAATCATCAATTATTTCAGACTGCTTAGCTTTTGGCGGAATTTTTATTTTTATCATTTATAAAAAAAAGTTTGAATTTCTTATTTGTTAATAATTGTTTCTTACTTTGTAATATAATTGTTTGGTTATAATTAAACTTTTTTTAAAATATTTAAAAAAAAAAAGAAAAAACATTCAAATAATAAAAATTGTATTTGTTATTAATTAAACAAATTGTTGAAAACAAATTCTTATTTGCAAAACAAAAAAAAATCCGGCCTAAAATATAATTGTTTTTTTTTTAATTATTTAACACTAGTTCATAATTTCTGATTTCAGATATGAAGACCAGCCATGATGAAGTGGATACTTTCTATTTTATTAATAAATCTGTATAACATAACGTTAGAACTGTATTTGCAGTAGTTGTCTAGGATTCTTAAGTCGAAAAATATCCAATTTTAATTTTGACGGGCTGGCATGATTTTTTTTTCTTTACTAGTAATGTTTCAGAAAGATGTTTGTAAAAAGTAAACAATTTTTTTGTAATGGTGGAGGTAAATTTATTTTTTTTTTTTTAAGATTATAAAGAAAAAAACTGATTCTTTTTTCTTTTCTTTTCAATTCGATAGTCGTATTGTCAAGTGTACAGTTGTTGAAAGGAGTACCTCCTTCAGATAACTGTTTGACACAAAAAAAGGCAGATATGTTTAGTGCAGACCCCCCCCCCCCCCCCGAACATTTTAATTACTAAATTCTGTTTTAAATTCATTGAAAGACGATAGACTAAACTAAATTTTCAAATATTTTTTTTTTTCCTTTGAAAATAACCCTAAAAAACTTGCATGTACAATATTTAGAAGGGAGTGGGTCTGTTTGTCATGTTAGTGTGACGTAAATAGGACACTTTCCAAAGCAGTGTTACTCTTAACGATTCTTATTTCAATAATGTAAATTATTTAGAGTGAAATGGGTTCCGACATGGTTTTGACATTACTTCCAAACAAGTTATTGTTAGTTATACCCTATTTTAGTCATAAAAACACTAAGTTTATGCTAGTTTCATCATAAACTCGCCATAAAAATATATTGTCATCTTTATAAACAAGTCAAGAGGCCAGTTAAGAATAAATAACTTTAGTTTATAACCTTGTCCTTTAACTAGAAAATTGAACTTTAGTTATCGTTCATCCTTAGCTAGTCTCTTTCTCAACATGTTTATAAAGATGCTTCCTAGTTACTTTTCATTTTAGTGTTTCATGTGGATGATGAAATTGCTATAGCGATTTGTTTTTTTTATTTTTATAGATAAAACATGGTTTAGGTAAAAGTTTTTTGAGTAATTTAGGTTACTGAAATTGGAATTAACCCTCTTAACTTACAGATTAGTTGCCTATCCCTTCCCATTGATAGATTAATACTTATTTGATAGCATTCCAAAGAATTAAAAACAAATAAAATTAGTAACAAGTTATCTAACTCCTACAACAACAAGCTGTAAAAGATCTTCAAGAACAAATCAGTTTGTCAATAAACACCGGTTTAAGTATTTGATGCTTATGTGTGGAGTATTTTCTAATACAATAGTGAAGTGTTGAGTCTAACCATTGTTACGCTCCACTTTTGTTAGGACTGCGAAAGCTTTTATGCAACACAATAATAATAACAAGCCGCGCATGCGTGGTCCCCCTCTGTATGTGGCGAGTGTAAAATGCAATAAATTTGGGCAATTTGGGGCATTTTTGACCCCCTGGGGGCGCGAACCAGAATTTTTCTGAGGTCAAGGATGCTCATTTTATACCCAGAACAATTGCCTCCACATTTTGGCCAAGTTTCAGAGAAATTAAATGGATGGATCAAACGTTATGGGAGAAAAGGGTCAATTTTTGCCATTTTGGGAGCTTTTGATCCCCTGGGGGTGCGAACCAGATGTTTTCCAAAGTCAGCGATACTTATTTTCTATTAGGAACAATTGCCTCCACATTTTGGCCAAGTTTCAGAGAAATTGAATGGATGGATGAAAAGTTATGGGGCAAAAAATGTCATTTTTTTTGCCCTTTCGGGACCTTTTGACCCCCTGGGGGGCTAACCAGATTTTTTTTTTTTTTAATCGGAGAATGTCACTTTCTAACCTGACCAAAGTTACAACTTCATGCAAAATTTCATAGAAATTCAATGGATGGTTGCGGAGAAAAATCCGGACGGACATGCCTCAAAATGTAAGAGAGGTTAAGAGAGGTTAAGTTCTGGATAACAGGGTTGTCACTACACAATCTTCCTCAGAGATCCCAAATCAGGGTATCAGGTAACTAACTGCAGGCAGTAGGAAACGACTTGGAGTCTGATGCGTTCACTTCAATTTGTTGGATGACAATGGTATTTTTACCAATGGGAGGAATTGGCATGTTCTTAAATTATTTCGATAATTCAAATTCAACGTTTTCTCATTCACAATGGAAAAGAGTCCAGAATGTTCAAATTGTTCATAGTGGCATTTTCATTAACTTAAAAATCCGTTTTCTTCGGGGCGCTTTTTCCACAATCTTTTACATAAGATAAAGGCTTTTTCCTGTTTTGTCTTCATCTCTTTTTCTTTGTCTTCTTCATAGATGCTGTTGAACTGACAGTGTTCAAGAAAGTATGTAAACCGTGTTTAAGTTTTCACCTTTAGGAACTTAGATAGCTGTCGGTCATGTGACTGAGTTCATAGGTGGATTTGTGTGGGTGTATGGTCTCACAGCCAATTTTGGTGAAAAGGTCAGATGTACTTAGAGCCAAGATGTGTTGACCTTTACTTGATTGGACAATGAAATTGACAACTTGTGGTCGTCAACAGTATAGGATTGTCGGGACATGGGGAGTATAGGAAATAATATGTATCTTTGCTCGCCTTGGAATTATCAGCTTTCCACTCAAAAACTGAAATAAGGAAATTGATGTGCAGTGGTGGTATTTGTGAAGTATGGGACGATTATAAAGAATTGAATAAAACCTCTGTATAAATGAACAATTAATATTTATTCTCCATTTACAAGTAAAGAAAGACTTACTTTTTAGTCTAAAACGTCTCACTTGGAGAGAGGTCTGTAACACGTGTTAATCTAAGATATCTACTGTCTGGAATCTGCAACGAACATAATTCTACTCTCCAAATAACTTTTAAGGCAAGGGAGATAATCAAGGGAAAAGAGTTAATTCCCTTTTAATGTTTTCTAGATGAAAAATCTGTTTCATCTAACTGAAATCAAATGTAAAACTGTATCCATGTGCTCGGTCAGTATTTTAGCTGATAAAATGAGCTTGTAAAATCTTAGGTTCGAAATAGTGGTACGACGTGACACTACCGAACTAAGCAATAAAATTGACTGCACTCACAGAAAATTTGTTCAGAGTACTGAGTATTCAATGCCCAAAGAATATTAGCAGCTCCCAGATATGAGAAGATCCAACAATAACTTTAAACTACCAAATCAAATATAGATAGTTGGGATGGCTCAGACACCTATGTTTAGACAAAGGTACACCAGCCTGAAGAGTACTGAAGGAATTTTTAAGACCATGCAAGAAACCACCAGGAAGACCGAATGGAAACTTGATTATCATATATTCAGCTGACTCTGATAGGTGGTGATGCAAACATGAATTACAAAAACAATGAATCCATAACGCAAAACTTGGGAAGACTTTGTAATGACAGAGGTAGATGGCTTAAGAAAGTGGGAAAACATGAAGTCGTTGTGCACAACTGGGTCGATGCCACATACCCATGTCTCGCTTGTAGACATCCTTGTAGCGTAGGACAGGTTTTCCTGCTGGTCTGAAGGCGGTGGCGAGCTCGCCGAATATAATCTCCTTGGGGATCCTCCTATAATCCATTCGTTTGGTGAGCAGAGCGAACATGCTTGGGGTGCTCTTGTTTGAGACTTTATTCTTCCAAGTGATTTCCAGGATTCTCTTAAGGTTGCACAGGTTGAGGGTGTTGAGCCTATTCTCTTGACAGGAGTAGACGGTCCATGATTCACTTCCGTAAAGCAATGTGTTGAGTATGCATGCCTGGTACACCTTCATTTTGGTGTTGGTGGTCAGCATCTTGTTCCAGCAGGCTAGAAGTCTGTGGCTAAAGACCGCAGCCACCTACATCTGTGGCAACTGCAACAGAGCCTGCCGATCCAGGATAGGCCTGCACAGTAACATGTTGCAATTCGGCAATGAACTCGTCTGACGTGCAGAACTCCATTGTTTCCTGAGACAGGCCATTGCCATCACGAGTGCAAAACATACATGTAAAAATACATAGATAATCTTTCGTTTGGTGTAAATACCAGGCGAATTGTGGAAGATATATCTTCTGACAGACCTGTCAATACAAATGGCTTTTCAAATCAAGCACTTCCCCTTTCAAAATGTGAACGTGTACAATGTCGTTTATTAAGTGGGGATGCAATGCATACAAACGAAAAACCTGTGATGGCAAAAATATCTGAATCTAGAGTTTACCATCCAAAATATGATATGCTATTTTGAAAAAAGTCATTGCTTCTTAAAGACGTGGTTCCATGCTGAGATAGCAATCCACTTGAGATCAAGCAGAAGCTATGGCCACTTCGGCTGATAGACTCCCGGGACAGTCTGTTTTTATGTCCAGTGATTAAACAGCCGATAATTCTCAAGTGGACACTGTGTGGCCTATCCTGAATAACAGGATATCTATATATATATATATTCCAGTAAAACAGGCTGAGGGGGATGAGTGGTTTCAGAGTTGCAATTTTATTTGTAAGAAATATTCATTTGTTTCATCACTGACCAAGACCACATGATTGACACTACAGCCAGTGTTGAAATCGAGCACCGAATTCAGACCGAGAAAACGAGCGGACAATCGCAACCTGTGTAATGAACGCACATAAATGCAAGTTCACACTCACTATCAATGAGGGAAAGCTCTGATGCTAGGGTAATTTTTTATGTCAATTTTCATTGTAAAATGGTTGAAATCTAAATGTAAATAGCAAGAATTCAGTCACAAAAATGTGGGGGTAAGGAAGTCTTTATTGTACATACCCCACCCCCCACTCGAATCGATATGTTAATGTTATGATTTAATATATTTCAGTAACAAAAAAGATAAGAAAAACATGACTTGCTGAAAACGTGAATAAATGAAATGAAGGCTTTTTCCAATAAGTACAAATAACTAAAAGTTCCGCACGCCACTTGAATAATCTTTTTGTGGAGGTGTGTGCGAAAATGTTTATATCTTATAATAAAAAAAGTAGCTCATTATACCCGTGTACATTCCACATAGTTTAGATAAGTAACAGGGTAGCTAGGTAATGCTTTAGTTTCATTATGATGTTGTTTTGACTTATCTCTATATTAGAAACATTTTGTGACCGCTTCTTGTCAGGAGGTTTGACACAAAGTCAGGTGAGGTTTTGAAAAGTCAGCACACTATAAGTGCTCTCTGGCCTACAAAAAAATGCCTGAACAACTCTGTTGACATTCTCCGGTAAACAAACCTCTTCTGAAAGAGAGAAGGAAAAGCCTGGGATGGTGGACCTCTTAGAACTGCGCAGAAGCATACCTCAGCCTGACAGTAACAAGGTTCTTGTCGGACTGATTATCCTCAACTGGATGTGTTTGTGTTTTACGACTCTACATGACTTAAACATTTTCTTTCTATTAATCACTTATTTATTGAAATCAAAAATACAAAAGCTTAAAGTACTGTAGTGGAAGCCCTGGAACTGATGAGTTAGACAAGGTCCAGTTGTGTAGCTGTACTATAAAGTAAATTCGTATGAATCAGCATCTTAGTTTTTTGACCGGCTTGATTCTGTTGGCATTGGTTTCTTCAGTATTTTTTTTCTAATGTGGTCGCTCCTGTAAGTGCCTGATTTTTTTTTTTTTTGTTCTAAAATCAGGCACTTACAGGAGCGACCACATGAATGTTGCCAACATCCATACGTGAAAGTGGTGCTTTTGAACTGACTGAATTCGAACATGGCACACCCTGCGTCGTTATTAACTTAACCACTGACGCCTCTCATGTGTACCATGACTCGCGTTAACAAATAAAAATAAAAAGTATGCGTGAACGTGACAACTACAAATAGGAGATAAACATATATGTAAGACAAAAAAGAGCGTTTTTATTTGGGAGGAAATAAATGTTTTTAATGATGATATTTAATATATGTCTCCTAGGCTAATCTTTTTATTCACTACATGTTGAGTTGATTTCGAAAAAATGTGTTCAAATAAAAATTGAAGGTGAAAGCCACCGGTCTGTTCAGCAACTTCTGATTTTGTTACTAAAAAGAAGTGGCAATCTGCAAGCAGGCCACAAGATCTTTCAGTTACTTATCAACTAATAAAATATGTCTGAATCGAGAAATAGGAGTTTTGGTTAAGGGAATCCTAAAAGAAATGCAGCTCTGTACTAAAACATTGCATAAAATCATTATATTTAATGATTACAAATTTGTTTTTAACTTAGCTGTAGCAATTTGAATCAGGCATGCAAAATGGTCAAAAACATCTTGGCATGTTGGATTTTTTTAATATCTTCTTCAGGTATCAGGTCTGTTTGCAGACATCGATGATCATGGCTCTCCATTTTTAATATGGCCGATGTAAATAAAGGGTGCAGGGCAGAAGAAAAATATGTTCCTAATGTGCCACAAGGGAAATAATCTCCACCCCTAATAAAAATGCAAATTTTATTTTTTTGGATTTTATAAAAAAAATGTAAGAACTGAGTGTATTTCACTTGTAGCATTTATCATTGACAGACTTATCTCCCTTCTGTCCTGCACAATTTATTTACATCGGCAATATTAAAAAATCCAATGTTACATGATGATTTTTGTCTTTTTTTTTTATATATATAAAAAAAAAAAGTTTCATGCAATAAATTCTTTTGAAACATTGCTTAGCGGCATCTTTTTAGGATTTCTCTAAAGTTAATCTTAATCGGATTTTTCTATTAATTTAGACCGGGATGGGGGTGTAGAGAAGTCCTGTTTACAACATGATTAGAATAGCAAACAATTTTTTGATTTCCAACAGAGGTAAACTTTAAGAATCGACATAGTAAAAATAAAATAGCCAAGGGTGACCGAAGGCTCTCTTTTTATTAGCTATTACATCAAGATGTAGGGGAGAGTACCTCTCCTTTCCCAGGATTACTCCACTTACCCTTGATCTTCACCTTATAATGCTGAGTGTTTAGCAAGGGGACATCAGGTACCTTTTTTTTTTTTAAGTCCTTTGTATAATTCAACTGAGGATTGAACCCTGGTCTCCTGATCCATTAGAGTTAACATAAACTACAACAAAGAAACAAAAATGCAGAAAAAACAAATTTCTCTTTTTGTTGGTTATTAGTATTACTTTCCTCTTTTCAGAGAATTTTTTTCGAATATTAATGAATGTTAACGTCGCTTCTAATCTGTGGATATCAATTTATTAAAATGTAAGGTTACATAGTGAACTGAAACTTTTTTTTTTTATATCATCTGAAAATGTGCTTAATCGATAGAAATCCGAATTTAAAAAAAAAAAAAAATTCAATAAAACTTTAAAGGGTCGCAACAATCTCCACTCAGCATTTGGTGCATAATAATAATCAATATAGTGATACGAATATTAAAAAAAAAAAAATAATTCAATTAATCAAAAATTGGAGGGGTTCAGAATCAGACTTCAGCTATGATTGCCTAATCGATAGCAATCCAAAGAAATTATGAAAAAACGAAGAATTAAAAAAAATTAAGACCCCACGGATGGATGCAACACCCAATTTCAAATGATTGTAAATAAGTTATTTACATATCCACTTGATACACTGTAATGAATGCTTGACTGTATGTAATGCTTCCACTCATTATACAGTCAGTGATTGTATACGTAACACCAGACCATTTCATTTTCACTCGCGTAATAAAGTGTACAGAGTTTAAAGACTGTTCATGGTAGAGAGGAACAATGGAAGAATAATAATTTTTTTATCAAAAAATGAATACTGTTGATTTAAAAGAAGAAAAAAAAATCTCCCAAAAATCAGAATTATCCGATCTTATTCTTAATGGAATTTTCCGTAGTTATTAATTAATAAGTGAATGTTAATATAAAATATTTATTTTATTTTGAATAAAACAAAAAATCTTGCAGGATTTTTATGTTTTAGCTCACTTAAATTACTTTCCTCCCAGCTCCACCTCCTCTCTTCATTTTAAAGACAAAATATGTCTTATTATACCCATAGTTGAAACTAGGTGACCACCTTTGCAAAGAACACCCTGAAGGTGATAAATGAACAAAAAAAAGTTTTTTTTAAATGCAGCTCTTGATAGAAAATGAGATTAAAAAATCTTAAATTTAAATAAAAAAAAAAAAATTAAAGCTGTTCAGAACTTTAAATACTATCTTTAAAAAGATGTTTTTTGTTTTTTATCATTCGCACCTGGGTTTTATTTCTTTGTAAAGGTGGTCACTGAGTTTCGACTATGGGTATAAGACTTATTCCATCCTTGAAATGAAGGTAAGTAACTTAAATTATCAAAACAAAATCTCTAAGTTTTATTTTTTAACAAAAAAAAACACAAATTATTTTCACTTTCATTGCCCATGTTTATCTACAGTTTAAATATAATAAAGATGCAAATGTTTTCTATTAATATTAATTTGAGCGGGATCCTAAAAGAAAAAGCTGCTCGGCACTATTTCAAAACACACCTCTATTTATGTAAAGTTATGTATATGTTTATATATTTGTGTGTACAAGATTCACTCATAAACTAATTAACCGATCATTATAAATGTTGGCTGTATTTAATTTTTTTAGTTTTAGGAGGTGGAAGCCCTTGGTGAAAATTCAAGTACCTCTGATTTTTGTGAAATTTTAACAATAGGCATTAGACATCAATTAATAAATATTCTCTAAATTTCAGTTTCTTTGGAGTATTTTAAAGGGTTTGAAAATTCAAGTTTTTCAGATTTGAATTGAATTTGATCCATAGTCGTTAGACACGATTTAAGCAAAATTCCCTGAATTTTAATTGCTTCTTAAGACCCCTTAAGCGTAATCCCCCTTTTAAGCCTTATATTTTAGATATTTTCTATGATCAAAATTGGAATCAGGAGTCTAGACATAAGGTTTAGTAGCATATCTTGATTGTAATCCTTGGAAGGGGACATAAAAATAGTCTAAAATTGTTCTGTTCGGGGTGGGGAGGATTTATTTTACCCTTCCTGGGACGGGTATTCTTGCAGTTATTGTATAAAATCATTATTTTATGTCTTTTAAGCCAAAAACATGTGTAATAATTTGATTAAGAAAAAAAAAAAATATCAGTTATTTGATAGTGATATTTCAACATGACCGCGTGTTTGCACGCTTACTGATGCATTATGGTCGAATATTAAAAAAAATGTAATTTCAATAAAATCATGTTAATTGTTTAGACTTTAAAGAATATCTTCAGACTTATTTCAATAAAACGCCTTTGTTAAATAATACCAATAAAATGTTCAATGTGTTACTGACCGGTTTCAATGTTTATTATAGTCTGTTTTTTTTTAGTTTTTTAAAATTTTATTTCGTTTATCCCAAGGTTAAGCTTTAGGGTCAGTATATATAGTAGAGCTGTTTATTTTTCTGATACGCTGTTTTTCTGGCGTTTTCTTTTTATTTAGAATTTGTTATCTTTATGGCAAATAGATTCAGAAAATATCCGATGCCCACGCATCTGGCTTATTTACCCCATAATTACGTCAGCCATGGCCTGTTTTCCATGCAGTTAAAAATGTTTGTGTTTTTTTATAAATAAGTATTTCCTGAACATCTTGTTTCATACAAAAACGATGCATTACTTGGTGTACTAGCCTTCAGGATTATATCAGTAGACTATGGTTCTGTTTGATCCCAGGAGGCCATCCTCCCAGGCATTACCTCCTTCTTCTGGAGAGAGGATTGATTTATTGTCAGTCAGTCTAGAGTGCTTCCATTTTTGAGGGTGCTGGATTCCTCACAATAAACCGACTTCATGTCACGTCTTCTCTCCACAGAAAGAAGCGTAAATATTACCTTGTACTTTATCGAAACAAGATTCCAAATGTTTCTCTATCCCACTTTTTATATTTGCAATAGACAAATGATTCGTTTACTAAGAGTAATGAATTAACTTTAAAAACTTTATTGGCATACATTTTTACCGTACTATAAGTTTTTCTAGAATTTTGACTTGAACATAAAAAATGATTATCTCATTCGGTGAGTTGTAAGTTCCGCCTTAGATTGCTTAAATACCATTGCATTTATAGAGAAATAAAAATTCCATGATTTCATAAAGATTCAGAAAATATATAATACTAGCTGTAGTACCTGTCAACGCCGCACATCAGTTCAGATCAAAATAAAATTGTTTTTTATTTAAATCGTAATAAAAAAATTTTTTTTTTTTAAATTAAGTATTAGAATAAAAACGATTATAGATAAACAAGTGCAGTATTCAGGTTTATGGAAGAAGAAACAAGCCGCGCATGCGTGGTCCCCCTCTGTATGTGACGAGTGTAGAATGCAATAAATTTGGGCAATTTGGGGCATTTTTGACCCCCTGGAGGCGTGAACCAGAATTTTTCTGATGTCAAGGATGCTCATTTTATATCCATAACAATTGCCTCTACATTTTGGCCAAGTTTCAGAAAAATTGAATGGATGGATCAAACGTTATGGGAGGAAAGGGTCATTTTTTGCCATTTTAGGGGCACTGTGACCCCCTGGGGGTGCGAACCGGATTTTTTCCAAGGTCAGCGATACTTAGTTTCTATTAGGAACAATTGCCTGCACATTTTGGTCAAGTTTCAGAGAAATTGAATGGATGGATGAAAAGTTATGGGGCAGAAAATGTCATTTTTTGCCATTTCGGGGCCTTTTGACCCGCTGGGGGGCTAACCAGATTTCTTTTCAAAAATCGGAGAATGTCACTTTCTAACCTGACCAAAGTTACAACTTCATGCAAAATTTCAGAGAAATTCAATGGATGGTTGCGGAGAAAAATCCGGACGGACACACACACGACGGAAATGCCTCAAAACATAGGTTTCCCAATTTTTTAAATTGGGGGACCAAAAACAATTGTCTAGTGTGAGATTCGAACTCTGGACGTAGGCATGAAATATTGGAACTGAAGGTAAACACTTTATCCACACAGACACCGATCAAACGAAAATATTTTGTCTTTACCTTGCTTAAAAATATATGGCGTTAGATCACCGAAGTTAAGTGACATGGAGCCTGGCCAATACTAGATGGGTGACCATTTGAGAATGCTAGGTGCTGTATGTCATCTGCCGATGACCGAGATATACATGCGGCTAGGGGGTCCTGGGTATGATAAGGCCTCTATTTGGGAGCTGTGGGGAATGTGGAGTTGCCTCTTAGTTGCCATTACTCCCAGGTCCAGTCAGGCCCAGAGTGGTAGTACCTATAAGGGCCCCATCTATGGGTCGAATAGAACCTACTGGCGCTACCAGATCAGGCTGCCTGAACTTATTGACTTCCTGACTCAAAATTTTATTGTTTTTTATTTTTCTTTGCAAAACTCAATCATGTTCTGCAAAATCCAAAACAAAAAACAATTTCTCTCTCTTCCCCCCTCCCTTCCCCATCCTTTCACTCAATCAAACACCATGAACAAATATTTGAACATATAAAGAATTTGAAGCATAACTTTCACCAAAATAATCTAATTTTGGCATTAAATAACACGAAAATGGTTGATATGCAGTAAAACAAAACAACCAAACATGCAGCTGGGGACCATTTGTGAATTTGATATTCCCTTCAGAGGAAGCCGGCATAGTCTGACTAGGGCTAAATACCACACCAGGTATTATCGGTTCGTTTTACTTAAACAGTTTATGACTTCATCATAAGGATACAAAATTAAAAATCCAATTTACCTCTTCACATAGATCTAAAATAGTTTGATTGTATAAAATAAAGAAAAAAGTTCTATTTTAATTTAAAACAATTATGTCAAATGTAAACGATGATTTGACTCAAAAAAGCAGAACAATCTTGACTTATTTTTATGTTTATTTATTTTTCTTACTGCTAGTGAAGAAGGTTCAGATAATTCTAAGTATGTTGTTCGATCGGCTAATAATTGAAAATATTAAACTGGGAAGGGAACGCTAAAAATGTCAAAACATTTGTTTCTAAGGTTATTTTCACGTAATTGTGAATAATGAGTTTTAAAAAAGGTTCAAGAACTTCTGACATCGATAAGGACATCGGATCCCAAACCTGCAGTTAGCTTGGCTCTTACATCAACCATTTAACTATGATGCCACAACACATACAGACAACTTTGCTTTATGCTAAATGTTGGCTTCTAAGTTGGTGTCTATACCCTGTGTTGATAAAGAGACTCTATCAATAAAAACCAATATCGTCTCAGAAACGATCGTACACGAACTGTTGTTTATGTTGAATTTTTGGAACATAAATAAATGATTGTCGTAATGAAGTTTATCTAATATCTATATTATTTTAACTAAGATCTTATATATATATATATATATATATATATATATATGAAAGAGAGATGTGGTTTCGAACAACGTTGGTATATATTAACAAACATTGTTATCATTGAGTATGTTGACATTAAATGATTGAGATATTATTAGTTTAAAGGGTTGGAGTGTTTATTTAGAACTCTCAATCCAAGCTAATATGATTTGAAAGTAACAGGTGAAAGATTAACAATCCTCTCATGACTAATCAAACAGCAATATGAAATCTAATTGCTCAATTCTGAATTTGAGAGAATGTTTAACGTTTCTCATCTCAGTATTAATAAAAGAAATTATGAGACAACTTCACATGTGTGTGTGTGTTTCTCGTATCAATGTAATTTGATGATTACACAGTTAATTGTTTGCTTTTTTACTACAAGCAAAAAAACTACCCGCCATCTGGCAGTTATAAATCTAGCTCTGAGTATTTTTTTTAAATGTATAACTTACATTAGATATCTTTAATATAAATATATTGTAATTTTAAAAACTAATAGTTTTTGTTTAAATAATCTGTCTTGAAAATTAATGAACATATTTTAAGAAAAGACAACGAAGTGAGCCACGTCTGGTTAGTTCGTTTTGGTGACCAATCGATGACATTATTGGCTCAATTACTGAAGATTTTACTTCAAATAAATGTGAAATATTAACTTAAATAAAATTGTTCGAAAACCATTATAATTCACTAACAATGTTCGACAATATAATTTTTTTTTTTTTTTTTTTTTTTTTAATTTGAAACATTTTCAATAATGAACAGTTGAAAAAACTGCCATCATTGATCATAAAATGTGTTATCAGGGATCTGGCATTTAGGTATATCGCCTTGTTAGATCTGACTAGTTCCTGGAGCATATAGTGATGGAAGCCTTAAGTACAGGAAGTGAGATTGCTGGCACGATTTTCATTGACTGATGCTGTTTTTCTATTCGGTTATTTAGCTGGCAATGTTTGGTATGTAGCATGGCAAACTAACCCCCCAATTTTTTTTCTTTTACTAATGAATCACCACTTATCAAGGCTAAAAGCCACTCGAGGATTAGGGTTAATGCAAGGGGCAGATTGTCCATTGAATGATGAAGAATTATCCTGAGGATTGAAAATGATAGATTTAATGAATAAAATTTGATTACCTATGAGGAATGTTTATGCCAAGTATTTATTAGATTTAAAAGACTACCCTGTTGTAGCCCGCAGGAAAGTAATCCTGTGGTAATGTGTTCCACAGATCAGAAATACTTAGAGCGGAGGAAGAAAAAAGTTATTTGTAATTGTGGTAAGCAGGAACCAGAGATTCAAGCTCAGATGAGCACCTTTCATGACACTAACAATAGAGTAGTGAAAGGCTATCAAGATCAAAGTGTATTATCTGTTCTGATACACTTCATCTGTCCTGTCAGTGACTTCAAGACGAAGGCAATTTTTATTTTTGTTCAAATTCAGAAGGCCCCTTTTTGGGTAGCTGGATTTTCTCCCACTTTAAAAACCTATATGCGTCTAACTTTGCCCTCATGGGGAGGCAAGTAAATAGGGGCATTGATCTCCGGCCAAAATTCAAGAAATGAAGGAGGCAGCAAAATGTGTTTGAAGACTAGTTTCAGAATAGTCGTTTGTATCAAAGTTTTGAGTTTAGCTTATTTTTTACCCATAAATTTGGTCCCGGCAAAACTACGTCACAATTTTCAAAGATATACATTGTTGGTCAGGCTAACTCAACATTCTTGATTAGTGAAACTATCCCTAGAAATGTCTCTGATTTTAGCCATGAATGAAATAGAAAAAACAAAATTGTTGTCACGAAAGAAAGAGGGTTTCCGAACTTATTGTAGAATAAGAAAGACAAATATTTTTAGATTAAAAGAGAATGAGTAAATTTTTAAAAGATTAATTTATTACAAAAGATTTTAATTTTATATAACTAATCCTAGCTAACAATAATTTAGGTTTTTGTGTGAGTGAACGAGATATTTAACCTGAGCCGAGTGTTACTAAAATGCGTTTTCAAATTATAATAACTAAATATATTTGAGGGCTCATTATCATATGATATATTTGGTTTAACGTCCGTTTTACATGTGGGCATGTGTTAGACGGCTCTAAGAAACTAAATTCCAAACTAACCTATCTCTGGCCAGGTCTTTATTAATCCCTCTTTCTCTCAAGTCCATATGTTTTCCTTACTGTTAAATAAAAATTAGTCAAAATATATGAAACTGTTCCTAACGATGCTAGTTTTTGGACGAAACCAGAGTAGTAAACGTCTGCTTGTTTATTTAAATTATATGTATATATATATATATATATATATATATATATATATTAATAGTGTATATTTTAAAAGTTCAAAACATTAATTGTGATTTCAAATATTTGACGTATGCTCTGGGAATAAATATTCAAAGATGTTACTTTTCATGTATTCATATTTCTAAAAACTATCTTTATAAGTAAAATTATATTTAAGTAAAGATACAGAATGTATATGATTTTCTTCATCAGCATATTTGTCCCTGTGTTTTGTTTTTATTATTTACTATGGTTAACATTGCTTCCCTTCAAGCTGGAACTGTCCTAGGTTTTCGTTTCAGAAATCTGATCATCTTATTGTACGTCATATTTTTTTTAGTTAAGGAACACAAACGAACTATGATACTTGACTCACTTTTAAACTGACAAGGCAGAAATTACTTTCTAATCGTCTGTTTAAAGTCTTTAAATTTATTCTCAAATAACTTAACCATAGTAAGTACATGTGTCAGCCATGTTCAAAAATGATTGACGTCTGTTTAGCAACACGAGAAACACTCGTGTCTGACGTTCTTCAACTTGTTCTTACGGATCTATTTTCCTTTGTCGTCATCACTCGTCCATTTGTGAAACATCGAAACGTTTTCATATTCCTCATTTCTAATAACCGTTTCCAACGATTTTTATTTTTAAATTTCAATTGCTGAAACAACACAAGAAACACCCGTGTCTGACGTTCTTCAACTTGTTCTTACGGATCTATTTTTCTTCTTCGTCATCACTCGTCCATTTGTGAAACATCGAAACGTTTTCATATTCCTCATTTAAAAACACCCGATCGGCAGAGAAGGACGTTTGTTTTTTTTACTCGCGACCATCGCACGAGTATATTTCAAAAGAATTCTTTATTTTGATTAATTCAACAGAAGCGTTGTTTTCCTTCTTTCGCCAGGTAAAAAAAAAAAAATAATAATATTTAACGACATTTCGGGCACTATTTTGTTCATACAAGTGGAATTCTTGTTTTATACTTCACCAACAACATCTTGATAAGCAACTCACTGTTAATGTATGACATTTGTACATGCTTAAGTGGAAACGACATCAGCCCTAGTTAGATGGGAACGGTGGAGGTCTTGGACTGCCAAAAGTGTTCAAGTTGGTAAAGGATAGGCATCCAGCCGTAAAATTGCCTTAAATACAATGTCTAGTCGAAATACAGCAGGAAAAAAGAAAGGCAGTGCCAGTAGCACTAATGCTGCTGGTAATGTCTTGGGCTTCGTAGATCCCAGGATGCGTGGATCTTCAGGGCCTATGGATTCCATCAAGCCTTGCCAAAGACAGGAGTGGAGAGGAAGACTTAGATTTCGAGACTAGACAATCAGGCCCTACCCTCATCAGAGGATTAATTGTGGCCTGATTCAACAAATAAACCGGTTGATGATGATGATGATGATTAGCATCGTGAAACTGTTTTTAAAGTATTTGAAGTATTTTTTAACAGCCAAACAGTAAGTAATTAATTACTGGTTTTAATTAAAGTTTAAAAGCAAGTGTCAAGTAGTGTCGTTCTTAAATCAAAAATACAGTAGTTAACTTTATTGTTAAAAAAAAATCCTCCATTTTTTTTTTATTTTTTTTTTTTTTTTTTTTTTATTTTTTTTTTTTAATTTAAAAATCAAAAATTAAAAAAAAATTTTTAATCTTAAAGAGAATTGTGTCACTATTTCGCGAGTAGTTCGATTTTCATCAAAAGAGCTCAAGTCATTTATGTAAACTATGTTTTTACGGGCCTCCCTGCGATGGAAAGATTTGACACAAGACCATTTTTAGTGTATATGATGGTCAGGAGGAGGGGTCTAGCACCTAATCTGCACACAGAACAAGTTTTTCTAAAAACTAAACTGGAAAGAATACCAAAGTCTGTTTTTGAAAAACTCGTCCTCTGTGTCCCCCCCCCCCCCCCCCCCATCCCCACTCATCCACATACATTTAAAAAGCCATGTCTATCTCTTTCCCCTTTGAAGTATTGATTGGGAGTAATGTTCCTCTGGAGCTACAGAACCCGCCATAAGTAACTATATAATAAATGTAATATGAAGAAATATGAAACTGTAATACAAAAAACCTGACAAAAGGTACACTTAAGTTTTTTTGCATCATAAAACATGTTTATTAAAGCTCCGTGTTCTCTCTATGGAGCTCAGTGCACTTTGCTAATCTTTCAAGGACTGGGCGACATACTTTGGCGCACAGCTCGAATGGCACTTGAACAATCGCAGCTAGGATTTGTTTCCTTAAGTTCAATGATATTATCATAAAAATATTCGATTGCAGCTTTCAAATGAGACATAAAAATAGAAGAAATGTTTAAGTGTCAACAAAGTTACAAGTAAAAGAAAATATATAGTTAGTTATGGCAAACCCTGGAACTGTGCCAGATTAATATTAACATGCAATGTTTTTGCATTTTAACAGAAAGCTAATAATGAATGAATGAATAAGTAAAAAAAGCCAACATGATTTTTGCCTGTTATCATTGATTTTTAAAAATTTATACAAGACAACTCGTGGCGCGTTAGATCAACGTTAATACATTGTTCATTGGTGTATACGTTTGTGCGCTTAACCGATTGTGAATATGAATAAATATTTTAAAAGTACATCCAGAAAGTTGAAGAACAAATTTGAATTCAAGGGAAATTATTGAAATTCCACGAATAAGTTCTTTCACCATTTGACAATCACCACAGTACCACAGTTACTTTCTGGGTTACCTTACTTAAAATATCCCCAATGGTTTTAATTGATTTTTGTTTATCAACTTGTCATTTTACATAGTCTGTATAAAGTATTACCGTTGGAAGATTTATTGTGTCCAAGTCGGAACTTTTGTGAATTTCAAGGGTCAGAATTGAAGTGGAGCGTTTGGACTACTTACCGACTCTGCAGCCATGGCAACTATTTTAGAAAAGAAACAAGAAGTGAATAAAAGTTATTTACAGAAAACTAACATTTTTTTAAACAGTCTTAAACTGTTTAAGTTTGTTTGGAAAATGTTAATTTTCTGTAAATTTAGATAAAGAAATTAGATTTAAGTCCATGGTGTCGGTAAGGGTTCTTGCATTCAAATCCTTTTAAGATTGCAGTATTTAAGGACTTGTATCATTTTCCACAGGGTGACATAGGTTGATACCAAAGAAGTGCTGGAAACCTTTTCACGTATCTGTCATGGCCTACTAGGGTGGGAGATTTTCAATTATTCACTCTTCAGCTGTACCATTATAGATCTTCACGTTTGACCTAACTTACCTAAAAACTCGGTTCTAACTGTGGGCTGATGTTTGAAATCAAGATCACATTGCTTTTTATGGGCTTGTTTTTTACCTTCTGTTTTGTTTACAATGTTTTTATCAGTTTTAACTGAAAAACTTTTTTTCCAATTAATGGGAGACATTTTCAATTTTTTTATTGATTTATAATAAATTCATGTTATTAAAATTTGATTGTATTTAAAAGGTACATTCTTAAATAAACTCTCACAATCTTGTCTGTGATGGGTTTAATTAATTTCAAACACACATCTAAATATGCAGTATTTTGTGAGCTTGTGCATTTAACTCTTATTGGAACATATTACTAGCTTAGATATAACTGACCCGCTGGGTCACAACTGCTATTTGTTCCACTTTGATTTCATTTGAAAATTCATAAACTGTGACATATTCATCAAAGACGCATAACAATCTAAAAGGCTGCAGTAAAATAATATCCATACGTCCCATAGATACAAATCAAGTTTAAGAAAGTAAATTAAAAAAATTGCAATGCACACAGAAAACAAGTTTTTTTTTGTTTTCTTTTAGTTTTTTATTCCTCCACCATTTCAAGCTAACTATAAAGACAGTCAACCCGACTTACCCACCGTTTTCTTTGTAACTGAACAATTCAATTTTGTGACAAGGATCAGGGAAATACATTTCTTGGCTGTATATATAGCTGGCTGTGAACAAGGATTCTCAGCTCAGAACCTCATTCTCACCTCTCCTCTGAACATCAAGAGCAGATGCCTAGTTTCAACCATTCTTTGAAATGTACATTCTTGAATTCTGATCACATGATACCTTTCAGGGTGGGGGGTACTTCACATTTATACTGTTATATTTTTTACGGCTTTTACCCCATAAATCAAATAAGGACTACTTTTTCATGTATTAGATATTAAAATTTTCTTTTTTTTTTTCTCATTTTATTCCGGGTGTGGGGTGGAGGAATCGTAACATACTTGTCAAATTTCCCGGGGGATGCATTAAAATCAATTTAAAAAGCTATAAGCATCACTGAATAGCTGTTAAGAAATTCTTCTTCAAATAACTAAAAATAATATCTTGTCATTTCTAATTTACATTCGTATCCAGTAATGCATCAGCCAGAAGGAATTGCATGCAGTATTTGATGATAATCTTCCTTTCGTATAATACCTTCAATTTCAACAAACTCTCCAGCAATCTCACCTTCTCAAAACCTTTACAACGCAACCAAAATTCTCAACAGTTGGCTCAATGCAATTCTAACTCCTTCATTCGCAAAGAGTTAATCCGACTAACTCTTCGTTTTCTTCTAAAAAACACACATTTGGACCCATCAGTTCATCGTACTCTTTTGCAGTTTTCTAAAGTCCAATTTTTATCCAGTTGAGAAATTCATCTTAATTCCATCTTTTTTTTTCTGTTGGTTACTCACATTCCTGCCTCTTGGCCTTTTGGCTAAGATCAAAGTGTAGTATCTGTTCCGATGGATACTGCATCCCATAGACTGGTATTGTCTTGGCCTTCGGGACTTGATTTACGCCAGTCTGTCCTGTGCAGTTCTAGGAGGTCCACCCTCTCAGGCTTCGCCTCCCCTCTTTGGGGAGGAGTAAGTTTATTGCTTACTGCCTGAGGCGCCCCTACCGGGGAATGCCGACGGGGCTGCCCAGGCAATTTTTAAACCCCACTTTCCCGACCCGACCTTGGGTCACATCTTACTTGTGGGAGTAAGATAAAAACTGGCCTTGTGCCTAACTCCTGGAGAGGAGTAAATCAATACTCACATTCCTGCCATTGTGATCTATTCAACTTATTCTTATTTTTTTATAGATATTTTTCCCTTTAAGTGAAACATCCTTTAAGCCTAAAAGAAAGAAATATTCTCAACATAGTCATAAAAGTATTGCATTTAAAAAAAATTTTTTTTTATAGAAATCGCTCCAAACAAGGCATGACGCCACTTGATATAAAAAGCTAAAAAAAATACTTCAAGATAAAAAAAAAAATAGTCAACGATAACTGTTAGGTGGATAGATTCCAACCCAGAAAACAGCAAATCTTCCCCCTTTGTCAGAAACATTGCTCATGAAATGTGAGGACTACAGGACAAAATAAGGGAAGCAAGAGTTACGAAGCTGCCGAAAATAGACCCAAGGTGCACTTTCTACTCTCTATGTTGATAAGTAGTCTTTTTTTTAAATAGTCCAATTGTTTAGCATTGGTATTCAATAGTCAGAAACTCTTAGTATATCGGTGCCTTTCGATAAGAAACAAGTATTTTTTAAAATTATTTTATTAAATCTTTGTGATAATAAAGATGAGAACTTACCGAGTTCTAAGCGGCCACAATGTTTGGCTTGCCAGGCGGCCATGTAAAATAGAAAAAAAGCCACATGCTCAGAGTTGTGGGTTTGGTAGGTGTTGATGATTTGCATGTGTGGACACTGACCTATTTTAAAAGACGAGATGTGATGACAGTTTGCGACAACGTCACCCACAAGTAGGCCTTGTCCACGCCCGCGAATTTGCTGTATTCATACTAGATTTAAATGAAAGGGATTGATGTTGTGGCCCCGTTATATCACCAAGGGATCGTAGCATGGTATAAAGAGGGGGACAGTTTGGGTGAAAATCCATATGAACGTTTCATAGAAAAGGTCATATTACCAAAGTAATCAGTTCACAGTTGGTGAATGTTGACAGCATGCTCCAGCATGTGGGAGACGTTCAGCACTGTCAGTAAGTAATGGTGGTGATGCATCATCAGAGAACAATGAATGGTGAGAACTAGGCTTCAGTGCAAGTAGGAGTGCTACCCCAAGGGAGAGGCAGGACCGACCTTTATTGAGTTTCCTCATTCCACGACGTCCGATTCAAGCCTCAGTATGTCTGACGATTTGGCCAGCGTGAAGGAAATGACTGTAGAGGACTTTTACAGTAAAATGACCGGCCACCCACTGTCACCTGTGTGATCATACGATCAGGGGGGAGTGTGACGATAGAGATGAGCACTTACAGAATTCGAAACGTCCACAATGTCTTCCTTATAGAGCCACCATTTTATAAAGAGGGGAAAAAGGCTCATGCTCAGTTGTGTTTTTTTTTGTAAGTGTTGGTGATTTGCATGCGTGGATACCAACCCATTTTAAAAAGGTACATGCGAAGACAGTTAAGGACAAGTGAAAATGCAGCAGATGAGAGAAAGATTTTTGCAGTTAGGATAGCGTTTATTGGAAGCTGTTAATATTGTTTTGGTGTTGTCTGGGTAAGTGTTCTCCCCCGAATTTTAGGCCATCAAGGAGATCTTACATTACCAAGGACTTTTTTCAGTTTCTTAAAATTTTACTTACTACATAAGATTATGTGCATCGCCTTGTTGCTTAAACTATGACAGCACAAGACATTCGCTATTGTGATGTTTGGGGTGAATTTTGTTTTTGCGGCTTGACACATCTAAACATCAAATAGTGAGTGTTGTAGTTTTAATACTGACAAAAAGAACCTGCCAACATTGGTATCATATAAGTAAAAAAATAAAATAAATGACTAATTGTGTATCGAAATAGACCAACGTTCTCGGAGTTTATGACTTGGTTGGTATACCGTGTGACTCTAAATAAGGCATTTTTTTTCTCATGGCACTGTTATTGTAAAGAATAACCATTCATCCTCTCGGTGTGTTTTATTGGTTAATTTTGCTGATTTTCTATTGGTATTCTGATCAAATGGGCATTAGAATTTGTTTCAGAAGTTTCGAGGTGAAGAATTATAATTTGAATTATTTGGACTACTATTCTCAGTTGAACTTGAACTCTGAACAAAATTTGGATTTGAACTTTTTATTTAATCCACAGGGGTAGATTGTTCTCGTTGAGCCACGAAGGGGTAGAAGTTTATTCTTAATCTTTATAGACTGCCACTTAGAACTGATTCTTAATCAATGCCTTTAACCGTTACACCACGGGTCCATGTGGACAATTCTAGCAGTAATTTTGGGAGCTTTAAACTTGACAGAATGAGAACACTCTATCTCTGTGGAATAAATAAAGGGTTTAGTTTGAAATTCTGTATAGGTTCTCGAGTTCAACAAAGATTCTCAAGTTCAAAAAGAGGCACCTGAAGAAGGTTGGAGGTTACATCGACCAAAACATTGTGAAAATGAAAACCAAAAAAAGAATCTTAGTTCAAATAATACAATTAGAATTGTCCCAAACTAGTTATTGTTGGACATTGTTCACTTTCAAAAGTGTATTTTATTTTTTACACCACATACTTTCGTGAATTCTCACCTCTCTCTAGTATTTTGTAGCATAAAATATTTAGATCAGTAGGGATACCTGCTGTTGGCCAGTCCAGTTTACAATGTGACTGACTTTTTTTCTGTTGAATCTTCATAAAGTGTAGCAATTTTAGGGTGAGTAGGATAGATTTTATTCATTTGTGAGATAAAATAAAAGTGAAACAAATGGTTATCTATATAATGCACTAAGTCACTTCATATTGTTAATGTCATATGGGTTTAGGAATAGTCACAAGGGCTAGGATCTGTAAGAGTCTGGTAGCCATGTTGGATATGTTAGGATATTTAACACATATGTTATCATCATTCACACGCATTAAAAAAAAATGAGATCATCCGATTAACAAAGATGGTGATTGGTGATTGATCCAATGTCGCTAAGGTAAACAAATTCTGCCTTTTACCCATTTAAAAATGAATTGTTCCAAAATCAAATTGTCTCACCTGTCGACTAAAACATACAATTTAAAATAAATACATTTCAAAAAGTGAAATTTGTTTTATTGATTTGAAGAATATTTCGCTGAAAATTATTTTCATGGTAAGACAGAATATTGTTTTAAAAAGAATTAAATTGCTACAATTTTAGATAGACAAGAGACCAATTCGTTTTGTTTATTTAAAGAATAACTAATAATGACAGTTACTTTTCTGGAAGAAGGGTAATTATTTTCTGAATAGTATTGACCCTGGCAGACATTTATTACTTCAAACGGAATATTATTATTAACAGTAGATCATATAGATTCATGTAGAAAGCACCATGGAATTTCCACGGGGTCCCATTGAGTTTGCTCAATACAGTAAAATGTTTTGCTTATAAATTTTGATGTGTAAACATTGGAATTTTGGTATTTTAAAAGAAATTTATTTAAAGGGAAATATTTCTGAATTGAAGTTTGTTTTGAGTTAAGAATGAAATGTGTAAAATCGCTTCAAATATTAACAGAATTGAATGAAATCCAATTTGGAATGTTATGAGAATTCTTGAATGAGGTGATGAGGAATTTGTTGGCATCATTAGAAGTGACAGGAAAAACAATCACAGCCCATTTCGGGCGCAGTACCCTCTGAGAGTTACTGAATGCCGATCGGTTTAGATAACTCGCACATGATCTGAATATGCTGGCATGCTCACAAACACAGGATGTCCCATTTTAGGGGACTGATCATGACTCCACAGATGATTTGTTAGTGCTAATGATCATCCCACGATACAACACAATTAAATTTTCCTATTTTTGTATTTACCATTTGATAAGTTAGAATGATGTTAAAATTACAGGATGCTCCACAAAAAAAAAACCCTAGGAAATGTGGCATAATTAATTTGCACATACAGGTGTAATTGTTACCTCCGCCAAGGAGGTTATGTTTTCGGTTGAGTTTGTTTGCGTACAGCCTAGGTTCCTCGTCGCTGAACCATTCGTCACCAAACTTGGTAAAAATATCAGTCATGGTCTAACGTAGAACTGCTTTAATTTTGGGATATCTAAGTTAAAGATTCTGTAAAAGATGACAGTCACACTTTTTGGCGATAGTGTCGTTTCTGATCATTGTAGAGACTCGCTACTTGGCCTATATTGTAGCCAATGAAGTTTTGTATCTTATTGAAAAGTTTGATCATGGTCGAAATTTTGATTGAATTTTAACTCCCGATTTTTGCAAATTTAATGTATAGATCTGATGCTTTTTAATAACAAGAACCACAATGCAAAATTTCAGCATGATCAGTTTTTGAGTTGTCAATGTTTCCATGAGATAACTTTGGGAATACTTCATAAAATATAGAGATGTAAGGCCCAGATTAGACTTTGGCCCATTCTTATATTGTCAGAGGTATGCAGTCTCATGACTGATATGGTCTTGGAGGAAATAGATAACAGTTGTTGATAACCGAAGCATTGTTAAATCAGAAGAAAAGCACAAATGTTAGATGAGCTGTTCAATGTGCTTTCTGTGAGCAGCTGCATAGCAACTAGTGATGGGACGATTCCAATATTTTTACCGATTTCGATACAATTCCTGATTCCGATTCTTTTTAAATCTCTAAATATTTAGCTATAGAGTTGTTGTTTTTTTTTAATTTTCAGATTGCCTTAAATGTAAAAATACACTTGTAGGAGAGGGGGGGTCTATAAATTTAAGTTTGACTAGTGTTTTAAAATCAATGAATATTTTATCATTAGTGACAGCAATGGAAAAAATTTGTTTTAAACAAAAACAAACAAAAAAAACACAATTAAAATAATCGTTTTTGGCATCAGAAAATAGTCACAAATTCCAATTCATTGTCCCAACACTAATAGCAACTTAGACTATCCAGCCAACTTTCAGTCGCCTTTTGGATAACTTAAAGCGGGATATTTTTTAAGCTTCTATCAACATAGTTTAAGGATTTCAAGTATGTGACCTATCTTCTCTGTAATTGAAGTTGATGTAATGGTAAAATCATTGAGATCTGGACTTTTGAAGGTCTTTTGTTTGGTTCAATAAAGACTCTGAATCAGACAAGACTGTTCTTGGATGTATGAGCTTTTTATCCATCTTGTTCCTCTTTCTTTCTCTCCTCTTCCGTCTCCTCCTCCTCCTCCTACTACTACTAATTATGATATCAAAAGATTTTTAGAAAAAAAATTGTGTTATACGTAGTTTTCTGATTTAAATTGTTTCAAGCGTGACTCATATTTACATTTGCTCCTTAAATCCCCAATCCTCATTTATTTATGTTTTCACTTGGTATTTCGAAACGAGACACATTTCTCAATTTACATTGAAATGAATAAAACTAATAAAACATAACTTACACTAACGGGAGACATTTGTCTTCTAACTCTTTTTTTTGTTGTTGTTTATTCTTAAGGAGTTTCTCAGAGTTCTGAGATTAAATTTATATTATTTTCTCAAAGTATTTTAATTGTATTCTTAATCATTTTGAAGTTTAAAAATCTTTTCACTAGTTTACACCATTTTATGTGTTTTGCCAAACAAGCCTGTCGATGTTCAGTACGTCTACGAGGAATGTTTCCAAATATTTTTGGATAATTAATGAGTATGCATGCAGTAAGTAGAAACAGAAATAAAAAAAAAATAAAAATGTACATTAATAGAGACAGAAAGTTATGTCAAATAATTACAAAAAGTTAAACATTTAAATGGCATGATGCACAGTTTTGGGATTCTAAGTTTTGGAAGACCACAGCTGCATAAGGTAGAGAATGTGACATGGACTCTGATGCCACTTTTTATTCATATCTGTGACTTAAACGAAACATAAAACGAACTTGAAGCTGGTGCTTCTACAAGTCTCAACTTCTGATATTTTTTGAAAAACCAACTTGTGAATTGATTTTTTTTTCTTGTTCTCAACAACTCCCCACCTGAGTTAGTGTTATGAGTGAGTTTTTTTTTTGGGGGGGGGGGGGGGTTATGTCCTCACTGTAGGGTCGGTTTTAAAAGCCTAGTCTGAAAGTTCTTTTTTTTTCCTTTTTTCTGCACCAGTTTTGATACTTTATGATTACTGTCTAACTTTTCCTTTGAATGTAAAGGAAAAAGAAAAATTTAATTTAAAAAGATAAATTTTAAAAGTTACCTGATCCAACATACATATCTTGTGTACTTTTTTTTTCTTTTCTGAAAGACTTTACAAGAGGACAAAAATCTAAAATGTCATACCCTCTTCAGAATGAATGGTGAAGATGAGAAAGATATGTAAATCGTTTTTAATTTTTACTTTTTATTTCTCTTATAGTTGAAACGGAAGTTATTTTCATGACATTAAAGAATAATTGAACGCATTTCAAGAATGTTTGTATATATGCTCATAACATTATATATATATATATATTTACATTTCAGTGAAATTAATTTTTTTTTTTTTTTTTTTTTTTTTTTTTCGAATTGTTTAAATTTCGACAGTTTATTCTTATATTTTAACCCTTATCCTCGAGTGGCTCTTTAACTTAATAAGCAGTGATCCGATAGTAAAATATATAAAAGTAATATTTCACTGACAAACCAGGTTTTCTTTATAATTTGAAGATTCTCACATCTATTTGAAGAACTGTATTAGTATACTTGATATTTTGTTGCAGCACCTTTTGTAGTTCCTATTTCTTTCATTCATTCTAGTAACAAAGCGATTAAATCTACGTCTCCCAAATCAAGTCTCCAGTAACACCTATGCCCACTCCTTCAGTCATTACTGATTTAAAGAATTTAAGATTTATTAATATCTTTTTAAACATTCCTCATAAATGGTGTATTGGATTTGAATCTGGGATTTTTGGAAACAAATGAAGAACGCATATCTTTTTGATGTGTGGGATCGAGCAAGGTCATGTTGGAATATTAATTCATTGTCCCCCCCCCCCCAAAAAAAACTTGTCCTCAATGCAATAAGGAAATAATCTAAAACATCCTTAATCAATCTTTTCAAGAAGCAGGTATGTCCAACGGTGATGGCAGCCACATGGAATTCAAAACCATTACAGATTTATCAAATTTTACGCTTTTTGTCACACATTTTGCATTGTATCTTTTGTATCATTTTCTCCCGCCATTGGGGCAAAGATCGCTGATGAGAAAGCAAAATCTTGATTCATCTGTGGAGATGATCTGGTTCCATTGCTGAACGCATTAATTTTGATGATTTCTAACCTATATAGAACACTTTCACTTTTGTGGTATGTTGGTACTGGCTTTGAAATCGGCATCCCGCTGTCATATCTCAAACTAATGGAGTGTTATGGCTCAAGAACCATTACACAAGCAACATTTTAGACTTTGAAAATTTCACCACAAGTGACAAATTGATTATAAATAAGGATCATACCCTGCTGATGTATATCTCTGTCTGTTGTCTTGGGTTTAGAACAGCATTTACATCTTTTTCAACAAATCTGTTATCTTCAAGATAGCTGCGGATGCTTTCAGTCTGCTTTGGCATTTTCCCACAGTGCATGAATGGTAGCTTTTTGTGAGACAAACATTCTGAATACCAATGCTTTGACAGTGAGAATATGCATGAGTTTACTTCATATAAAAATCATTAAATGAATTTAAATTATCAGGAAGGAAATGCAATATTATTTTTACATATATTCAGTTGATATATTGTTCAGAGAAAACTGTCCAATTGTAAACAAGTTAGAACTAGAAATATGAAATTTATTTGAAAAAAAAAACTGAATATTCCATTTCACTGAATTGGTGTAGTTATATATATATATATATATAGTATTCAGTAACAGATGATATAAAATGAGAATAATATTTCAAAATGAATTATTCAGTTACAGATGGTATAATAATAGAAATATTTGAAAATTGTGAGGTGCTAAGATTTTTTTATGAACTATTTTGTCACAGGTGCAGTATTTCATTTGGAGAGAGGAATTGTATGGTTTTGCCATGGAACACGATCAAATAGTTCATAAAAATCTTAGCAGCTCACAATTTTTAAATATTCTTGTCATACCACTTGTGACCGAATTATTCATAAAAAAATCTTAGCAGCTCACAATTTTTAAATATTCTTGTCATACACCTGTGACCGAATTATTCATAAAAAAATCTTAGCACCTCACAATTTTTAAATATTCTTGTCATACCACCTGTGACCGAATTATTCATAAAAAAATCTTAGCACCTCACAATTTTTAAATATTCTTGTCATACCATCTGTGACCGAATTATTCATAAAAAAAATCTTAGCACCTCACAATTTTTAAATGTTCTTGTCATACCACCTGTGACCGAATTATTCATAAAAAATCTTAGCACCTCACAATTTTCAAATATTCTTGTCATACCACCTGTGACCGAATTATTCATAAAAAATTCTTAGCACCTCACAATTTTTAAATATTCTTGTCATACACCTGTGACCGAATTATTCATAAAAAAATCTTAGCACCTCACAATTTTTAAATATTCTTGTTATACCATCTGTGACCGAATTATTCATAAAAAAAATCTTAGCACCTCACAATTTTTAAATGTTCTTGTCATACCATCTGTGACCGAATAGTTCATAAAAAAATCTTAGCACCTCACAATTTTTAAATATTCTTGTCATACCACCTGTGACCAATAGTTCATAAAAAATTCTTAGACCTCACAATTTTTAAATATTCTTGTCATACCATCTGTGACCGAATAGTTCATAAAAAATCTTAGCACCTCACAATTTTCAAATATTCTTGTCATACCACTTGTGACCGAATTATTCATAAAAAAATCTTAGCACCTCACAATTTTTAAATATTCTTGTCATACCATCTGTGACCGAATTATTCATAAAAAAATCTTAGCACCTCACAATTTTTAAATATTCTTGTCATACCATCTGTGACCGAATTATTCATAAAAAAAATCTTAGCACCTCACAATTTTCAAATATTCTTGTCATACCATCTGTGACCGAATTATTCATAAAAAAATCTTAGCACCTCACAATTTTTAAATATTCTTGTCATACCATCTGTGACCGAATTATTCATAAAAAAAATCTTAGCACCTCACAATTTTCAAATATTCTTGTCATACCACCTGTGACCGAATTATTCATAAAAAAATCTTAGCACCTCACAATTTTTAAATATTCTTGTCATACCACCTGTGACCGAATTATTCATAAAAAAATCTTAGCACCTCACAATTTTTAAATATTCTTGTCATACCATCTGTGACCGAATTATTCATAAAAAAATCTTAGCACCTCACAATTTTTAAATATTCTTGTTATTCCATCTGTGACCGAATTATTCATAAAAAAAATCTTAGCACCTCACAATTTTTAAATGTTCTTGTCATACCACCTGTGACCGAATAGTTCATAAAAAAATCTTAGCACCTCACAATTTTTAAATATTCTTGTCATACCACCTGTGACCAATAGTTCATAAAAAATTCTTAGACCTCACAATTTTTAAATATTCTTGTCATACCATCTGTGACCGAATAGTTCATAAAAAATCTTAGCACCTCACAATTTTCAAATATTCTTGTCATACCACCTGTGACCGAATTATTCATAAAAAAATCTTAGCACCTCACAATTTTTAAATATTCTTGTCATACCACCTGTGACCGAATAGTTCATAAAAAAATCTTAGCACCTCACAATTTTTAAATATTCTTGTCATACCACCTGTGACCGAATAGTTCATAAAAAAATCTTAGCACCTCACAATTTTCAAATATTCTTGTCATACCACCTGTGACCGAATTATTCATAAAAAAATCTTAGCACCTCACAATTTTTAAATATTCTTGTCATACCACCTGTGACCGAATAGTTCATAAAAAAATCTTAGCACCTCACAATTTTTAAATATTCTTGTCATACCACCTGTGACGAATTATTCATAAAAAAATCTTAGCCCCTTCACAATTTTTAAATATTCTTATCTAGGTGGTATAACAAGAATAATTAAACATTGTGAGGTGCTAAGATGTTTTCATGAACTATTCGATCGTGTTCCATGGCAAAACCATACAATCTTTGAAGCATGTTGTCATACGACAGTTTCCCAGTATTTTACACTGTCCTTTGCATTATTATTGTACACTGAACAATCTTTCACTGATTGGGCAGTAGATGGAATACAAAGTGTTACACTGTATGGTCCTTTTCTCCACATTCACACATGGTTGGGTCAGTTTTGTAACCCCATATAGCCATAGCAACTTTTGATCACCTTATTACCGTTTCTATGTGGTTAAGTATGTTCCACTGGATCTAAGGTGCTTCTGAGCCAGGAGGGAGGACTTCAGAAGAGGGGATTCCCATGTCAGTAGAGGAGGGGGGCATTCTCTAATCCAAGTTTTTTGTTTTTGTTTTTTTTGGTTACATTTTATTTATTTGTCTCTTTCTTTTTTCCTCTCTTTCGCTTTTTCTTTTCCTTTTCTTATTCTCTCTCTCCCTCTCTCTCTCTTTTTTCCCTCTCATGACAGTTCTCTATGAAAACTGAAAATGTTAATTTTTTGTTTACCGAAATTGATATTTTACTGATTAACCATTTTTCAAATTATTTTAAATATATTTTTATTACTTATCACTAGCACATCATCCAAGTTGTTGTTTATTGTGCTGCCGTTTCTCGCCATACACATATGGTGTGGCCCTCCAGCTTCGGGAATTCTTCTCGATTTCAGCTTTTTTTGCCATTGGCTACTCACATTTGGCTAAGATCAAAGTGTAGTATCTGTTCCGATGGATACTGCACCCCATAGACTGGTATTGTCTTGGCCTTCGGGGCTTGATTTACACCGGTCTATGGGTCTGTCCTGTGCAGTTCTAGGAGGTCAACCCTCCCAGGCTTCGCCTTCCCTCTTTGGGGAGGAGTAAGTTTATTGCTTACTGTTTGAGGCGCCCCTACTGGGGAATGCTGACGGGGCTGCCCAGGCAATTTTTAAACCCCACTTTCCTGACCCGACCTTGGGTCACATCTTACTTGTGGGAGTAAGATAAAAACTGGCCTTGTGCCTAACTCCTGGAGAGAAGTAAATCAATACTCACATCTCTGCTATATATTTTAATTGTAGCCAGAAATTGCTTTCTATCTGACAATTTAAAAGGTTCAAAATCATTTCTGAATATCTACAACATAAACATCTCATTGGACATTTTTTTGTTTAATCATCTGAGTAATTCAATGTCTAATAGACAAATATCAGACCATATCTAAGTACTTTAAAATGGTGTATGCATCAGCTTTATGGGCATGAAAAGAACTGGGATACAAGTTTTGAAACTACTATTATTGAAAAATCACATTTTGTGTCATATCTTTGAGACCTTTGACTTTGTGATATAAAATAGATACGATTCCATTTGTGTCATGAACATCTATAAGTTTACGAAATGTGAAAACAATTTTAGGTGTAGAACCTAAAAAATTTAGTACTGATTTAAAAAAAAAAAAATTTTTTTAACTTTTATTAGGAATAATTTATAATAATTTAATGACCAAAGATACATTATTAGTTAAATTTAATTTTCAAAATCCTATTTAAAAAAGAAATAGAAACTAAAATACTCCCTGGCAACGCCGGGTAGGTACAGCTAGTTTATTAATAAACTTTAGTTGGAACTTGTTGAATTTACCGAGGACCCATTCGAATTACAAACGGTATCCATGGAACTAACTCTAGTAAAAATCCCCCAGTCACATTGCTGCAGTGTTGCATCCTTGTGCTTGTTTTACAAATACTTTGACAGTCGTAATTATTTTCATATGAACACCATTTAAAAAAAAAAAAAAAATGGGACTTAACTCTGTATTTGTCAATACAGAGTTACTTATTTTTGTTTGGAACAAAAAATATTGCAATTATTTGCAAGTAAAAAACACTAGCGGGCAACACCGGGTAGGTACAGCTAGTGATGACAGTATATTTACTTTCGTCATTTATTGAGCTTAGAATAATGTATCGTATAACTGATTTACTCGAGGTAAACCAAAATTAGAGGAAGGGTAAAAATGTAGGATTTGTTAAGAATATATTTATAAGATCCTCCACTCTATAATAAAGAGCAATGTGTATTAATAGTTCTCAATTTCTCTTCATTTGCTGAGGTGCTAAAGAATTATAGCGAACCCAAAGGACTTTTCTAACCCAGAAAAGGCCTGTCCCTAACAATGACACCCTGGTTCCCCTCCGGCCATCCCACAAGTTAGAGAGTACAAAACTGCTTAACAAATTAAGGAAGGAAAGTTCACCTCCATTATTTCCATGAGACGTTTTCTTTCTTTTTTCCTTTCTACTTTCTATAACGATTTATATGTTTCTTCCTTTTTTTTTTTCTTTTTTATATCCTTATTATTTTTGGCAAACATCTTTGATGTTTAACATTATGGCAAATAAGCTACACAGCAATGTTTGTTTTGTCCTCGGAGGAGGAGATCATCTACTAATCTCTACTCACATAATTGAGCATTGAAGTAAATACTGAATATATACATGCGTAATAGTGTACATCCTCCGTCAAAAATTATGGTGGGGTGGGGGGTGAGATTATGCTTCGGCAGTGTTCACGCTAATATTCATGTATTTTTTTCTTTAACTGTTCAGTTTGAGACGTTTACTTATTTTTTTTCTTTTATCTTCATTGATTGAGACATTATTTTATATGAATACTAAAGCATAATTTTTGTTTTCCGTCATTTCTGATGGAGGGTATACACTAGGTGTTTAATATTTCAACAAGAAAATTTTGAAAAAATGAAAGTTGGCAAAATTAAGTAAGCTTAGATTTTTGTTGACAGTGAGCAGCTCATACCTAGATAGATTTGAAAGGGATTTTAACATTGTATTTTTCAGCAATCTCTGTTGTGTGTTTAGCACCATCACCCTCCAACCGATGAATTTGTACATATATTTTTTGTAAATAAAAAACGTCAAACCATTGGGGATAATTTTAAGTAGATTTTACCCATAGGGTGAATGTGGTATTTCGGTGACTGAAACAAGTTTAGAGAATAGACCAAGAGGACGACAGCTGAACACCCTCACACCCCACCTAACTTCGGCCTTATGCCACATCTTATTTTAGAAAGAAAATTTGCTGTGAACTTTTTTGTATAATTTTAAAGATTAATAGATTGTTGACTCTATCCATATGCAAGTGTCTGACATCTGGGAATGTTCTACTCGCCACACATGAAGAGTAGTTTCTGTTGTTTCTCGTTTTGTTATTTAATTGTTGTCATTTGTTGATGACAATGTTTTTATATTCCTTGACATTTGAGTGTCCAAACAAGATATTGTTTACTGACAAACTCTTAACTTATTCAGTATCTGTCAAATATGTGATGCTTTGTTTATATGTAAAATTGTTCTCATATTTTCAAATATTAAAAAAACTTAAGGTATGATATGATTATTCCCCCCACACACACATATATATATATATACATACATAGTACATATATACACACATTTGTCATCCATACACAGCTGTTTCGTCGTCTATGACTCATAAGTGTGGCTAAACGTTGCAAGTCTATTCATGCTGAGACTAGTAAACCGAATGGTCAATCACGTAGAAATTAAGTCAGCAGTCAAGTACCCAATCCTCTGCGCCAGCAAACTCCAACACTGAGGAGAGTAGAAAAAATTCTAGCTCTGTGTGTGTTTTATACCATACATCATCAACATTATCATCATTATCATTCAGTTTAACGTCCGTTTTACATGCTGGCATGTTTTTGATGGCTTTTCGAAATTGACTTTCAAACTAACCTATCTGTTGCCATGTCTTTATTTATCCCTCTTTCTCTCAAGTTAATACTTATCACTTCCTCCCATGTTTCTGCTACCACAATTGTTTTACATCTACTAACCCAGGAACTCTCATCCATTCTTTTGTGGCCATACCATCAAAGCCTCCTGTTCTGCACGTATCTTCATATACTGTTCAGATTTAATCTTCCTCTGAGGTCATTATTTTTGAGCTTGTCCTTAAGACTTGTATTACACCTTCATCGTATCATTCTCATATAATTTCTCTCCATGCAACATATGTCCTCAACTCTAATTAGCCAGGTTTCACTTTCATACATCATTACACTGCATACACATGTATTTCCCTTGGTCGACAGTGATAATGCTCTGTTGGTTAGTATTTGCAAAAGTTCCCTGAACTTACTCCATCCACTTCTAATTTTAGCTAACCCACTAGCACTTGTTTCACCCTGTGCTCCAATGGTATCACTAAGGTAACACAATTTATCAACAATCTCAATAACTTCACCATCCATATATATTTTCTCCATATCTGTCCCGTCGGCATTCTCTGGTAAGGATGCCTCAGGCTATTAGCAATAAACTAACCCCTAGTCAAAAGAGAGAAGGTAAAGCCTAAAAAGGTGTACCCCTTAGGACTACACAGGACCATACCTCTGACAGATGCAAGGTCAGCATCTACGCAAAAATACCTCGGTCTCTGTCGGCCTGATTGTCGAGGAGTATCCTTGATTGGTATGACACCTACTCAGGACTGTGCCAGATAAGTACCAGTACCTATGACTTTCTACAACCCAAGAGAAATGTCCTGAGTTCCTATTTACTTGCCTCCCCACAAGGACAATTAAACACAAGTTCGGTTTTGTACGTGGGGAAAATTCTCGAAAAGAGGCACTTTGTAATACTCTATTGTTTTGACAAGATACTTGGAAATTAAAATTTAACTCTGAAAGATGGAAAGTACAAAATATTGGATCCAAAAAATATTAAAGTTGGATATATATTAAACAAATGAGATGAAAAAAGTAAATCAAGAATGCAATTTGGGGGTTTGTTTTGATGAGGGTGTACCTGATATTGTATAAGATTTTAAAAGGTTTATGCCTTGGTATTCAGTTGCCACATTTCCAGAAAAACTACAAAGGAAAATGATACTATGGATTTAAATGCAAAAATGTTTTTATGATTGTTTTCAACAATAAATTAAAGACGAAAATGATATTAATGCATCCCATGCACTGCTGGGTAGGTACAGTTAATAATTTTTTTTAAAAATGTATATCTTTCGATTTTTGGGGTGTGACTCTGGACATTTCTCTTGGGTTGTAGATAGCCATAACTTATTAGAATGACTAGATTCAGCAAAAAAATACAAAGATTAAAAAAAAAAATTGCTAGTACACCAGTTGTTTAAACTGTCTGTTAATTCACCGGTTTTATTGAAAAAAAATTTTTTTTTTTACTGTACTTCGTTTTTGTTTAAGTTTTTGATTTGACATATTTTAATAATTATTTACAATTGCAGTTAATATTTTCAATCCAATTTTCAAGTTTCAATTTTTTTACTTCCAAGGGTTCATATTCATTTTGTTTACTTAAAGCATTTTGATAGTTTTCCATATTTCGTATAATTCCTAATTGTTTCCAATCTTTGTTTTTTTTTCTTTTAGGAGATAAAAAAAATTATCATTGGGCAGTAATTGACTGATTTTCTTGTTATAGAAAATTGTCTAATAATTTCAGGAATATTTTCTATGGATTTTATCTTTTTATTTAATTCTTGCATTTCATTAACATCAAATTTATCAGAACTACTAGCTGGCTTTGCAAAGTTCGCTACTTGAAATACTTAAATAATAAACACTTATGCGACAAAAACATTTTCATCCATTCATATAATTAGATAAACATTATCATTTCTTCATATAAATATTACTATATTGGTAATTTTGATAAAAAACTATTTATCGTTTAAATGAGAAAGAGTTGGGCGATGGTGTGTGTGTGCATGTGTTGTTTCTAACTTACTATTTAGAAACGGATGGAAACTTGTTGAAAATCAAGTTGCTCCCTCAAAAGAAAAGTCAGGAAAGGAAAATTTAAAACAAATGCGAAACGTTTATCCACTGAATCAAAACAATCATTGAATTTAAATAAAGAAAATGTGGTGCCAGTCACTCTCTACTCTTTCTCTATGAACTCTTCTTGCTTATACCTCATCGGTATATCATTCTTTCTAGCTAGCGATGTTAGTTGAATCTAAATTATCTCCCTTAAAAATTAATGAGCAAATATTTTAAGAAAGGTTTTAGTAATCTATCCTTTTTTATTAAATCACTTCCGATAATTGCTGTTAGTATCGACAAAACTAGTGCATATATATATATATATATATATATATATATATAGGACAATTAAATTACAAATGAATAACACCAAACGTTAATTTATTATGAACTGTTTAAAAAAATAGTTATTCAAATTAGGCATTCAAGTAGTTATCTTTAGGTCTTTCATATGTACTATATATATATATATATATATATATATATATATATATATATATATACAGTATTTCAAAATATTCTGTTAGATTGATTTAAATAACAGTAACCCGTTTTGATGGTAATATAGGAGTGATAAATGAAAAAACTTTCATATTTAGTCATTAGAGCTATTATTCCAATCAATATTTTCTCCTTTGAGCGATTATCAATACTAGAAATCTAGACAGGGCTTATAAGATTAAGTAGAACCACGGCACATGTGTTTGGGGTAAGGTGGTCAGTCGTAGGCACATGTATAGCTGCACACAAGTAGATTTAATAATTTTAAATTTTGATTTTGAATATTTTAGTGAATTTAAAAAATGATCCTATATCACTAAAATTCTGGCAAATTATTTTTTTTTAATTATTTATTTTTAATATCTTTTTTTTTTTTTTTTTCTTTTTAGATTTTTGTAGGTACAAAATTTTAACAAACTTTAATAAGATTGGGGAAGTAGCCATAATTGCTGAGAATAGGGAGGCGTTTATTTAGTAATAAAAAAAACACAGGTAGAGGGGATAAGAAATTTGTTTCTTCAGATAAAAAAAAGGATTAAAATTTTTTTTTTTTTCTTTCTATTTACTCAAGCAACATAGTGAAAAGAAATTAATAAATGAAGGAGAAAAAGGTGGGGTTTTTTCTACCAATGAAATGAAACAAACTATTTAGGAAGTGCTTTCCCCTCTTTTCGTAAGGATGTTATCTCCACCATTCAATACAATTGAGTTGTTTATAATTTGTGTGGCCATTGCGAAGCTGACTATGTGGGGCGTACCATTCAGCTATTAGGTCAGAATTTCCCAACACATTCCCAGCTCGATGCGTAGGCACAGACAGTGGGCAACATCCGGACGTTTACAAGCCCATGAGTCTGCCATTGGAGACCATTTATTGAAGTGCCAATTGTGCACTAGAGGGTATTCCGATGAGGTGTTTTCTATCTTGCACAGGTCTCATTCCAGCAAATTTTAATTAAAAATTTTAATTATAGTTCATTTTGTTATAATTTTATTTCTAATTGTGCACTATTTTTTAATTTTTCAAACAAAACTAATTTGTGTCTTGTTAATCTGTATTTCTAATCATTTATCCTTATAATAGGTATCACAAACCAACTTAGTTTAGAGTGTGAAAACGGGTAAATAGAGTGAAATTTTCTTCAATTTCAATTTGCAATATTTCTTTTTTTGGGGGGGGGGGCGGTTATTTTGACTAAACTTTGTAAACAAAATTTAACCTTTTATCTTTATAAATGTACAATCATTTCTCTTGTCATAAATAGTTGTTGTTTTGGGGTTTTTTTGGGTTTTTTTTGGTTTTTTTCAAGGCTACTTCAAGTTAGGTCACTATTTTTGGTGACAGCTGATTTATTTTTTTATGTGAAAAAAAAGTTGGTGTTTTTCAAATTTGGTGGACGCTTTATTGTCTGCCACTGCATATAAAGATGGGCCTATTTGGCATAATTGTTAGAATATTCGCTAATGTGCCAGGAGACTGGAATTCAATCCTCGGTCGATTCATACAAAAGACTCAAAAATTGTACTTGATGCCTCTTGCTAAACACTTGGTATTAAAAGGTGAGGATCAAGGGTAAGTGGAGTAATCCTGTGAAAGGAGTGGTGCCCTACCCCCCCCCCCCCACATTTTGGGGTAGTAGCCAATCAAAAGTCTTTCGATCGTCCTCAACTACAGTCGAACACTTTACCTTTTATTATGCATCCCACCTTAAAGAAAAAGGGCAACTTGTCAATATGGTGGGCTTTATATAGGGTTCTCTTTCGCAAAAAAAAAACAAGTTGAAAACTTTCATTAATGAAATACTAAAGAAGTTTTTATTCTCTAACCAAATTGTGTTATCCAAATCTGATTTTTTTTTTATTGATTTACTATTAAAAGAAAAATTTACCTTGATCTCAAATGTGCTATCAACATGGCCATCTCTACTACGTTATGGCCATGGCTATGAATCATTAAGAAAATTCAATATGTTAACTGTTGAAATGTTACTGACATCGACATGCAAAGTTGCGCTTTTGTGTTTTTTCGGAGATAATGGCATTCCCCCAAAGTTTAGGTTTGCTTGATCTAATAATTATTGTTTCCATTGTGATTAATTTTCATTTACCACAAAATGACTTTAGATTTGTAAGGATTTTTCACTTGTTTGTGACGCCTGCATTTTCAGTTATACACTGTAAAAGTTGATGGTAAATTTTCTAGTTTTCAACGGAACCTTCTACTTCTGTCTCTCCCGCCTTTCGTCTCTCTCTGTGTCTCTCATATCTTCCGGGAGAGATGAATGTGGAGATGAGAAATATCTCCTGTCTCTCTCTCTCTCTTTCTCTCTCCTGTCTCTTTCTATCTCCTGTCTCTCTTTCTATCTCGTCTATTACCTGTCTCTCTCTCTCTTTATATATATATATATATATATATATATGTATTTCCTGTCTCTCTCTTTCTATATATATATATATATGTATTTCCTGTCTCTCTCTTTCTATATATATATATATATATATATCTCCCGTGTGTCTCTCTCTCTCTCTCTCTCTCTCGTTTCCATCTCTATTGCTCCCCCACCCGTGTTTTCCATTGCTCTCTCTCCCCTCTTCTGAGAGAAAGAGAGGGATACGTTTCCCCATCTCTTTCTCTCGCCCTTCCCTTTCTCCCTATCCCCTCTCTCCCTTCCCTTTCTCCTATCCCCTTTCTCCATCTCCCCCCTTTCTCCCTTCCCTTTCTCCCTCTCTTTGATGCATTCATCTTGACATGATTGTGTGTCATCCATTTTATTTTAGAAACAACTGTAGAAAAAAAAACATGACCGACTTTTCTTCCTCATCCTGATGCCACATTCTTGAAAAAGAAATTGATTTAAAAGAAAAAGAAGAAAAAAACCCTTTTTGTTATTGTTTGTTGTTACAATTTTTTTATCATTATTGATGGGGGGGGGGGGGGGCACGAACTGTTTATTAATAATAGGGGCTAGGTATCCCATGATTTAAGGTTACAACTTTCTTTTCTGGTAAGGAATGTGTTTTAAACTCTTTTTTAAATGTAACCCTAGATGCAGGGTGACGTCATTTGGGCGTGGATTTCAATTGACTATAATTTTTTAAAATGTCATTTTCACTTATTTCTTTTCTGTTAGAGATAATGTTTAAATAACAAAATAAAAACAGTAAATTCCTGTAATAAAATTTATTTAAGTAGGATTTTAAAAGTTCCATTTTATTTGACGATATAGTATTTTTGATTTGAATAAATATTTGATTAATGGTAAATAAATTAAAAGAAGTCATTCAAATGTGCAATTACAAGGTTACGTTGACACAAGAAATACACACATAAAGTTCTCATAATTAATATATATTTATCGAATATTTATCGAAATCAAAAATGCAATACCTTAAGTTAAAATGAAATTTTTAAAAAATGCAATAAACAGATGCAGTGAAATCATTTTAGTTCATTTTTATTTGTTGGCACATTTTTTAAACTGATAGAGAAAAAGAAATAACATTTCAGTTGTAACGAAGACTACTGTTTTTATATTCTTCAATAAAAAATGAGTTATTCCCCTTGCTGATTTTGATTTGGGGGTCATAATTGAAAAATGTTTCCATATTGCCAGTTGTCCGGGAAGGATTACATGATTTTTTAAATAAACTGTAGCAAAATATCTTATGTCACTGACATGGTAGATCAATAACAAATGAAAATTGCCTCATCAGAATGAAAATTTGATAGCTCAACTTAAATGCTATTCAGGTCCAACTTTTAAAATCTGGCAACATAAGTTTAATTATATGTTAGACGATAGTCAAGGCCAAAGGCAGTAAAGTTTTTTTTTTTTTTATTAATAATGGAAAACATGTAAAAAGATATTCTAAATAAAGTTTTGTAAATAGTTCTACAATTTCTTCAAATCGACAAATGTTTGATAAACTAGAAATAATTAAATAAATCTAGACTTACCTTCACAATCTGTTCCGTACACTAAATATATACACAATAGTAGAAAGTACTAACATTGACCAAAAGGGTCACAGGTCATCCAATCTATTTTTCAATTTTACATTGCTTGTCACCATTTTGGACTGACTTAAATTTTATGAATATTTAACTATATACTGATTTTTTTGTTAATAAAAAAAAGTAACCAGTTTTTTGTTTAAGTATATGGAATTAATCAAACTGTTTTGTTTTCCATAGACTTCTATCAATATTGCTCTGTAATTGACATCGAGCTCTCCACTCTAATCTACTATGCAAACTACTCCTTAGGGTGATCTGTGTTTTCTGCTCTGCAAACGGTACTTTGGTAGACATCTCTGTAGAAAGTTCTAGATTTGACGTGTTTTTGCTGTGCACTAATTTGATTGGCTAATACTGTGTGTAGAGTGTTAGATCGTGCATACACACTTCATTTGACCTTATTCTCATGGGGAGAAGAACTTGAGTATCTATTTATATCAAGAACGAAAAAAAAAAATGAATATCGACAATATATATATATATATATATATATATATCTATATATATATATATATATATATATACATGCATACATTCCTTTTTTAAAAAGCTATGGTTGTTGCTGAGATATAGTTTATTAGCACACTGACCCCACATTATTATCCTAAAGCCAATATCAGTTCTTATCTTGTCTGCTATTTTTAAGGTTGCTATACATGTTTTTATGTAACTTTCAGATTGAATTCCCACTTCCCATGAAAAATGGGTTTTTTGACTTTATTTTGTTGCCTTTCCTAACTGACAGACGACATTGGTGACTTTCTTTGTCTGCTGTAGATTGATACTTAAATATATCTAAATGGATAAGCATTGCATGGTTAGCGACAGTTGGTTTTGAATTAAATTTAACTCTTTTTATGTAGATTGCGCCATTAATATTAATAAAAAAAACAAAAAAACACCGTCCTTCACAATGTTTGAGAAACAAAATCTTTGTGGAATGTGACATAGCATCGGTTACAGATACACATCTTTTATAAGGCTTGCAAAACATGCAGATTATTTGGATTTTTAAAGAACCTCTGCATAAATGACATTTTTTTTTTCTTCGATTATTCTCTGGCAAAACTGTTTGCATGTTTAAAATTATCGAGCAAATTTCAAACCAAATTTATGGTAACGAAACTGGACCAAAATTCCACCATTCAAAGAATTCTACTTTTGAAGTCAACAATTGGCTATGTGGTACGATTAATATAGAAATCCTCTTGGAGTTACTTTGTATAAAATAGTTCTACACCCCCCCTCTTTTTTTCTGGTCATGAACAGCTAAAACTGTGGATCTCTTAAAAAAGGAAATATTCTTTTTTTTATATAATAAGCTGAATTACTCGTCTATACCGGGTTTCTTAGCTTTTCTTGAATTTTATAGTCCAGTTTAGAAGTTAAGAACATCTATTAAATATTTTTCATTCATTTTTTAAAATTTTCTTATTAAAAAAACAAAATTTTTCCGGTTTATAATCACTATAAATATATTGATATCAAGCAGGAAATAACTGGAACTCTATAGCAAATAAAAAACAAAAATAATTGTCTAGTGTGAGATTCGCACCCACGATGGCATAAAATATTAGAAGTGAAGACGAACACTTTATTCACGCGGTCACTGATCAAATATATTTTGTCTTTTTAACCTACTTAAATGAGTTCGGCATAGGGATTTTCTAAAATAAATAAATAAATAAACATAAAGATAAAATATTCATATTAAAGCAAACATATATTAGTAGAACATTTCTCAAATATTATTTTATCCATTTAAAAAAAAAAGGACGTTTTCTCTTCGAAGTAAACAATACGTCAAATACGTACAACGATTTGATGTGAAAAGTATAAACGATTATTATAAGTATGTTGTTCGATGACGTGAAAAGTATAAACGATTATTATAAGTATGTTGTTCGATGATGTGAAAAGTATAAACGATTATTATAAGTATGTTGTTCGATGACGTGAAAAGTATAAACGATTATTATAAGTATGTTGTTCGATGATGTGAAAAGTATAAACGATTATTATAAGTATGTTGTTCGATGACGTGAAAAGTATAAACGATTATTATAAGTATGTTGTTCGATGATGTGAAAAGTATAAACGATTATTATAAGTATGTTGTTCGATGACGTGAAAAGTATAAACGATTATTATAAGTATGTTGTTCGATGACGTGAAAAGTATAAACGATTATTATAAGTATGTTGTTCGATGATGTGAAAAGTATGAACGATTATTATAAGTATGTTGTTCGATGATGTGAAAAGTATGAACGATTATTATAAGTATGTTGTTCGATGACTTGAAAAGTATGAACGATTATTATAAGTATGTTGTTTGATGATGTGAAAAGTATAAACGATTATTATAAGTATGTTGTTCGATGACTTGAAAAGTATGAACGATTATTATAAGTATGTTGTTCGATGACTTGAAAAGTATGAACGATTATTATAAGTATGTTGTTCGATGACTTGAAAAGTATGAACGATTATTATAAGTATGTTGTTCGATGACTTGAAAAGTATGAACGATTATTATAAGTATGTTGTTCGATGACTTGAAAAGTATGAACGATTATTATAAGTATGTTGTTCGATGACTTGAAAAGTATGAACGATTATTATAAGTATGTTGTTCGATGATGTGAAAAGTATAAACGATTATTATAAGTATGTTGTTCGATGATGTGAAAAGTATGAACGATTATTATAAGTATGTTGTTCGATGATGTGAAAAGTATAAACGATTATTATAAGTATGTTGTTCGATGATGTGAAAAGTATGAACGATTATTATAAGTATGTTGTTTGATGATGTGAAAAGTATAAACGATTATTATAAGTATGTTGTTCGATGACTTGAAAAGTATGAACGATTATTATAAGTGTGTTGTTCGATGACTTGAAAAGTATGAACGATTATTATAAGTATGTTGTTCGATGACTTGAAAAGTATGAACGATTATTATAAGTATGTTGTTCGATGACTTGAAAAGTATGAACGATTATTATAAGTATGTTGTTCGATGACTTGAAAAGTATGAACGATTATTATAAGTATGTTGTTCGATGATGTGAAAAGTATGAACGATTATTATAAGTATGTTGTTCGATGATGTGAAAAGTATGAACGATTATTATAAGTATGTTGTTCGATGATGTGAAAAGTATAAACGATTATTATAAGTATGTTGTTCGATGATGTGAAAAGTATGAACGATTATTATAAGTATGTTGTTCGATGATGTGAAAAGTATAAACGATTATTATAAGTATGTTGTTCGATGATGTGAAAAGTATGAACGATTATTATAAGTATGTTGTTCGATGATGTGAAAAGTATGAACGATTATTATAAGTATGTTGTTCGATGATGTGAAAAGTATGAACGATTATTATAAGTATGTTGTTCGATGACTTGAAAAGTATGAACGATTATTATAAGTATGTTGTTCGATGATGTGAAAAGTATAAACGATTATTATAAGTATGTTGTTCGATGATGTGAAAAGTATGAACGATTATTATAAGTATGTTGTTCGATGATGTGAAAAGTATAAACGATTATTATAAGTATGTTGTTCGATGATGTGAAAAGTATGAACGATTATTATAAGTATGTTGTTCGATGATGTGAAAAGTATGAACGATTATTATAAGTATGTTGTTCGATGATGTGAAAAGTATAAACGATTATTATAAGTATGTTGTTCGATGATGTGATAAGTATGAACGATTATTATAAGTATGTTGTTCGATGATGTGAAAAGTATGAACGATTATTATAAGTATGTTGTTCGATGATGTGAAAAGTATGAACGATTATTATAAGTATGTTGTTCGATGATGTGAAAAGTATGAACGATTATTATAAGTATGTTGTTCGATGACTTGAAAAGTATGAACGATTATTATAAGTATGTTGTTCGATGATGTGAAAAGTATAAACGATTATTATAAGTATGTTGTTCGATGATGTGAAAAGTATAAACGATTATTATAAGTATGTTGTTCGATGATGTGAAAAGTATGAACGATTATTATAAGTATGTTGTTCGATGATGTGAAAAGTATGAACGATTATTATAAGTATGTTGTTCGATGATGTGAAAAGCATGAACGATTAATATAAGTATGTTGTTCGATGATGTGATAAGTATGAACGATTATTATAAGTATGTTGTTCATGACGTGAAAAGCATGAACGATTAATATAAGTATGTTGTTCGATGACTTGAAAAGTATGAACGATTATTATAAGTATGTTGTTCATTACGTGAAAAGTATAAACGATTATTATAAGTATGTTGTTCGATGACTTGAAAAGTATGAACGATTATTATAAGTATGTTGTTTATTACGTGAAAAGTATGAACGATTATTATAAGTATGTTGTTAGATCAGCTGAAATGCAACACTAAAAATGTTGGAGCAGTTATGTTATTTTTACGTACTTTTAATTTTGAATAATGAGTTTTTAAAAAAGTTCAAGAACTTCTGACATCAATAAGGACATTAGATCAAAGGTGTTGATTGCAAATCTGAGGTTAGTTTGGTTTTTAGATCAACTGTTTAACTGTGATACCGCGACACACATACAGAGAACTTTGTTTTATATAGAGAGACTAGCAAATCTATGCTCCTCCGGTTACATATTTTAGCTAAGCTACCGCATCACATCCTTCTCTCTCACTGTCTGCGAGAGGTTCTTTCTATTTACATGTCTAAAATTATATAATTGTGAAAAAACTACATACAATACATAGTTAAAGCTAAATAAATTGTTTTAGACTATTAAAATAATTTCCAACGCTATTGATAATGTTTACCCATTTATTTTTTATTATCGCTTATGTTTGAATTCATGTTTTGAAACATGACGTAAATCATAAATCTATGACGTCATAATTATTTTGTTAAGGGAATGTTTTAAGATGTATTCATAAGAAAGTGCAAATAGCTCGGTTAATAGAATGTTAGACTGGAGATCTCAAAGTTTTGGTTTCTGGTCATCGCGTCCAATCTGTTTGTTGGGAATTTATTATTTAGCATTAATGCAATATTTTCCATTTTTAGACGAAGTTAAGATATTCGTTTGAAAAAATTCTGATGGACAGACACACGCACATCCACAGAGAAAGTTTGCATTATAAGTGGATGAAGATTTTATGTATGTTTGTATCTCGAACTTGGAATATTATTTAAAAGGAAGACTGTTAGATATACTTGTTTGTGTTATTTATGTACTGGTGTAGTTAGATATAATGACCAGTTAATTTAACACCATGTTCCTTTGAAATAATATCCTGAATTTTGGTCACTAAAATGCACACACACAATCTCCATTGGAATTAGTGCGGATGGATGTTGTAATAGTTATTGGTGCAGACTGGAGTTTTTTAGCATGCCTTGTTCAAGTCCCATGAATCACTTGCTGTAATAACCCTTGGAAAGGTATGAATCACCTCTCCTCCTCCTCCATCCATGGGTAGGGTAGACAAGACTCTCAAACCTTAGTAGTGCAATTAGTCTAGGAGAAGGAACACTCCATCATTCCACCAATCCTTAAACATGGATTTATCAGCTGAACTTTATTAACGACTACTTGCTACCAGGGTGTTTCAATTTAAATCAAACTAATGATTTTTTTTAAATCACTCTTTCACAATTATTAAATACCTTTTATTATTTAATTCATACTAGAATTTTTTAATCTCTTTACATAATTTAATTAGCAGGAAGACTCAACGTTACCCAGGAGTTAATGAGAAACCACGTCCTTTTATACACAGCACATAGAATTATATTACCCGTTTTTTGTTATTTTTCACATTTTATAAGAGTGTAAGTACAGTGAGATCAATTGAAATAAATTTCAGTAAATTTAGTCTTTAACCCCCTTGAGATACGCCCAGCGTTTCCCTGAAATCTGCAAAGATCCTTGTGCACCAATATTCCAAGCACTTAACCCCTTATTTACATTTCTATTTTTTAATTTTTACAATTTTACGGCCTCTATGTGATTTACGATTTTTATTGATTATTTATTAAAATCAAAGATGCAATAGCATAAAATAAACAGACTTTCTAAAAATTCAGTTTAACTAAATAATTTTATTAGGAAATTAAATTCAAAAGAATGCATTTCAGTTTCTTCATAAGTCTACCATTTTAATCTTATGTTAATAGTTGAAAAAAAGAAAACACAATGAAGTACTTTGTGACTTTACAGAAAAAATGATATCGTAATAATTGCATTTAAATTTCAAAATTCTATGTAACAAAGAATGGGTAAAAAAAAAACTGAAGTTAAAAAAACAAAAACAAATATGGAAGTAAAGATTCTCGAGCAAAGTTGGGTAGATAAAGCTAGTTATATATACATATATATATATATATATATATATATATATATATATATAGTGCATCGGGGTATATTGAAAAGAAATCAATAAAGTGCTCGATCATAAGAATGTGAGCTAAAATACAAACTTTTTATTTAAAAACTATACGTTACATGTTCCAAAGACGTACCATCTTCGGCGACTCGTGAGTCTGGTTTCATTGACATGGATAGGCCTTTACTATTTAGAAAAGTCACTTATAATCCATCCCCAATCTTTGGTGACTCGTGAGTTCCCAATCTCATGAATTGCCGAAGATTTGGAATAGATTATAAGGGACTTTTCTAAACAGTAAAGGCCTATCTATGTCAATGAAAACAGACTCACGAGTCGCCGAAGATGGTACGTCTCTGGAATATGTGACGTATAGTTTTTAAATAAATAATTTGTATATTTATATATAATAAATATATTTTTATTCATCCGCATACATATATGTTCTGTCCTAATAAGACTCATCAGTGTGGCTAGTAAGTGTATATAACGGGTCGCTGGGTTCAAACACCAGACTAAAGTAACCTTTGACTCCCATCCAACGTCTTTGTCTGCTCAGCCTCTGATATAATCTGAAGACATGGAAGGGAAAATATACCTATTTAAGACAATATAGGAAAACTTACATATTACAGATATGTTTTGTTCTTTTTGAAACTGTTTTGAAATATTTTGAGGTTCGACCTCTTGTGCTTAATTAAATGGTCAAAGGATATCACAGAACATATCCTGGGATGGTTATTACAGCTAGTATATGCCAGTTTTGTTTTCAGTTTACTTCAATAAGTTCTCAGAAATCAAGCAACCCCTTTATTTGAGATACATAGATATCCGAGTGTTAAATTGGGATTCTCCCCTACCTCTCAAACGCTGAGTCAGTAAAGAAGTGAAGAACATTAATTTTCCTCTCCTCAGTTGACCAGTTAACTATGTTATAAAATATATTTTTCTTGGTATTACCGGATTCCAGGACAAGAATTCATCTGATCTAGTGGGGTATCCAGCTTGGTGTTGTTGCTTGAGGTAACATAACTAGGAGAAGGGGCACCATTCCTCGTATGAGTCAATGTATAGCCATATCAGGGGGATCTTATTTGGGCTGCGAATACTATATTATTTTGAATATTTGGTCAGGGTTTACTTGTAAGGTGAAGTAGTCTCATGTCAGGTTGTCCTGACAAACCCTTGTACAGAGAGACCGAAGACATGTAGGGATAGTGTCTAGTAGGTAATTCAAACTCTGTGTGTGTATGAACAAAATTATTTAGGTATTAAGCTTAAAAGTTGTTCCAGTGTAAAAGCAGATTTGTTTTCATTTTGTATCTGTATAACATTTTACACCTCCTTAGGGGCCATAAAAATTGTCAAAATACGATCAGTTCAGATACTCCGCCTCCTTGTCTTGTAAATTCTTATGTAGATGTAATGAATGTGTATATAATCGAAAATCTATTATTGTTGCCTCGGTAACTAACGATAATTATTTTGAAACTGTTGGCAACAGATGCTGCAAATTGTTGGGCACAACTTGATGATAACAACGTTCTGCAGTTGTATTTATTATTTTAGCATACTTTTCAATCAGATGTACTTTTTTATATAAAGGTTATATATATTATATAGTAATCCAGGTGAACTAAGTTCTGCTGACATCCGGCCTTGCAACTATCTTACTCTTTCCTTTTAACTTAGAATTTGACACCTTGAAAAATATGAGATTACTGTTATAAATAGATTATCTTTTGAACTAAAATTTATAAACGGTTTTAAATTATTTTAAATTTGACCATGTGACCTTCCGGTTTTGAATTTGGATTCTTCCTTTTTTTCCTTTCCTTTTCTTTTCTTCTTTCTTTTTCAATATGAACATTTAAGTGAAAGATCAGACTTTTCACCCTGAAGAGATCTTAGTTTCTAATAACTAATGATCGATAACATTGACATACCAGTGTAGCGGCTTTTGTGCATGTCTGTATAAAGAAAAATATTAAAATATATATATATCTTATTTGTATTTTTCTAATTTCATTCAAACTTATAGTGCATTTTATTTCTGTTATTTAAAGGGTCATTGATGAATCACCATTCTTTTTCTTCTTTTCAATTTGTTTGTGCATCAATCCGTCTCTTTCAATGATATGAACGATCTAAAAATAAAACAATTTTTGTGTAATATCAATGTAAAAGTTTTATTTTCATAAAAAAAACAATGTACAATAAACTGTTTTAGTGGTTATTTTATGGAGAATAAAAAAATAAAGCAAACTTTCTAAAAGATATAAAAACAATTCTTTAAAATAACTTTTTAAAATAAACTTATTTCAGAAATATATTTTTATCATAACAGAAGTGTATCGTAGCGTCTCTCTTTCTCATACATAATATGAATATAGTCATCCACAGCTCTTCAGTGTGGTTAGATGTGGCAAGTGTTTACCATGCTTAATTTTCTATTGCTGGTACTAATGATAAATATTGATCGATTTTAAACTAACAGTAAAACTAAATTTATAAATAGTAATAATGAATTTCGATAAAAATAGTCCAGTAAAATGTCACAAGTAGATAATTAGGAAAAAATAGCACAAGTGAAAAATACGGATGAAAATTTCATAATGTGTCTATCAAAATCTTGGATAGAATACAAAAAGAGAAAAAATTCAGAAGTTTGTGAAATTAAAAATAAAAATTATATCTACATTTAAAAGTAGATAAGGACTAAATCCCCCCCCCCCCCAAAAAAAAAAGAATATTAAATTCTACTTAGGAGATTTCAGAATTGTAATTGAATTGAGAATGCAGAACATAATCAGTAATTTTATCGAAATTGGGGGGAAAATATTGAATTCGTCCCATCACTAATATATACACATACAATACTTGTACTTATATCATCCAAGAAAGGGTTAGCCAACTTCTTCCCAAATCCAAACTGCTTCTCGGGTACTATTCATTCTGCATATTTTCTGACATTTAACCTTGCAAACACCAAGTGAAGACTGGAGATCTGAGGATCAGGCAGTTTTCCTCGTTTTGATCTGTGGCTTCTTACTTTTTTTGTTTGTGTTGAGGTGGATCCAATATCACTGATTGGATTGAAAACTAATCACCAGAATGGCATAGAACATGGCCAAGTCTTACTTGATAAGAGGATGTTGATTAGACATTCAGCTGGGTTCAAAACCTGACAAAAGGTGGATGACCCCTCTGATTGGATCAACAGTTATATTTGAGAGTTGAGAGGTTGTGTATAACTATGCCTACACCCCAACTGGCCACCTTACCTCAAACACATGTGCCATAGTTTTTCTTCATTATCTTATTCTGACCGTGTTGATTCTAGCATTAGCGGTTGCCGAGCAGGAGTGAAGCACAGTTTACAATTTGCATACATAGTAAGAAACAACACTGATGTAGACATTGTAGAACCTTGGATTTTTTAACTCTGGTGTGTGCGTGCTATTGGGGTCCAGTCACTAGCATTTACATCTTAGTTAAATTCACATTTTTAAAATTCAGAATCTCCGGTAAGACTAACTCCATCGTACTTCCCCTCTTCTCCGAGCTTTGTCGCCGATCTGCCCATTGAGACCATTAACTGTCAAACTCGGTCATCACTCTCCCAAACCCGTCTCACTATTCTCCTCGAATTCATCTCTCGGAACAGCCAGTTTCCCCCAAATATATCTACTTCCAACCAGAAATCCTAAATGTGCAGTTTTTTTCTCAGCCGGAACTAGAGAGTTCCTTTGAATTCTCTACCCCTTTCCCTGGTTATTAGTAGCTAATTGCCCATGATGTCACTTCATCTGTGTTGCACAAATAGGTTCATTGATTTCATATTGTCATCTACTTCCTAGCTAATATTCTCGGGTTGTGAGGTGAGTGGTGCTCTATAGTGTCACAATAGCTGTAAAATGGGTTCATACAAATCTTCACGGGTATTAGAGGAAGTAACTTCACTTCTGTAACACAATCTGCCAATTCCAGTCTTTATCAGTTGTACTTACAACAGTTCTACTTCAATGATGATATTTTAAATACTCACCAGTACTTTGGTGTTTCAATGTGATAAAACCATAGCATTTGCCCTCATCTGAGGCAGTCAAGTACCTTGTCAGGAAAGGAAGCAACTAACATTGTTATCTGTGTAACTTGTTCATTGCCATGTGGACAAAAGTGATAAGATGCATAGGATTTGGCAGATTTGTGATTTCTGCAGGAAAGTGTGAATGTGTTACTCTGTGAATGCATTACACACATAATGCAATTCACTTTCCTTGATGAATGCATGTTACGGAGCCAGCTGGTGTTTTAAGTAGGCACAATCGAACCAAAAATAACCATGAAACTATGATTATATAAATTAGATCATGAATATCTAAAAAAAAAAAAAAAAAAAAAAAAAAAAATGAAAAATAAAAATTAATTTTCAAAATTACAGCAAATTTTCTTTTTTTAATTTATCAGATTGCACTGGTTACAATCTTTGTAAGATTGGCTAGGAGCAAAGTGTAGTATCTGTTCTAATACTACACTTAATCTTTTCTGTCCTCAGTTCGTGAAGGAAAATAAATCCTCCTAGACTGAGACAATTTTAATTTTTGTCCCAATCCAAAGTGACCCCTTTTGGGGATATGGATTTTCCCCACATGAAAAACAGAGCTTGTGTCTAATTCTGCTCTTGCAAGTAAATATGGACTTGCTATCAAGTCTTTTGAATTTATAGTTGAGCTTCCTTAAGATCGGTTGCCAATCAAGGCTCAAATTCAGTCTACCCTAGTATTTTATAGCTGTTTTTTTTTTTATCAAGTCATCTTTCTTCTTGGCTGAGTATATACAACAGCAAGAATTTGGTCTACTGTTTTTCTTTATTTATTGTTTTTGTTTGGTATTGTAAGTCTGAAAACAAGATTTAGGTCATAACCAAGAAGCATTGACTATTTACTGTCAAACGTTTTCAATAATTTTTTTGTTTTCATGTGTATTTTTACTAACAAAGAAACCCGGTGTTACCCATGAGTAATAGGCTGAAACTTATAAATTTTAACAATTTTGGGGTGAAATTTCTGACTCTTGAAATTTTATTTAAATTGGAGATATATATAGATATACAATGAACCCCCGCTATTCACGGGATCACCATTCACAGTTTTACGAATTTGCGGATTTTCTTCATAAGCATTGATTTAACATTTTCCTCATAAATTCAGTACAACTTACAAATATGACAATCATTCAAATCCAACGAAGGCCAATATGACCAAAAAAAAAAACCGCTAATTATTCCATAAGATTCATATTAAATGCGGCTCATGCAAAAGTGTTGGTATTCCAAATGTTCGCTAACTTTATACGAAATTGAAATATTTTTTTTTAAATTAACCAACTTGCAAGCAGAAAGGGCTAATTTACTCTAATTTGGTGGCTTTCATGCAAAAAAGAAAACATGCTAATGCACAAAAACCTGATTTTTAGTGAATTTGATTCATCAAAAGTTATTCGCAGATTTTTGCTATTTGCAGGAGTGTCTGGAACGTAACCCTTCACGAATAGGGGGGGGGGCGTCTACTGTATATATTTTCTTTGTAATGTAACAGGGATGTCAGTTCTCAGCTTTTTAGTGGAATTCCACTTTTATCTAGATTTTTTTTTTTTTTTTTAAATGCAGAATTCCGCTTAAATCCTATGGGTATGAGTTCTCTGCTCTTTTGTTGAAATCCACTTTTTGGTCAAAGTCTTTTTTCTTTTTTTTTTGTTCTTTTTTTCTACCGGATTGATCCGAGTGAACTTTTCATCCCCCATCTGCATGCTAAGTTTGGTTGAAATGCAACCAGTACTTCCTGAACAGACAGGCACTTCTTCAGATGTGGATTTTTCTAAACACCTTTTCTTTGATTTTCCTCAACTGAGAAGTGTGTGCATCTATTTATCCAATCAGCTTCATTTAACATGTCCATATCACTGCAAGTGGCTGCAATGCAAACTCTAGTCTGATCATCTTAAGCCCCAATCACAGTGTCAGAACTAACTGTCATCAAAACACACACCACAAATCCATTAAAACATAACCGTGCCATTCATCTGTATCCTCAGAAAGATCCAATTAGTGAGAGCCCAGCATTCACTCTCATGTAACGTTACATTACAGATAGAGCTGTTGTAAACCTGACCCTCGAGTAACAAGTGAACGACAGGTTGAAATAGGAAGAAGCTCACAAAACTTCTTCCATGCAGTCCGTACATTCTTAATTTTGTTTCTTTAGATTATTTAATTGTTGTACTACTTTTGAGAATTATTTGGTTATATTGAATATTTCAGCTTTAAGATAGCTGTTATTGAAACAAATTAGTTCTAGTTTTATAGCAATTTGGTTCAATTAAACATTCAATTACCAAACAATACTGTAATAAGTAGTTTTGGTCATTAAATTATTAATTGAACCAAATTGTGATAAAAACTAATTTGGTTAAGATAATGTTTTTTAATGGCAGCCATTTTAAAGCTGAAACCAATTACTTTTACAAAAACACTCTAAGCCTAGATCATGAACGCAACTTTTATCAAGCAGCTCGGTAGAAATATCAGGAATCTACAACCCCTTGATCATCGAGATGCAGATGGGAAAATAGATATCAATGCGGTCTGCAGAAATGGCAAACCATATTTAATTTTTACTAAATCTATTTAATACCAAGGTGAACTTGTGTTTGTGTCTGTTGACTGCACAGGCTGTGGTCGTCCACTCATTGTCTTCATTCAAATTCGGTGCTTGATTTCAACACCGAGGGGTTTAATTCAACCAGGGTTTTTTACCCCACCCAGTAAACCGGTATTGTCCGGGCCTTCGGGTCTGGATTTACACCGGTCTATCGGTTGTCCGTCCTGTGCAGTTCTAGGAGGTGCATCCTCCCAGGCTTTGCCTTCTCACCCTTTGAGAGGGGGTTAGTTTATTGCTAATCGCCTGAGGCACCCCTACCAGGGAATGCCGACGGGGCTGCCCAGGCAATTTTTAAATGGCCAGAGTGCTCAAATTCTAGAGCGCTGGTTTTTTTCCCACTTTCCTGACCTTGTGTCACATCTTACCTTTTGGGAGGAAGATAAATAGATTCAACACCGGCCATAGTGTAAATGATGTGGACTCTATCACTGCTGTAACAAAAGAATTTTCTTTTCAAACAAAATCAAAACTCAAGTTTAAAACAAGTAACAATGTTTTATTGCGAGAGGTTACAATGGTACTTGGTTTCTTCTACAGGACTTGTAATCAGGACAAACATATCTTCCAACCAAACACAAACAGTCCATTAGCTTAAGGCCCACAAGATCAACAGAGACCAAAACTAATTTCTTCTGCCAGTTTTTTTAAATATATATAGAATGAGTAGAAATCAATTTACAACATTATTTATTAGTTCCAAGAATTCAAGATCAACAACAATTAGGCAGACGATCGTTTTCAAGACGTTAAGAAATAGATTTTATTCACTTATTTTTTTTTTACATGAATTCCAATGTTTTCTCTTCAGCGTCTTTATACAAATGATCACAAATAGAGGTTCAGTAAAAACGTCAACATATTCCACCTATCTCATAAACATATGATAGTTTTACAGAGAAAGACGAAAAATGCTTGTACATAAATTATATTAGTTCCACCAATATTCAAGATAGTTAAAATAATAATAATACTAACAATAGTAATAGTAATAATATTTATAATAATAATCACAATTGTAATAAAAATAATTATAGAAAAAATCAGCCATAATAGTAATAATATATATATATATTGATGTCATTTGGGGTAGGCCACACAAGACCACTTAAGAATGATTGGCTGTTTTATCAGTGGACATAAAACCTTACCGACCAGAGTGCTTCTCATCTAGAATAAACATTAATTTGTAAAAACTTCTGAGTAGAGTATCGATTATTTTAAATCAACATTGATTCTGTAGGATCTCAAGTGATCTGATTTCCCAGCCTGAACCCTTGTATCCAAGAAGACATTATTTCAAAGACACTAGCTGATTTCTTGGGTGATATTTTTCCTTAGCTAAATATGTTTCCCATTGAAGGCCCGTCGTCTGCAGCATGCATCTATGCACCCCACTAAACATTCAGCATTGCACATGTTTACATTAATGTCATTGTGGAAAGGTATGAATTCATCTCTCCTTTGCATTTATGGTTAAAAGAAGAAAGGTAGACAGGACATTCTAGGTAATAGTGAGGTAATAATCAGTCAACGAAAAGGATGACTCTGAATCTGAAGTTCCCACTAAATTATTATTATTTTTTTTATCAAAAACTGTATTCTGCGACTATGGTAGTCAAATGACATCCCGTAGCTGCAATCAGTCCTCCATGCTAGTCCCAGGCCATCTGGCCTTGTCATGCGCAAATTGTCGTAGGCAATGAAGTTGTTTCGCTATACGTAGTGGTCCTAGTCCCGCCTGCTTCAGGTCAGCACGTAGTGTGCCCAGCAGAGTCGCGGTTGGTAGGCTTGCGAGCCAGTAACGGCAAAGTCTAGTGCCCTCTGTGCGGGAGTGTCAGGGTCCATTCGTAGGCCTAACATAGACCATCTTTGTTCAGCGACCTTTGTGGAGAGGGATTTTTCGTTGCACAGCTCATATAGTGCCTTGTTGCTGATAAGTTTTTTCGGCCAGTAGTGACCTGTGATGGAACGGAGGTGTCTGTGGTGGCACGCATCCAGCTTGTCAAGCATGGCTTTTGTTATTGCCCAGCTGTTGCTATTGTAGAGCATGATGGACACGCAGTACGCGTTATAGAGACGGAGTCTAGTCTTCTAAATTATACCTAGTTAGATTAGAGGAGCGAATTGGTCATTAGCAAGTCTTGGAGAAGATTATCTGTGTATAAAAAAAAAAAAAGCTCAAAAATAGGGAAGTGTAGAATTGTGAACTTGTTTGTGTACCTACCTGTATCTGGTACGACATTAACCTTGAACTGGCTTCCTCCAAAGGGGGAAGTTTCATGGGAGTATCAAATTCACAAGCAGTCCCCGATTGCATGTATAGGTGAGAAAACAATGTTAGGTTTTTGCAGTTCTTGCAGGGAGGGGTCAACGCCATCCTACATACAGCGCCCTGTATTCCCAAAATGGTCACCCATCTGGTACTGACCAAGCTCAACGTTGCTTAACTTCAATGATCTAACTAGAACCGGTGTCAACGTGATTATGCCATGTTTGTGCACTGCACAGGCCGTGATCGTCTGTCATTGTCTTCATCCTAATTTGGGGCTTGATTTCAGCACTGGCCTTAGTGTCAATCATGTGATCTCAGTCAGTGTTGTATGAAGGGTTTCCCTTCTGAATAAAATTACAACTCTGAGTTTTAAAACAAATAACAATATTTTATTTTGTGAAGTTACGATGATATTTGGTTTCTCCACCGAACGACAGTCCCTTTTTTAAGTGAACCCAAAACAACAGACCAGTCTGCTTAAATTCCTTATCTTACTCACTGCCTGTATTAAACAAACAACTCCCCTTGACCGTTCTAGCTGGAATATACATAAATATTGATGTCATTTGAGGTAGGCCACCCAACAAGACCACCTGAGAGTCACAGATTGTTTTATCTCTTGACATAAAAATTTACCAACCCGGGTGCCTCTTATCTAAGATGAACATTAATTCTGTGATATTTCAAGTGATCTGATCTCTCAGCATAACCCCCCCCCCCCGCCTCCCCCGTTTTAAAGAGGCAACCATTTTTTCCAAGTGGAGAAATCAAATTTTTTGTGATCAAACCGTAACCCAGAGATACTTCCTGTCCCTGGCTTGTCGTCTGCATGCATTGCAACTCCACTAACGGTGCATCAGTGTGCATTTTTACAGAATAAGCAGCTCAACCATCAATTTTTCTTATTCTTGTCACACTTTTTTTTTTCCATTTCTTTTTTTTATATAAACAGAATTTCTTCTAAACGTTCTATGACGTTTATTTGCACTTCATAACTTCCAGATACCAAAATTTTTAATTTGAATATATCTGTCAAAATCGGTCATTAATTTTTTTTTTTAATGGGAATCACTCCAGACAAGGCCTGAAGCCACTTGATGTAAGGAGCTAATAAAAAAAAATTCTACTCCAAGGTAAAAAAAAAACTAGCCAACGATAAGTGTTTAATGGATAGATTCTGACCCAGGAAACAGCAATTCTTCCCCTTTTGTCAGAAACATCGCTCATGAAATGTGAGTACTAAAAGAACAAAATAAGGGAAGCAAGAGTTGCGAGGCTTCCGAAAGTAAACCCAAGGTTCAAATTTAAACATTTTCGTAACAATTTCAGATTGTATTGCTTAACATTTGATAACATTATTATCGCAGAATAAAGTAAGGTAATTGCAATGAAGTTGGGTTTTAAAAAAGTTGTATTTCTAGTAGTTAAAACAGAGGACTGAGCTGTTCGATATTTAAAAATAAAGTAGAATAATAGCATATGTTTTATATTTCAATAAATACACAATTCAACATTTGACACAAAATACGATTGAAATCTTTTTTGGTGCAAGTCCATAACTCCACCGCCATGAAAAGAAAAACATTTTTAAAAATCTTTATGATATAGATACCCGTGACGGAAAAAAAATATTGTACACCAAAAATCATGTAAATTGATCAAGTATTTTTTTTTTTTTTTTTTTCAAAAGAAAATCATTTTTTATGGCTGAACGACGATCGTCTATCTATCGACGATATTTTGAAAAACTAATGGAGATAACTCTAAGAATTCAAATTTTTGCAAACTCTTCAGAAATAGAGTTTAGTATCAGCCTTGTATATAATCGTAATGCCTACGAATTCCCATTAATCGCTTACAAATGATTTTCTTTATAAAAAAAATACATGATCAATTTACGTCATTTTTGATGTACGAAATTCTTTCCGTCACGGGTACGTACATCATAAAGGTTTTTTTTCATGCCAATGGAGTTATGGACTAACACCTTTTTCAATTACCAAATTAAAAAAAAACAACCTACTTTCGGAACGTCAGGAGGTTTCATCGGAGGTCTTGCTAGCTTGGGAGGCCGAGAGCAGGCTCAAGACGTTCCCTTATCTGGACGTTTGTAAATTATAGTATTTAAAATTTCAACAAGGGTGAATCTGTTTAGTTCAGGTGGACAAAACTTGAAACAAGCTTTTTAAAAAATTCAAACAGACTCCAAATTTGTGAGTCGCTAAATGTAAAAAAAGTCTTATTTCATGTTGTCCACCGAAAGAAGAAATTTACTAACGTAGAAATGATTTGCATAGAAAGTGGGTGGAGTACTTAAAAGAATCGTTTTTAATGAAATGACACTTAATGCTTTTAAGTACTATAAATCTCTATCTAAGAAGGCACTGAGCACTGTATACAAGTGTGAATCAAAAACTCTATGTGGGCTAAAAAGGCGATACAGTCATTATCTAAATGAATAAATGTGAAATTTGTTTGTCTACATATCGTAACTATATTAACATCAAAATCGATTACACTTATTTTATTCTATAATACAACATAATCGTTTGAAATACTGTGTGTGTGTGTGTGATTGTATATATATATATATAAATAAACAATATTTATAAATAAATATTAAATTATTTTTATCTACATATGCCAGTGTTTCAAGCTTTGGCTCTCATCAGTGTAGGAAGTGATAATTTCAAATGGTCACAGGGCGCGAACTCGGTTCACAGAGTCAACCTAGGCTCCACACGCTTTCGCTCTATCCCCAAAGCCATCGGAAATTATCACGTGATACAGGAGAAATTAAGTCCTATTTGTGTCTAAATACAGGCGGGCTACAGCAGAAATTGAGAGGATTCAACAAACGTTATCGGAACCTTGCTTATAACTAAATGACAGTCTGTTTTTTAATATCTCCGAACAGTGCTCAACTTTAATTTCTTATACACACACACACACACATATAGTAATCTGTAAACACTTATAAACAGCTTAGTTATTGCTAATTTGCACATTTATTTTTTGAACAGTTTCTATAATATACGTTTGTAATTTGTATTTTCCTATTTCTTATATATACAAGTTTAGTCGAGAGTAAAAGTTTGATTCCACTGGAATGCTGAGAACAGAATCTACACTTTGAAATATGTATTTAAAAATTTACATTTGGAACAAATTAGATACAACGCCATCAAAAGTCTGAGGAAAATGAGGATCGTTGGTCATCCTTGGTAAAAAAAAAATGATGAAAAATGTCTATCCTACTTTTAACTAGAATCATCTCAGTCACCACAATACCGCATTTACTTTAGGGAGGGGGCATCCTATTTAAGATATCCCCAAATTAGTTTGAATTTTTTTATTTTTCATAAATAGGGTTATATGTACAGATATTCATTGGAGTATAATGGGGAGTGGAAGAAAGAAAAGCAAAAACCTGTTAGTAAGAACCTGCCAGCCCTTTCTAAATAATAGGCCACCCACTTTTTTCCGGTTTGTTCAGAACCGAAAACGAGCAGGTCAATCTCTAAATGCGAGTGGGATCGAAGTGTGAGAAAAAATAAAACGAGGAATGGAGTTTGGAGGATTGGCGGTGTCCTTCCATGATAAATGCAATTTAACTTTGATCTTAGCCAAAAGGCCAAGGAACTATAAAACAACTGTTTTTATGGCTAAGCATTTTTAAAGGAATGAAAAAACAACCGGATTTAATCTATTATTTTATTATCTATTATGGGGGTGGGTAGTGTAGTATCAGTTCTGTTGTCATAAAACCGTCCTCTCAGGAATTACATCCTCATTTGACGGGGTAATGTAATATCTGTTATGTTGTTATATCTTCCCAGGTATTAATTCCTTTTTTTGTGGGGTGGAGTAGTATTCGTTCATTATATCATCCTCTCAGTCATTGCTTTCCCCTCCTTGGGCGGGGGGGGGGAGGGGGTCAGTGTATTATATGTTTGTTGTTCACCATGAAATAATCTTCCCAGCCTAGCAAATAATATATACATTACATATGTGTTATATATATATATATATATATATATATATATATATATATATATAACGTGTATATGTGTGTACGTACGTATGCATGTTTATTCATATGTAAATATTGGTATGTATGTATATATATATATATATATATATATATATATATATGTGTGTGTGTGTGTATGCAATATTTCCTCTTCAGTGTCTGAGAGTGGAAAGTTTAAAGTTCGAGTTTCATCTGAAAAAAAAAAAAACGAAATGCAAGCCAACTACAGCGTTCTTCTATTCTTAATTTAAGAGCTGCTTTTTCGGTGTTCCGTTGTTTTTAGTGGGTTTTAGTTTTAGCCGGATATAGATAAAAAGAAAGGCCGTCAGATTGTTGTGAATTAATCAACAAAACGGGTTTCAATAGAATCCTTCGGTTCTTTTAGTTTCTTCTTCTTTTAATGTTAACTGATTTTGTGAACACGCATTTCAAGACGGAGAACACCTCCCGCCCGTCGTCGTCCCCTGGCCACGTTTATTAGTAAGGGAGGTAACTCTGTGGCAGTGATTCACCCTCCCGGACGGAGGAGGAGCAGCGAGGGAAAATAAGGGGACAGGTGCGCGTGGTACCGTTGGAAGAACCTATCCACCAGGTAGGTAGGTAGATATATGTATAACAGCTGCTTTCAAAACTACAACAAAACCTCTAATATTTTCTACTCTCCCCCACCCCGGTCAATTATTTCTCCGTGCTCTGTATGTTTCTTCGTTAGTAGCTATTAACTCCATAATAATAGCCCCTTTCTCTCGACTGTCAGATGCTTACGTTCATCATTGAATCCAGGTGATATATATATATATATATATATATATATATATATATATATATATATATATATAATATTCTTTTAATAAATATATTAATTTACCCTCTTCTTGTAATATAGACTGTTTTCTTTGCTATTTAGTTCTGTTCTTTTTCTTTTTCGATTTATTTACATTTTAGTGGGTGTCCAAATTTTGCTTTTTAACATTTTTAAAATTACACTAATCGTGTTTTATTTTTGTTTTTTTTTGTTTAATTATTAAAACATTTAAAATGAATGGGGGGGGGCGTACTTACATTTTTTTTATTTTCTTAACAATCCAGTCACTAGAAATGACGTTGGGGGTATGTTTATATCAGCTGGAGATAAATCAGCTGGAGAAAAGATTATTTACAAAAGATGTTAATCTATTTTCCGACTAAAATTCTTATATATATATATATATATTTATGTATATATATATATTTCAGTATTTACTTCAACAGTGCTTTAAAAATATACTTATGGCTTCGTAAGCTACAAAGAGATATTTTTGTGTTTCATTGAATCGAAGAAAATCTTCAAGTTAACTACCTGTTAGCCTGAAGATTTCCTTCGATTCAATGAAACACAATCGTTTCTGTGTAGTCACTTGCCATAAGTATGTGTGTACTACTAAGCTCTACTCATGCATTGAGCACTATTTCGGTATATTGACAACTCATATTCACCCGTTATTTTGACATAGTTAATTTAATCACATTATCATAAGCAATTTTCGTTGTTTTTGTAATATCATCCAAGAAGGATACGGCGCAACACTGGTGAAATTCTGAAAAAAAACAAACTGTTACAATTATTGCTTTAAAAAAAAAATGTCCCATAAAAAAAAACGTGTTTGCATTGCTTTTGTTTTCTTTCCTTAATAATTAATAAAATGACAGATCAGAGTTATAACATTAAATCATTGTATGATATGACTGATATCTGTCATTTTATTTATTTATAACTCTATTGCATTTTTTTTGTTAATGTTAATAACTTTTTAATGGTTTGAATATTGAACTTTATTTTACTTTGGAAATTGATTCTCGTGAAAATCAATCTGAACTATAAAAATTGTTTTTATATTGTTATACTTACACACACACATATATATACATACACACACACACAAAAAAAAAACTGCTTAATGTTTATGAATTCTAAATAAGGTACGGATTATTTACGAACACGGCAACTTTTTCGTCTTTTAATTTTTGTTTTTGTCTTGTTTTTTTTGTTGTTTTTTACTTTAAAGTTGCTTCGTTTTACTTTTAAATTTATAATCAAATTATGAAAAGTGTATGACAATAGTAATTAAATAAATATCATGTTTAAAGGAGTCGGTCCCTAATGGTTTCAATCTAAAAATATTAACGCGCACGTTTGAAATGGCGTTACAGAAGACACAATTACAATTTATTTTAATAGTAGTTTAAAAAAAAAAAAATTAGTAAGAAATATTGTCATATGTCAAGTGTATTGACTGGGTAAAGATTTACTTCTAATTTTTTAAAAACCTACAAAAAAAGAAAGGTTACCAATTATTTCAATTTATTTTTTTTTATTTTTTTAGAAAATCTAGAAAAATGTTTCGAAAAAAATCTACTGACAAACAACATTCATATTTTGTTTTTCTTTTGTGACGGTTTGCTAAGAAAGATAAAACTACAGTGAAAAATCGCGGAAGCCCCCCCCCCCCCCTATCCGGGGGGGGGGGGGGGTAGTCCGGTTCAAAGGTCAAAATAGGTCACGCACTTGTTTGTTCTTTCTTACATTTTTTTTTAGTAAAGCAGTGTTAACTAATATTCAGGTCGAGTATGTTACCCTCCGTCCCAGTGAAATAAGGAAATGTACTACTCGTACATGTCGCTCGTTTGATTTTCGGAAACTGATCGCCACTATTAAAGCTAGTGTGGGAGGGACGCAGTAGTTAAACAAAAAAAGAAAGATTATGAAAGTAACTTTGCGCCCCCCACACAAACTTAATTCTTACGTCTAACTTTGATCAATCGGCGGTGGGGTGGGGGATTGGGTAAATCAGGGCGTTCGTCTATTTGTCTGCTGCAGCAAAATTAGACATAAGGTCGGTTTGTGGTGGGATATCTAGACCCCCCCCCCCCTCCAATAAAAAAAAAGTGTGTGAGGGTATTCTAGATGTGTGCACAAGTTGCCTAAATTAGACTTGTCGGCATTCTGTGGCTGGGGTGCCTCAGGCGATCGGCATTGAGAAGGAGAAGGTGATATCCGGGAGGATGACCTCTTTAGAAACCGTACTCCACTTTTGATATAAGCTAGAGAGCTTGTGACAATTTGCCTGTGTCCGGTTAAATCTCCAAAACTAGAATATTTAGCCTCCTCCCTCCCACAAAAAAAAGACGCCCATTAATTCGGTATCTTTGTAGGAATGTTTTGTCGGACAAAATGATGTCTGTAACTTTATATGAGCGAAGTTTTTTTTTTTTTTTTTTTTTTTTTTTACAAATTAAAATATATATAATGTAATAACATTAAAAAATAGCTGTATTTACCCGGCGTTACCCAAGTAGAGACATAAACTTATGCAAAATAGTCGTGTTTACAATTTAAAAAAAAAAAAAAAATTGACTTTAAGTGTTCCCTTATTTTATTCTTGAATTCAATAAATATTCGATTAATAGTAAATTAAAAAAATAATTCAATGTATTTATGAAAGTTATGTAAAGACGAGAAACTCGCTTATCTGCTAGTTTCATTAATAAAACAAAAAATAATATGGCTTCAGCATTTCAAAAATTACAGTTCACAGAAAAGAAAATTGTTCTGAATTTGTATATGGCACGTGAAATGTGTTGAAGTAAATAAATCAAATTGCAAATAATATATCCTGGATGCTTGGGTTTTGTTTATACTTTTTCCCCTTTAACCTTTCTAATGTTAACAATTAAATAATTTTCTATTAATCAAGGGAGGCGCGAGAGCGATCTATCCCTTAATAGACTTCAAAAACGGCCTATGCTAGAAATCTCATTTCTTTGATCAATCATAACTCAAAAACCAATAAACCAAATTAGTTAAAACTTTGGACAAACTTTTTTTTTTGATAGGTTCTATAAGTGTGTAGAATTTCAGCATCATTAGTCAAGGCAACCCAGAGATCCAGAAAGGGCAGGCATGATTTTGTGTTATCCGTGTGTACGTACGTATGTGCCACCCTGTATCTCATCAACTATTTGATGGATTCAGCTGATTTTTGGCAGAGATAGAGGTTCTAGGGTCTAGTTGATGGCATTTTAATTTCAGTTTACCATATACCTTAGTTTTCCAGAAAATTCCCAAAAACCTTAAAAATGACCATTGTATTGAGGCATAGCCTTTACAAAAGTAGTGACATTCCATGATAAATGCCAGTATACTGAAATCATATGCCCTTAATAGGGTTAAGATGAAAATTCATATTCACTAAATGTACAAAAGCAAGGAAATTCCCAAATTTTTACACTTTTATTGTCATTAAGGGTATGCGAGCACAACAGGGCTATGTATTTTACTGGTAGGAATTTTTCTTCAGCGCACCTCACACACTTCATCCACTCATGCATAGAGATTTATACTGTAGTGATGTAATATTGAAATGGTTTGGTTGATATGTAGTCATACCCTTAATGACAATAAAAGTGTAAAAAATTGGGAATTTTCTTGCTTTTGTACATTTAGTGAATATGAATTTTCATCTTAACCCTATTAAGGGCATATGATTTCAGTATACTGGCATTTATCATGGGATCACATTATTGGTACACGGATTATATATTTATTATTTTGGGTCAGAAGTAAAACATGTTTATATAAATATGAAAAAAAGAAATGTAAAAATATGAGAAGAAAGTACTACCAAGAGTTATGACGAAGAGAAGAATTGAAAATAAAATTTATTTTACCTGTAGGTATTGGGTACACAAGAAGTGCAGTGGAATTACTGATAGGTTGACAGCGGATAAACAGTTTGTGTACAAGAAGTGTAACACAATGGAGATGGATGAGAACTCTGATGCGGAGAAAGTATATTTGGATGGTGAAGCTATTGAGGTTGTTCAGAAGTTTTGTTACTTTGGTGATACCATTGGAGCACAGGGTGGAGAAGGTTCTAGTGTGATTTGAATAGTTAGTAGTATATGGAGTAAGTTCATGGAACTTCCGCCATTACTAACCAGGAGAGCGTTACCGCTCTGTCGACCAAGAGAAGTGTCTATCGGGCATATGTATGTAGCGTGATGGTGTATGGAAGTAAAATCTGGCCCCTAAGGGTTGCGGACATGTGTTACATGGAGATAAATGATATGATGGATGTGTTATGTGAGACTTAAAAACAGGCTTAGTTCTGATGAACTTCGAGGAAAATTAAATTTGGACAGTATAGGAAGATTGTGTAGAAGAGTAGACTTCGATGGTATGGCCACGTTGAAAGAATGGATGAGTTATTGGGTCAGTAGATGTAGAATAGTTGTGGTAGCAGGTTCAGTTCACAGGTGAAGGCCAAGGAAAAGATGGGAAGAAGTGATAAAAATGGCCCCAAAGAATAAATAAAGAGATAGGGAGTTTAGAAATCAAACGAACATTAAATTAAATATGCTCATAACAATCGTCTGTGCTTTTGTACTTAAAATAGTTGCTTTTTTATGAATAATGCTCACATTAAAGGTCCCATAGGTGCTGTCAACAGTTACTTTTACATTGAGGCTACTATTTTAATCCTATGTCAACCTGTATATTTGACATTTAATTAATCAACCTAAAATTGGGCTATATCATATGTATGGTACAACTGTAACATATTTTATGTTTCTCGCCAATGCTAAGCCAGAGCAAGAAGTTCTTGGAAATGCAGTTGGCATTATGCTTGTGGACGATATTTTGCCAAAGGAGAAAAAAACATCACAAGAATGTTGACCAAAGATAATGCCAGGAACAGCCGTTTCGTCGCGTGATCTTGTCGATTCACGTCCATCTACGTCTAGTGTGAGAAGACGAAAAAAATGTCACTGATTATTGCTGCTGTGCCTAGTCATCTTTTTTTCTGTTCTGAGGGATGTTTATGTGTCTTGTTAGGAGGTGGGGCTACTATGACAATTTTTTTTCTTCACTTTTCGAGAAAATCAATGTCTACATTTTATTCATTCAGGGGTAAGCGCCTTTTCTTTTTTGTGCATACTGAAGAACACATGTTTTGCCTCCTATCATAAGTAGCCTGGTTGACGGTACCCTATACATACACACACACCTTAATCTATTTCTTCCTTCTTATTTTACAATAACGTTCAAGTCAGAGCCCTCGAATGTTAAACATATCAAATGTTATGTTTCCTTAATTCGAAAACATGCTAATTTCTTTTAACAATTACCGCTAAATATTGTTTTGTAAACATGAAGTTTCCTGACTTGATAATTTTATCGGAAATAAGCTGATATACTGGCATATTATATGGAAATAAGCCAATATACTGGCATATTTACTAATTTAAAAAGTTTTGTTTCTATTTCATACGTAATACTAAATTGATTTCGACACCAATATGTTCTGCATGTCATAATCTTTAAAAATACATACAATTTTTGAGCTACTGGATATTGCCTTTCAACAAAATTATGAGGTCAGTAAACTTCATGTTTACCTATTTATTAAAAAAAAAACTCAAATATGAATTGATATTTAAAACTCTGGGAAAATAAATATTCTGAGATAGGGGCAGTTAAGCAAAACGCATCAAATTTATTTTCCTTGGAACATAAGAAAAATGAAATCAGTTCTTATAGAGTAAACAAAAAAATATAACGTAATTAATCTCTATCTCTATATTAATAAAATAATTGTGTGACCCTTTCTCGTGTGCCTTTGTATGTGTGTGTTTCTCATGTCTTTTTTTTATTCATGATTTATTGAAATTCAATGATTTATTCAATGATTTATTGAAATGATTTATTGAAATCAAAATGTGATAGTGTAATGTACCAAAATAACTTTTTTAAAATCCTATTTTAAAAAATAATTTAATTGCAAAGTTAAATCCACCAGAATGCATTTTAATTTCTTAGACGAATCAGTCATTTTAATAATCGATAATATTGAGGGACACTTGGGAGGGTGGGGTTCTGTTTGATAGCTAGAAGAAGTCGGACACCAAATACACAAAATACATTTTCTAATGGTGAAAACTGAAAAATAGAGCTTATATGATTTTTTTTTTTTTTTTTAAGAACTTTCTTTGGGGAGGGAGGGGGGGTCTCTTAAAGAGAGTCAAAATCTATTCTACCCTTGAAAATCAGCATGGTCTTTGTGTCATTTAACTCTGGTTTGAAGCACATTAAAAATTAGAGATAAAAAAATGTTTCATTGGGGTGTTTCATGCTCCTTCGTGGGTCACTTTATATGAACAAAAATATAAATAAGATCCACCTCCCTTACGACCATCTGCACATGGGTACATAATCATTGCTATAAAATTTCAAGTTCTGATGTCTTAGAGTCTAAAAATAGTTGATGGAAACATAGCCCATAGTGTGTGTACATATACACAATAAATGTAGTTACATCCGGCTACCGTTGCCATGCTTGCTTCATCTCTGTTTATTAATACAAACAATCAAGAAACCGACTTGTTTGACATCTTATATATTATCTTTTTTTTATATTTTAGTTCAGTTAGTTTGAAGAGATCAAGGGGTCTGCCCCCTCCTGAGGCTAACACTTGATTCTGCTATGTGTTAACTTTATATCCGAGGGCACTTTTAAGGATAGATGTTGTCCCTTTAAGGGCTGTATTTGTACTTCACTGCAGATTGGTCTTCCAAGGATTGTGTCTACGTATTTTTTTTAGATTTTCTTTTTCATTGGGCCAGTTGCCCCTACCATAACTGATATAATGTTAATTTCTTTCAGGAACAATGTTTTTTTCAAATCATTCTTCAGGTTCTGATATTTCGTAATTTTTTCGCATTCGGCTCTATTTAGGCCATAGTCATTCGGGACGGTTACATCAATGATGAAAGCAGTTCTTTCAGGTTTGTTCCAGGTAACAATGTCTGGCTTAATGGCCTTATCGTTGATGTATCTGCCTGCCTGTATGTCTTAGTCATAGAACACTGTCGGGAGCATAATGTGTAGCTAAGTAAAATATGACGAGCGTCAGAGAGACTTACCAATTTCGTTTTTTATCTATTATAATGATGGGTGGCAATAATCTACTTATTAGGTTTTTCATAATATCAGAATTTTAACTCAGATACAATAAAAGAAATAATACTCTATGCTATTTTTGATATCACAGAAAAAGTGAACAGTTTAATCAAACTCAATTTCATTCACTTGGCTTTGGTTGATCCATGGTATATGATTTTTAGACACTTGCCAAAGGTGCTATCAGTAGGGGTGGGACGTAATGGGTGAACATTTCAGATTCATGTGAGTAGTATTTTTTGTCTTCATTTATACATAAATAACACTAAACAATCAAACATTTTGAAAATTTTGCAAAATTCAGAAGGTACAGGCCAAAAATACCGTTAGAGCTCCACGGGACTCAAAATCCATCATTTTTCGGTGAAAAAGTGGTTTCATGCGACATTGCAGGTCCTAAAACATCCTCAAAAGCTATGAATGGATATAGATAGTTAAATCTGATATAGTACTTTAATTTAGGACCATTTTCAGGCTGTGAAAGGGTTTTCATGAATGTAAAATAGCCCAAAACTAGTGGCCTGCACCTTCTGAATTTTGCAAAATTTTCAAAATGTTTGATTGTTTAGTGTTATTTATGTGTAAATGAACACAAAAAATACTACTGGCATGAATCTGAAATGTTCACCCATTACGTCCCACCCCTACTATCAGAGTTAAATCTAAAAACACAAGCAGTTTTGAAACTCGAGATCTGATTAAAGTGTGACGACTTTGACTGCTAATTATAAATCATTGCATCTTTAACGGCCACTGTAGACCATCTGTCGAACACGTTACCACAGGTATTGCTTAATGCTAAATGTGGTGTAATTAGGTAGATTAGTTTTATAGCTTATCAGAACTACTTTTAAGCTAGTTCAGTTTTGTCAAACTGCACTACTTTTCTAGTCTGTGTTTCGTAGTATAACTTTCATGCCTCTTTCACTCCTCAGACGCATGGGGAGAAATTCTCCATTCTAATATTGATGTACATCTCCTCAACAGAGATAGAGATGAATATTTCAGCTAATTTGTTTAAATCTATTACACATGGAGATTTGGTTTGGTTCTGTCCGTCTGAAGCTGAAACTGTACTATTACTTCTATTGGAGTGTACTATCGTTCAATGTTCAATTCAGTGTAGTATCTGTTCTGTTGTCACGAGACTGTCCTCCCAAGCATTACCTCCTTCTTGGAGTCCTGGGAGGAGTAGTGTAGTATATGTTCGTTTGTCATGATACCTTCCTCCCAGGCTAGCAAAATATGTTAGCAAGTTTAATTCTCGTTTTCATTTCCTTCTCCCTCTTCCCTCATGTTAAGGCTGACTGTTTTAAGAGTCACTGAAAAATGTCTCATTAATTAATGCTTTAATAGATTAAATAAGCTATCAAAATCACTTTATTGCCCAGTGTCTCCACGCACATCTTGTCAATTAAACCCATTATCTTTCATCCCTCCCCCCATTTCATTTAATTGTTTCTTTACAGAATCTGCAGATTAATTAGATACTTAATCTTCTATGGAAGACCAGTAGTGCTACTTTTGCTTATAGCAGTTTATGCTTTTCCTGTGTATCACATCGATAACTCTGATTTTTTTTTCATAGTATAGGACTCAGCAAAATGAACCATCATACCCAGTTTGACATCTATTTTACATGCTGACATGTGTTGGGCGGCTTTTAGAAATTGACTTCCAAACTAACCTATCGCTGACCAGGTCTTTATTTATCCCTCTTTCTCTGAAGTCCATCTTTATCACTTACTCTCATGTTTTTCTTGGCCTTCCTCTGTGAACTGATCCTACTATCAACTGTTTTACATCTACTAACTCAAAAACTCTAATCCATTCTTTCAATGTGGCCATGCCATCAGAATCTCTTGTTCTGCACACATCTTCCTATACTGTCAAGATTTAATCTTCCTCTGAGGTCATACAATCTAACCTTGTCTTTAAGGTTCACATTACACATCTATCATATAATTTCTCAATGCAATACATGTTCCCACCCCTTACTAGCAAGGTTTCACTTCCATACATTATCACACTGCGTGCACATGCCTGATAGACTCTTCCCTTTAATAATAATTTTTAAAGAGTTTTTATAGATCCTACGCAAAATTCGATCATACTCAGAATATTTGCTATTTTATTTTGTTATTAATTTGCTTTACGGATTATCTTGAGAAAATAAGGAGGTAAAGAATATCAGCAGCAATTTTTAATCAGAAAAATTATTTTTCTGTAACTCGGATTTAGGCAGGCTAAGGATTAAACTGTAATAATATTAGTTGTACCTTGTTTTTAATTTGTTTTCTAATGGATTCTTCTAGAGAATATGCTTATTCATTCAATAAACCTATTCATTTATACAATCCTATTTTTTTTATACAAGGATGAGAGTGGATGTAATTACTTTGTGAAAGTTTTGTCAAATATCTTATGTGCATTTACGTTGTTGGGATAAGAGGCTAATTTACTTTACAACTCTGTATTAAACATATCTCCCAAACATATTTATCATCAGAACGAATAACAGGGGAAACTAAAACCACGTACAATTTACATATTTATTTACAGTTGACAACATATGAAAAAAAACATAACCTCCAAATTAACTTATCTCTTGTAAGGTCTTTATTTATCTCTCTTTCTCTCAAATCCATTTTTATCACTTCTTTCCATGTTTTTCTTTTCTGTTCTCATTTTCGATGTAATTCTCACAACGTTTCGACTGATCTAACCTCGACCTGCTTAAGGTGCGTCGTGTTGAACTCTGGAATTTGTATGGAATTTCAAACTGATTCCGTATAGATTCCTGTGTTTGACAAGACACATCTGAAGAAGGTTGGCGGTTACATTGGCCGAAATGTTGTGAGAACAACATCCAAGATGATTAATGTTTGAGGTCTTGCATAAAGTGGATTCTAAAAATCATTTGAAAATTTTGGAGTCCGACTATCAGCATTCGTAAACCTTCTTTATGCTCGCAGAAGACATTCTTCAGATCGTTAAATCTCTTTGGGGAACTCTGACTGCTCCCCCAGTGTATATGTATATACATTAACATATGAAGTTATCCTGTGGAATTCTTGCCATCAGACATAAATAGTATTGCATCTGTAAAGTCGATATTTGATTTAGCCTGGCCAGATTTTACAATCTGAGTTATTCACATAATAAAAAAAAAACATAACATACAGAACATGAAATGCATTAGTTTCTACTCACAAGTAATGACCGTTCTTCACCTTCTGTAGAATATTCAAAAGACATTGTTCCCTGTTTCCCCAGACTGTGCCAATATGCAGAAATTTAAATGTAATGTGACCAAACATCTTGTAGCACAACTCCTAACATGGGATGCCTCCTTATAAATCTGGCCCCTAATATCAGTAGCCCCTTACGTCTCAGTGACAATATGCCTCGTTTGGAGTGAATAAAAGTTTTTTTTAAAAATCATCTACAATGAATTGTTTGTAATAGGTATTGTGATGAGACACGGTTGGTAGCGTAATGGATATCAATGTAGACTATGAAATCGGGTCAGTTGAATTCAGATATAGATGGCTCTATTTCATTCACTTACACTTGAAAAAACATGAACTCACCCCATCAAGGATTGTTATATCATAAGATGGACAAACCCCAAACCATGAGACATTGTGCTTCAATATTAAAATGAAAAAAACTGAAAATAATGTTGGTATTTAATAGCCTTGTGTAAGTTCAGGGAACTTCTACCATTACTAACTAGCAGAGCCTTACCACTGTTGACCGAGGAAAAAGCTTATCAGGCATGTGTACGCAGTGTGGTGATGAATGGAAGTGAAACCTGGCCAGTGAGGGTTGAGGACATGTGTTGCATAGCGAGAAATGATATTAGAATGATACAATGGATGTGTAATGTGAGTCTTAAAGACAGGCTTAGATTTTATGAGCTCAGAGGAAGATTAAATCTGGACAGTATAGAGAAATGTGTACAGAACTGGAGACTTTGATGATATGGCCACGTTGAAAGAATAGATGAAAGTTTTTGAGTTAGTAGATGTAGAACACTTGAGGTAGCAGGTTCAGTTCACAGGGGAAGGTCATGGAAAGCATGGGAGGAGGAAATGATAAAAATGGGCTTGAGAGAAAGAGGGATAAATAAAAACCTGGGCAGAGATAGTTTAGTTTATAAGTCAATTTCTAAAAACCGTCCAATGCATACTAGCATGTAAAATGGGCATTAAGCTGAATATGATGATGTGGTGAAGGAAGAGTCATAATATGCTGTTGTTGTTTTAAATTATATAAACGTGAGGACAAAAATTGCCTTACGTGTGGCTTATTTTTTTAAAGGGTCACAACGGCTTTTGTCATGGGCACAGCAGCATTTTGTCTTTTCCTGTGATCTAAATCCATCCTTTGTTACCTCGAGACAGCTAGATAGACTGGATCATTCCTCATCGACAATGGAAACAAATACAATAATGAAACCATGAGATTAGGGAGACATTCGACTTCAGAACACAGCAGCAGAGACCATGAGGTAATATCACCTGTGATTTACTCAAATAAATCAAACGCTATCAGTCAGTGGTAAATGGATTATTATTATCATTGATGAAACTAATTGTAAAGATAAATTTGACCATGTTGTAGAAGAAATCCTTTCCAAAGTTTTGGTGGGTTTTAACCAAATCAATTCGTTTGGGCAAAATTGGATTTCTTCCCAATGGCACACCGCCAAGATTAGAACAAAAATCGCATTCTTAATTAATGGCCAAAACCGTAAATGCTATAGACCAGGCAGGCAAAGAGTTAATAAAGTATGAATCAACTGAGACGATACACCGGTCTCTTCTCCATCAAGTGAGATCGATAACTAACCTGGAATCATTAAAAAGAATGGATGCAGAATATATTAGCAAGTAAAGTAACATGGTGGAGTTGTAATTGGGCATGATGAGAAATAGCTCGTGGTTAGGGTTACGGTTAAGGAATGCCACAACCCTGTAAATCTTGTGTTGTGGTTACAAGGATACAAGGACATTTTCACATTGAAAATGAAAAACCTCATTTGTTTTTCAATATATTTTAATGAAATTTAGTATACTTATTATATACATTTTATCATCATTTTGTCGAAATGGAAAATCAAACTTTCAAGTGAAAGCTACACAGATGCAAAAACACCTTATTCGCAGCCAACTCCCACAACAGGAGACCATTTTTACTGAAATGCATAGAAAAAAAATTGTACCCATAAGTACATCTAAATCTTGGAAATACTCACATCATATTTTCATGGACTATGCTATACATATACATTTTGCTGAGTATAAATTATTTTTATTTTTTATGAAAATCGCTCCAGACAAGGCATGAAGCCACTTGATGTAAGGAGCTAACAAGAATGAAAGATGATTATCTCAAAGACAAGAGATACCTATTGACCTTAGTCTTGAAAAGAATAAGGTTATAGTTAGAAAGGAAAACAGTCAGCAGGAAAAGAGTTGCACAAGCCTGCAGTTCAAGAAGCTACTGGAAGAGAAAACTATATTAGAATGAGGTATCAAAGCAGTGAATTTATGGAGACCACTAAGCAAACTAGCTGGAACAAAGGAAGCCGCGAATAGATCACAGAATTCTGAAGAACACATGCTATAATGGTATTTATAGCAAAGACAGACTAGCAACATCATATCTGTGAAAGGGAGGGTGTAGAGAAGAAGAAAGGGTGAGGCCAATCAAATTACAGATACGTTTTTGCACCTTATCAAGAACCCTCAAATGGCACAGAGATTCACCAGCCCAAATATGACAACAGTACACCATATATGGTCTGATAGTAGATTTGTAAAGATAGAGAATATCCTCAGATGTGAGAAAGTGTTTGGAGCGATAGAGAAGTGACTTTATGAGAAACAGAAAGAGCAATGGAACTAATATATGAACTCCAGGAAAGATTTGATGAGAAAGAAAGACCAAGAAAGGTCTTGTGCATATTGAGATCAGATTCTAAAGACTACTTTTTTTTATATAAAGCGCAAATGCTTCTTGTTGCCAAGAGGGTGAACGAATTTACGATGTAATACTCCTACTTCTCTGCCTGGGTGGTGCAAGTTTAGCACTAGGCAAATGAGGATGTTGGCGACGTTAATCAGGGAGGGCTTAACTGAGCTCTCATGTCCACAAGTGGTTGGTCTTTGATGGTGGAATCGTAGTCGGTGAACCATCTTGTGCGACCTTGCTCAGGACTGCCATGCGTGGGCCACTAAGGTAAGGAACCTGGTGCAGAAAACAGCATTCACCTGGAGTGGGTTGAACCAGCTCCATCCACCATCATCACTGCATCTCTCATGAAGACCGACCAAGGTTGACAATTTCAAGTCAACGATTGGGTGAGCTCTAACCACTCGCTATTCGAACAGCAAGCTCCGCAGATATGGGGACCCAAACTGGGTTCTAGTCCAGCTTTAACCATCGTCAGCCAGGTTTTTCGTTGTCCACCACATCGTTTTTAACCCACAGAGGACAAAATATAGGTAGATAAGTTTGGCTTATGTGAAATGAATGTACATATTTTTAAAAACTGTTACAAAATTGAAAGTTGTGAAAATCCTGTGGATAATATGCCAAACAATGGCAATATTGAATTTTCTTGCTCACAGACTCTATATTTTGTATTTGTGGTTGTGGGTTGCCATCAATAGACTGCCTCTCCTGCACCGGTCATAATTAAAAAAAAAAAAAAAAAATTTAAGTCTCATAAAATCTTTTTCAGGGAAAATTTTATAATTACAATTTATTAAAATTTGCTGCAATAATATTTTAAATGAAAATTAAATATAAAGTAAAAATGGAATTCTTATTTGATTACTTAAAACCATCAAATAATTCATATGAAAAAAAAAAAAAAAATTTTTTTTTTTTTTTTTTTTTTTTTCTAATTTAATTATTTTTAGTATGCAATCATTTAGATCGGTTTGAAACAGTTTGAATTAAACTTAAAACCTTGTTTATGACCGTTTGGTACAAGAGAAACAGTCCACTGATGGTGAGCCATGAATTTGGAATAGGTGTGAGCAAGAAAATTCAATATAGCCCAAACAACTAATTTTAGAAATTGAAAAGATTTTACAGGGCATTTTGTGGCATGACGGTATGTACAGTGCTGTGTTAACCCATGTTGCGAGCTTCTTTGACTGCAAATGGCATGCTCTCTCTTTTTATTATACTACAGCAACTACATACTAAATTCCATTCTTTAAAATCCTCTAAAATTTAAAAATTCATAAAAATTAAATTATTTCTACTTGTATAAGTTGTACTAGGTAGCACAACCAGCAAAAACTGGTAGATATAGTGAAATTCCCTTCAATTTCAACTTGTGATATCTCTTATGTTTTGAGTTATTTTGATAAAAAAATTTGGATGCAAACAAAATTTCACTTTTACTCTTTATAAATGTACAATTCTTTCTCTGATATCATTAATAGTTTTTTTAACAAACTATTTCAAGTTGATTTACTATTTTCGGTGACAGGCAATTTATTTTTTATGTGAAAAAATGTTTGTGTTTTTCAAATTTGGTGTGTGATATTGTGTGTTTCTATATACATATAAAGATAATCCCATCTTAAAGAAAAAAGGTCACTCATCAATACGGTGAGCTTAACTAAGGTTTTAAATTGTCTTTCACAAAAAGATCTAAGTTGAAAACTTTAGTCAAGTAAATACTAAAGAAATTTTTGTCCTTTTTATTAAATTGTTTCCTCCTGTTTTTACATGTTAGAAATCCGAGTTTGTTTTTTTATTTTTTTTATTTACAGTTTAAAAAGTCTAGCTTTATTTCAATGTTTTATGAATCATATTAACAAGATTCAGTGTGTTAGCTTTTAAAATGAAACTTATATAAACAAAGTTGTGCTTCCATGTCATTTTTGCACATTTTTTTTTTTTTTTTAGGGTAAAGTGATTTTGCTCAATTTTTGGGCTGGTTTGATTATTGAATTATTGCTTCAATTTTGATTAATTTTAATTTGCCGCAAGATGACATTACATTTGTAAGGATTTTTCACTTCTTTTAAGCCTACACTTTTAGTCATACACCGACTATGGCCTCAATAGAGCCGAACGGGGGAAAAAAATAACCAAATACCAAAACCTCAAAAATGATTTTAAAATAACATGGTTCTTCGACGAAATAAACATCATACCGGTTGTAGTGGGGGCAACTGGTCTAGTGAAAAAAAATTTAAGAAAATACTTTGACACAATCCCCGGAAGACCAAACTGTAGGGAAGTACAGATAGCAGCCCTAAAAGGGACAACATCTATCCTAAAGAGAGCCCTCGGATATAAGTTTTACTCATAGGGAAATCAAGTATTAGCCTCAAGAGGGGGCCCCCTTGATCTCTTTAGATAAACTGAATTAAAATGATAATAAAAAAAAAAACAATCGGCTTCTGGACCAATAGCACACAAGATGGTAAATTTACTAATTTCCAACAAACTTTGAATGATCATAATTCGGTTAATTTTACTACCAAAATAAAATTGTTACTTCTGTTTGTTTTGCAAATATCCAGCTTTCCGCATTAATTTTTTTGGGATATAATGCAAATAAATTTTTAGTTTGGGATAGTTCTACCTGATGAAAACATGTCATCTAGTGCCACCTTTCCACTGCTAGGGTCTTTATGACCCTAACCTTTGAGACCCTCTGATATTCACTTAGTATGGTATTAAAATATTTTTTTTTACAAAAGTTACGAGTAAAAATAATAAATAAATTTAAATTGTGGATAGGTATAATTTTAAATACCAAAGATTTGGTTTCATTTTCTCTCATGAATCTCTTAAAAGTATTTTGCTGATCATTTTCAGAATAGGTACTTTTTTTTCTAAAAGCCGATAACGAATGGGTTTGTAGTGGTTGTCTCGGAGATTGCATACTGCAGGAAATTAGTTAAGATATGCATACTAAAGACAGCCCCAAATATTTATACTGTTAGATATTAGGAAAATAAATCACTTAGTATATAAAGTAGTTGAGAATAACAGGAAATGGAAACCTCGGGGGTCAACCTCCGAGAGTTCAGCTGGGGTCAACTTGGCTCTCCGGAGGTTAAAACTGATAGGCTGTGGGAATATAATAGAAACGTACATGATAATGTTCTTATTTTAAGGTGTATTTATTTATTTATTTAGTCTCATCTTAGATGTTATTCTCACAACGTTTCGGCCGATGTAACCGTGACCTACTTCAGATGCATCTTGTCGAACTCGGCCATCTTTGTCTAATTTTGGAATCTGTACAAAATTTCAAACGGGACCCTTTATTTAATCAACGGGGGTACCTTGTTCTCATTCTGTCAGTATTAAATAATTCTTAATTATATTTTTAGTATCACCCCGTACTGTGGATTGAACCTTCAATCTTCAGAAGACTGTCACTCAGATTATTACTTAGCACTTTATCCGTTGTGCCATGGGTCCTTTTCGAGTTCAACAATACTCACCTGGAGAAGGTTGTTGGTTATATCGGATGAAACGTTGTGAGAATAACGTCCTAGATGAGAACAGTAGTCCGGAAAATGCAGATTATCAATCCTCATCTAAAAACATCTGAAACATTAGTCTTCGCTATTACAATAGTTGGCTTCAAAGAACACATCTTTTGTATTTATTAGATCGAGAAAAAAAAACAACTTGTTTTCTATAACGTGTGTTACAGAGTAGTTTTGTAATTGTCATAATTTTATTTTCATCAAGATTTTTTATCATTTTGATTTCTACCCTCATAATTGCTAGCTTCGACTTTGTGCAAATTAATTAAATTTTCGCTTCTGTGATTATTATTTTCTGTAAATGAAATAGACAAATGAATGCAGATAGTCTTGTTCAGTTAAACATTGTACACACTCGTCTAGCTACAACCACTGTAAAGAATTTTTCTTTCTTTCTCTGTGCACCTAAAACTAAGCGGAACTTCCATGAACGAAGTTTCTTTCCAAGACGTTCTCATTTGTGGAATACAGTGGGGCTGCTTCCCAGCTGAGTATAACATAGTTGTTTTAAAGTCCAATGTTAACAAATTCTTGTTGAGCCGCCCACTTAAATAATTAAATTCTGACCATTTAATCCATCTTTTTCAATCCTCTCAAGGTGTTGTTCATCACCAGCTGACAATCTCATTAACTCTTATCCTCGAGTGGCCTTTGAGCTTTGATATGTTATGAGACCATTCTCCCAGGCATTACCTTTTTTTTTGGGGGGGGGGGGTAGTATATGTTCATGATGATACCATCCTCCGAGGCATTATCTCCTTTTTTTTTTTTTTTTTTATGGATGGGGGGGGGGGGCATTGTATATGTTTAGTTGTCATGAAACCATCCTCCCAAACATTACCTCCTACTTGGGGGGGGGGGGGGAATAGCATACGTTAACAAGAAATTGTCACGATCGGTTGTAAACTCAACACTTACATTATAAATACTAACAAAGAGATGCTCTCCCCGGTCGCATATTTTTGCTAGTATCTATAAAATACTTATCAATGAAAGATTACCAAATAAATATATACTTGTTTCGGAATTTTTGAGATGAGGATTGATAATTTAGATTATTTCGACTAATGTCCTCATCTTTGTTGTTATTTTCACAACGTTTCAGCAAATGTAACCTCCGACCTTCTTCAGGTGTGTCTTTGTCGAATTCTGGAACTTGTACAGAATTTTAAACTGAACCCAGACGAAAAATTGTGAAAATAACAACTCAGATAATAATAGTAGTCGGAATAATACAAATATATACTTATCATCGTCTTTCCAAAGGATTTGTACGCACATTCACCTTCAATGGGTTCTAAATTTTAGTAACCACTCCCACAAAGAGATGTTTTGAAGAAATTTTAGAAATGACTACAGACTTCCCTCCTCCTAGTAAAAGAGATTATTTCATACTTGCAATCTCTCTGACGTCTGCCTTCATTTGTAAATGTAATTTAGTGCATATTTGCAAGGCAGTGTAATTAATAAACATCTATTGAAAGCCTTCCAAATAATTATCCTCAGAAGAGTCATAGCTACTGAAGAAAACTATATGGCCTCGGTAATGCAGTATGCCCATATCTAAAGTTAAAGTAAGTATTGCAGGAAGTCTGAATAAAAATGTCGAAGTCATACCCTACCTTCTTTTACCCTAATGCAGACGTAGTGCTGTTTGAAATTGGATGCACCCATGTTGACAATTTTTTTTGTTGTTTTATCGGGAATAGAGAGATCCGGTTCCACTTATGTAATCGATCAGTGAGAGGTTTCCCTTTGGAGCTCATAGCATGGATACTTTCAGATCTATTGGTTTGACTATTACGCAGAATAAAATTGGGCTGAAATCAATCAACTCGATTCCATAGACAGTCTGGAAGTAATCAACACTATTGGAAAAAAATGAAGCGGAAAAGTAAACTAGGAAGAATGAATCTGCAACCTTGGATGGGAAAGCCGAACGGGGAAAGAAACGTTGGCAATTTGTTTCTCTTGCGAGATGTTAGGCGATACTGAGCCTCTTTTTTATCAAACTCTCTCCCTTTTTCTCACTAACTTTTAAAAAATTAGACTCACCATTTTGATAAGGCCAAAAGCCACTTGAGGATAAGGGTTAACGAGATGGATGGATTGTCAGTTGAAGAATCAATAGTATTATGAGAGGATTGAAACTGATGAATGAAATAAACAAAATTTGATTACTTATGAGGACGGTTGATGGCAAGTATGTGTTGACATTGGATTGTACTATGACCATGTTGTAGTCTGCAGGGAAGCAGGCCTATAGTAATGTGTTCCACAGATGGGAAATCTTTGGAATAAAACGGTTCATGGAAATTCTGTTTCATGGTAGACTACACAGGAAGAAGGGAAAAAGTTATTTTCAGTTGTGGTAGTCAGATGAGTTCTTGCTGTGAATGTCTTACAAGGAGGAACCAGAGATTGAACCTCAGTCGAGCACCTTCCATGGAAATAATAGAGTAGAGAAAGACTAGCAACGTATCTTATGTGAGAAATGGACTGTAGAGAACAGAAGAGATCACCACCCACTAGCTTTCGTTGTCGATTTTGTACTGTGAACAGCACCTCCCCAGATGTGGCTGAGGTACTCCATCTTTCTCTAGTCTGTTTCTGTGGTTACTTTGACTTGAATTAAAATCGGACTCACCCACTGAAAAATTCATATTTTCATATATACTATCAATTTTAACTTTTAGGAATACCAGCTGCCCCTACCCAGCATTACCCGGTAGTGTTTTACTTACGGTTAAACTGACTTCACGTCTAACCTTCGAGTAAATAGTTATCTTCTCCTTCAGAATATCCAAGGGAAACAACTGCCATTGCACTATTCCCAAATTAAGGGGAGATAACTTTTAACAGTTCGGGAAATGATCCTCTAAAGATACTTGCTAAACAACAAGGTTGTGGGTGTTTTTTGTTTTTTCTCTGTTTGTTTTTTCTCGAATGGGTTCGAATCAAGGCAATCCATAATACACGTCTGGCAAACATGCGACTGGTGTCTACAACTAAGGTCGGACAAGTAAAGACAAAACTTACTACTAAATAATAATTGCAGAGAAAAGTTTTAGCAAGAAATT